>CM044962.1:16484326-16860176 GCA_024516035.1 Bactericera cockerelli | reverse complement strand
AAAAAATAATTCAATACGAAATTCACCCACTTTACCGGACACTGTTGTGAAAAAACTAGCAGGTTAAATGGCTTTTTTTATGATCTTAATCGCTTCTCCGTTAAGTTTTCTTTTGATTTAAAGCATAAAAAACATATGTCACTGCAGACTTTCACCTCTAAAAATGCCAATTTCGAGAACACCATTAATTTACGGAAAAATTGACGTGAGAAAAAAAGTACTTTTACAAAAACCTTACTATGACCCTGATTAAAGTAAACAAGAATATTTTTTTGATTTCATATGGTGTAAAACAATATTTTGAACCTATGAACATAAAAAAGTACTAAAAAATCTAACTAACGCTGAAATACAGGGTGTAACAGTTTTGAACCTTGCACCCTACTAGCTCCGCCCCTGATAAGGTTTTTGAAAATTTGAAAAGCTCATTATACTCAGCCTAACTTAGACTTTAATTAACAGGAATAAAAAATATAGCATTCTATTTAAAATTCGCGAGAAAAATGAAAAAATATGGCCTAAAAGCCGGAAGGGCCGACCGGGGCCAAAAATAAATATAACCACAGGATGGGCCATAGGGCACTTCCTATACCTAGGACTTTACAGAATTGAAAAATTCCGTCGTGTTCAATAGTTACGAGGGGGTGGCCACCTTTTCTGAAACATACTGTATATAACACAGAAAAAAGGACTACCTACCTATGTATGTTTGTTTGTTTGTCCGGAGTTGTTTAGCCAAAACGGTAAGAGATAGCGAAAAAAGTCTCAGAATTGACCTCCCCAAAACCATTATCGCTTTGTCCAGAAAAATTATAAAAAGTTCAAAAAGGCATTGCTGTCCAGCAGTACGGCCATGCCTTAGTAAATTTGAAATTTAGTCCCGTTGCAAAGCACGGGCAAACGGCTAGTATTTATATATATTTACTACCCACCCATGCATACTTACATAGTAGTAAAATACAGGGTCTTCATAAAGTCTCACCCAGGCCTAGATTTCTCGAAAACGACTCAGAATATCAAAAAACGCAAAAACCCGTATTCCTTTATATTTAGGGGGATTGATTTTCAGCCAAATTTTTTTTGCCTACACGGCCCCAGTCAGGCTGGGCATGGACCAACTTTAAAATCTTAAATAGAATGGTATGTCTTGTGGCATATTGTTTTAAAGGTCTTATTGAGAGAAGTTCATTACAATAAATTTCAGTGTGCTACGACTCACCGTTCTCGAGATACAGGGTCGGACGTCCTGCGTAATATCCCTATATTTTGACCTATAACTCGTTAACCGTAAATTATGGAGAAATTTTTTCTTGATAATAATAACTCCTTATAGCAAGAACTTTCGAACAAGTTAAAATTTGATTTGTTTTTTCGTTAAATTTTTTTCGACTGTTCGTCCGGCTGGCTGACGAAACCGACCAGAAACTAACATCAACAGAGTATGTCGAGTTATAACTTGTTCGAAAAGTCTCATCATAAGGAGTTATTATTAACAAGAAAAATTTTCTCCATAATTTACGGTTACCGAGTTATAGGTCAAAATATATGGATATTACGCAGGACGTCCGACCCTGTATCTCGAGAACGGTAAGTTGTAGCACACTGAAATTTATTGTAATGAACTTCTCTTAATAAAACCTTTAAAACAATATGCCACAAGACATACCATTCTATTTAAGATTTTAAAGTTGGTCCATGCCCAGCCTGACTGGGGCCGTGTAGGCAAAAATTTTTTGGCTGAAAATCAATCCCCCTAAATATAAAGGAATACGGGTTTTTGCGTTTTTTGATATTCTGAGTCGTTTTCAAGAAACCTAGGCCTGGGTGAGACTTTATGAAGACCCTGTATATTACAGCTCAGGACAGTCTCTCACTCATGAATATTTGTACACAAGGAAAACAATAACATCAATCAACATTAAGACATCCTCTAGAAAGAGAAGGGAATAATTCAATATTATTTATCTTGATCCTTAATTCCTTCAGACTGTTTGTAAGACATAGTAATTTCCATACAGATTTTCTCGTGAAAAAATATTTACAAGAATCAAGCATCTTTTTACAGAATGATTTTTTTAATCAAGCATGTTTTACAGAAGGATTTTTTCCTTTCTATAAATTTAATTATTTGAAACAAAATAATCCGTAGCCGAACATTTAAAAAAAGAAACTTGGGCTCTAAGAGTGCGCAAAGTAATACAAAATGTTGTACTTGAACAAAATCGTGTTTGATTTTAATTTTTTAACGTAAATTTGAAAGAATTTGTAAATTGTGTCAGGGATCTAATTTTTCACATTTTTTTATAACATTTATTAGTGTAGTTTAAAAAAAACACCTACTCATATTATGCAATTATGCTTTTTAGTTTGACATTGTGTACATTTAACATCAATAAAATGATGTATAATACCCTCAACTGGCCAAAGTGGACTTGTACCCGCTTAGGCTCAATTTAAAAAAAAAAAAAAAATACCCTCAACGAAAATAACAACGAATTATCAATATAATCTAAACTGCTCAGATATTAATTTTGTAAAGTTTTTCACAGTATTATTTCTCTCTTACGTGTAATGGCAAAACAAAAATAACAATATTGTTTAAATTGTTTCTTCTTACAAATTGAAAACAATGTGATTTTTTCCCAGGGTTTTTTATATAAAACATAAGAAATTAAAACATAAGAAATTGAAGAAGAAAAAAAACATTCATCAAGACAGGAAGCACTAAATGAAATGTAAGTCATATACACGTGTAAGTCATATAAACATGTAAGTCATATACACATGTAAGTCATATACACATGTAAGTCATATACATACTATATTAAATCTATTTTTTGTGCGTTTGACCGGAGTCGATTTTCCCATCCTCTCAAAGCATTAAACGCAACAACCTCTTGGCTCGAAAGTTGTCGTGTCAGTGTACACTGTACAACTGACTGTGCGCATGAGATATTACTTCCGAGAAATTTCTAATATTAGAAATCGGAAGTATTGTGTTCGTTTTTGTAAAAAAAAATATTTTTTTGCTCCGATTTCAATTTTTTTCATATTTCTGGACGTTTCATAACCTCCTGAGCAAATTTGGTTTTGTGTCCGTCTGTCGGTCTGTCGGTCTGTCTGTCTGTCTGTCTGTCTGTCTGTCTGTCTGTTAAAACGATTCCTTGTAACGCGCAAATCTCGGAAACTACTCGACCGATTTTGATGAAATTTTGTAAACATCTAGGAGACATTCTGTAGATGGTCCCATTTAAAATTCATCGAATTCGTACTAGCGGCTCTGGGTGAAAGAGACCATGCGCCTGACCACTAACTTTTTACTTAAATGCTTATATCTCGTGAACGGTACACCCGATTTTGATGAAATTTTGTATGTATATGCATATTAATGTTCTACACAGGCTTTTTATATTTTCTTTTTAATTAATTATAATTTGACTCTGATATTTAAGAAAATCCGAAATTTTGGACAATAAAGTCAAAAAATAAGAACCACGACTTGCCGATACAGAAGTTTTTGTAGAATCTAGAATGTAGGAAAAACGGTTTTCTACCATATAAAACAAATTTGAAGAAAATCGGTTCAGCCGTTTCGGAGATACAAGTAATTTAGTATAAAAAATCAAAATTCGCACGTGTACACAATGTGAAACAATCACGAGGAAGTATTGTGTCCATAATTGGCAGTGTTTTTTTGTTTGACTTTATAATGCACGTTGTATAAATAAAATAAATACTAGGCACTCGTACAATACTGTTTCATTTAACTGTTTCAGATGCAGGCAAGACAAACAAAATATATTGAGGAATTATACCGAACAATATCAAAAGATATTAAACACCACTACCAAACATTATAAACATTTGGATCAAGCTTTATTTACATATTTTTTATATACAATGATCATGGTAACAATTTAGAAATAAATATATACAAAGCATGATCAAGGGTGGTGATAATGCCTACGGCATTCTCTTCATTAGGTCTTATTATGGCGTAGAAATTGGCGTAGGAAGAGAATGCATTAATATGAAAAAACTGTGATTGAATAAATCAAGGACTTATGACATTTTGCTACATGTACTTTCATTATGCCTTAGTGGGAAGTGATGTTAAATGCGTTTGTTTGTATTTTTCTAAATTATCTTTCAAAAAGTGCCATTGTTAAATATTTCTATCCAAATTTCAAGGGAGTATTGACTTGAAAACATTATTTTAGTTACATTATAAATTGCCTGACAACCAAAATGCATCAGGAGACCCCGTTTTCAACGCAGGATATGTCCGAGATGTGCGCACCATACCACCACAGAGAACTTAGCAGTTGCTCTGCAGAGAGTTTTCTGTTGGTACAGTTCCTAGTGCGGGTGTTTAGTCAAGAAACAAACAGACACCACAAGAAATTGACAGCTAACTCACCGATGAGTAGAACAAAGAGTAGTCATTCTGATGTAAAAAATGTTTTAAATGAACAACACAGATTCAGCCCAGCACGTTCAAATCGAGATATGATCTATGTACACCATCCTAATAGAAATAGAGATAACGGAGAGGAAAATTCCAACATAGTTCATATTGGAGCTAATGTACCTGCATCCCAAATGATGCTTTATGAAAACGGACGAGTACCGAACATTTACTTAAATCGGACCGTTTTGAATAACGAGCCTTTCGGACAGTCCATTCTTTCACGACCATTGTCAAAGGAAACAGCGAAAGCGCCATACCAATATAGTGAAACGCATGAAACACCTGGAGAATTTTTAAACCAAATGTTAACGAGCAATATTTTTCAAAATATCAGTAATACACTGAATACCAACAGTCCCGCCAATGTAGATCATGTACCAGTTGGTCACCCTGGCACTCTTACCATGACCGTTCAGAATCTACAGTATGATCCGTATGGACAACATGTCTCTTTCAACAGACTCGGAGCAAGTAACAATGTTCTGTTGAGTCAAAAAGATAAAGTGAATCACGAGTTTTTCAGAGAGTTTGATCAATTGCAAACTTATTCACAACGTTATCCGAAATTGCCATTAAGTATGAGACAAGCTACTCCTAATGATCAGCTGGATCAAAATTCAAAAACAACTTATAGACACCCTGACAATTTTAAAGAGTTTGATTATGAATCAAAGAATAACTTTCAAAGTAATGGAGCTTCTGTTCAAATTGTCAAGTCTATTTCAACTGATCTACCTTTTCACCAAGTTAACGATTTCTCAATTTTTCCTGTAAAGGATAATAAAATACTAGATAAAATAATAAAAATAAATCATACAGAGAATATTCCATTAGAAAATTATTCACATGACTATAACTCTTATTCAGGAAAGAATATTCTAAACAAACAGAACGCGATTTCACACCAATTTAAGAACGATGGGGCTGTCAAAAATGCAATGTCGGAGTCTCCTCACAAGTTTGCAGAAGAAATCAATCATCTGCCACAAATGTCAGAACAATTTATTTCCTTGTTGCCATTTCAAAGAAGTAAACGTGGAAAAATCTTTGATAAAAATTGTACTGGACCTTTGAATGAAGCAGTATATTCCACAAAAAAGTATTGGACACGATTGTACAGACCTAAAAGAGACTTAAGACGAATAATAATTGTAGAAAATGTAAATCCGATCAAAATTAAAGTTAGGAAAAATAACCCACCACTTCACATAAGGGAAAGAGGGGAAAAATTAAATAAAATAAGAAGACAAAAAAACTTCCCATACACTTTTGAAATACCTAGGAGTGACCACACTGTACCATACAGATATAAGATTCGACCAAAACCTTATGAAGTTGTAGAACCTGAAGTTGAAGAAGATGATGATCCCAAAGAAAATTACTCTCAAGAAGAAACAGAAGATGAAAGACATCAAGATCCAAGAGAAATGAATGGTTCAAATCAAAGCGAAGAAAATATTGATGGAGGAGAGAACCAACATGAAATTGAACAAGGTAATGAAGAACAAAATGAAGAGCATGAAAATGACAGTTCATACAACGATCATACGAACAATGAAAATGGAGAACAAGACAATAACGACAGCGACCAAAAAAATAACTATAAAGGAGAAGAAGAAGTTGATGAAAATGTCAAAGAAGAAAGTCTTGAAAATAGTGAAGACAATGTGTTCGAGTATAACGGAAATGATGAAATTGTAGATTATAAGACAAAAAATGTATCACCAAATGATGAAGACACAGAGAATACGTCAGACAATAGAAGTGAAGATGAAAAAGAAGAAAGTGAATCTCGTGAACAACATTATGAGAGAACCCCCAAGAAATTTCCTATAAAAAGAGGTAATACACAGTTCAGAAATTTCAAAACAAAAAAATCTGAGAAGTTCAACAAAAAACCATTTTCTAGGAAATCCAAAATTAGAACTCCCTTTAGTCACCATCAAGTTAAACCTTTCGATGAAAAGAAACGAAAAAGTAGTAATATTGCAGTAAAATCACATACAAAAACACCAATAAAAAAATCCCATGAAACAACGGATGGATCAAGTTCGTCAGAGAAAAAAGAAAATCATCCATTTCAAAATGAACACAAAAATTTCCTAGATGGACTTGAAAACATGTTTGACGCTAACTATAGGGAAATGTTTGAGAAAAATCAAAATAAGGTCAATGCAAGTAAAGTGAAAGAGCATTCTCATCATAATCCACCTGACAGTAATCCAGCTGAGAGTATAGAATTTCTCTCAGTGCGTGATGCTAGTGATGGATTAGGTGATGCTATACTCAAAACTTACGACAGCAAAGGTCATAAGAAGACACCGGGTCTTTTGAATGAAGAAGATGAGGACAACTGGAGAAAAGATCATGAGGACAAAGATGAAGAGATGGTATTTGATTTCATCATTGTTGGCGCTGGATCCGCGGGTTGTGTCTTAGCCAACCGACTATCAGAAATTACAAAATGGAAGGTAAGTTGATGCAAATGATTTTTAATACTGACCGAAATGCGTAAGCTAACTATTGGGGTAGAGTTCCCACACCTGTCATAATCTGATAGTCTTATAAAATTGGAGCTCAATGGTTATCCTTCAAGATATTTACTCCTCTTTGTTTAAATTCTACTTAAAAGAACTTAACTATTAAAACCATACAATCACCAGTAGACTTGGTTACTTACTTTTTGTGGCAGCCCTCATACTCCAGGCACATTTATATGCCCCAATTTTTATACAACTTCTTTGGTAGTTAAAAAGTCTTATTGTATTATTGGAATAAAGATCTATGGTGATTATGAAAAACATACTTAAAGCACCTGAAGAAGCCACAGAAAATATACGTACAATGAGTGTATTGGCTAAATACGTGAACTAAGTTAATTTTATTGTATGTCTTTAAAACTCAATAAAGGTTTTACTTCTGGAAGCCGGTATCGAGGAGCCGTTTTTCGCCGATGTACCAGGGTTGGCGCCACTTCTGGCGCACTCCAACTTGGACTGGAATTATTCGACCATGCCTGAGCCGCACGCCTGCAAGGCGAGGCCAGGTGGGCGGTGCTATTGGGCGCGCGGCAAAGTCATGGGCGGCTCCAGTAGCATCAACTACATGGTGTACTTCCGCGGCAACCCGGCCGACTATAACGAATGGGAGGCGATGGGAAACGCAGGTAAGGGTGTGAATCAAAGTTTGAAGCGAAGTTCGGGAATTGTGAGTCCAGCAGTCTAGTAGCGCAGTCAATGCATAAACTTTACCGAGCATGGTGACTCATGGCTCATGGTGGAAAACTTGATTATTATACACCATCTCTCTTGTAAGCGACACAAATGATCAATCATTATTTTTTTACCTTGTATATTCTTCCATTATTTCTTCAAGGTTGGGGCTACGATGACGTGTTGGAATATTTCAAAAAATCAGAGGACAACGAAGACCCAGAAATCTACCACAAGAATCCAGAGTACCATGGCAAGGGGGGATACCAGACCGTGGAGTGGATGCCTTACGTGGACAACAATGTGCCAGCGCTGATCAAGGCTTGGAAGGAAAAAGGATATCTGGAGAGGGACTTGAATGCGGAAAATCAGGTTGGTATGAGCTTACGTAGGCACAGATGAATAGATGTCTGCAAATTATTAGACACATTGCAAAATGACCAAATCAACGCACAATACAAGCCTATTGGTAAAATCTGTAAGGCGCAGTTTTTGAATGAATTCCCGCATAGGGCATAAACCATATTGAAGCCAACATGCGACCTGAATGTCGTGAAAACTGTGCTTCGCAAACGTATGCTTCGTCATTTATAGGAGAAAAGCTGATAAACACCAAAGGTAGATTTTTTTATTCCTATTATCTGTTATTCCAAGATGGTATCTCTGTGGCACTATGGGAAACCAAGTCTGCTACTCTGAGCGAGCAACTTGAAGTGACTCTGCCATTACCCTGAAGAGAATCATCTCTTCTGCATTCTTCAATTTATTCCTTCCTCCTCCTTCAGGTCGGAGTCATGCATCTGCAAACAACCACCCGGCACGGCGAGCGCCTCAGTACCAATGGTGCCTTCATTCGTCCAATCCGGAAGAAACGAAAGAACCTCACGATTCTTACCGAAGCTCATGTGACCCGAATCCACTTCGGCAAGTCTCGGAAAAACCGCCAACATTTAATCGCCAACAGCGTCGAGTTTTACTATAAGAATGAACTAAGGACGGCAACAGCTAAAAAGGAGGTGATTCTGAGTGCTGGGTCTATCAATTCACCCAAGATTCTAATGTTGAGTGGAATCGGACCCAAAGAGCACTTGGAGAGCTTTGGTATCAAGACACTTCTTGATTTGAAAGTAAGTTGAACAGTCATATTTAAGAACAATATTATCAGTATAATACTTTAAAGCATCAATTTAAATATTATATTTAAAAAAAAATATAATACTTAAGAGGGGGAATTCTATTTTTCCGGCAATCTAAAATAAATAACGAGCATTTTAATGAAGAATCAACCAATTTTAAAGAAATCCATTGGTTGAATTTTAAATATTTAATTTTGAAATGATCTGAGGCATTAGGCACACGGCTACAAGTGATTAAAATGTGATTAAATTAAAGCAAGATGATAAGTAGTTTCTATTTCTAAAGTTTTTGTGTCCCTATAGGCTTATAGAAACCTTTCCAGTTTAGTGCAACATTTAATACACTCGTTCCCTTTTAGCTATGCTATGGTACAATTGGTACATACATAGGTAGAACTCTACATATACATGTTAAAATAATGTAGCCAGTAAAGCTGACTCAAATATCAATACACTTGACTATGCCAATAAAAATAATCATAAAAATTATATACCTTATGTTAGTTAGCTGTATGTTCTAGAGGTTAGTAGAATGATACACCCCTGGCAATGTTCTCATTCCGTTTTATATTTTAGCACTCTAGCGCTCCAAGTCATCTTCTCTGCTTGTCTCCATAAATTTTTCAAAGTGTTACCAAAAAAATACCCGGTACCATCTATGATAATTTACGGAAAACCAATGTAAAATGCTATGAAGCTCAACTCACAGATTTTCATTACAATCAAATGTACCGTTAACGAGATATAAGAGAAAAGTTAGCGGTCGCAATAAGAGCTCTTTATCACCAATACCTATAGATTCAAAGAAAAAAATCATAATTTAAGACTGGACCATGTGCAACATGTGCACACAAGACTGGTCCATCTGCAACATTCGTCAAAATCCATTCAGTAGTTTCCGAGATTTAAGCGTTGCAAGAAATGAAAAAAGCAGATCGGCATGACACAGTTCTGTCTCAATGGACGTTTTCCCTCTTTTTTCACAGGTTGGCCAGAACTTACAGGACCATCTCACTTCTGACGGAGTGGTCATAGCTCTCTCCAAAACGTCCATGGACCAGATGTACCCGCGCAAAGTTCAGGACGTGTTCAAATACAAGGAAACCCGGGATGGGCCCATGGCATCCATGGGACCTTTGCAATGTGGGGTGTTTGCAAACACCAAGTGAGTTATTATTATTATTATTATTTTTTAAGTCTTGCGGAAAGAAAACACTCTCTTTATCTCAATATTATTGGTGTGTTCTTAATAACTTTCAAAAAAGCCAACTGTGGCTCCTTGAGAGCTATGTTTTTACTGTTGATGTAAAACTTCATTAAATAGTTTGTCTTTCTCATTTCGCTCAACACTGAAGCTATATTAACCTCTCCCTATTTGGAAAATCACTCTGTGATAGTGAAAAAAAGGACGTACACTCATTGAGTCCCGTTGACCTTTTTTTCATGTCATTGAGTCCCGTAATTTTAGCAGGTACCTCAGACCATATGACTCATTGAGTCCCCTAATATTTTTGGGTCTACCAGACCATATGACTCATTGAGTCCCTTTACCTGATGTTAGTATATAAGAAGAAGTAAATAAGAACACAGTTAATTTTTATAAAAATGAATACGCGGACAGTTATGTCTAAATGTTGTGTTTCGTTAGCCAGCTAGGATAGAGCACTACCTGATATCTTGAAATGAAAGCTGCGTTCACCCCTCACCAAACCCAAAGCTCCAACGGGGAGTCAATTCCGCCTCAGGAACAACTAAAATACTTTTTATGTTGATATTTTTTGGTTACTTTGTTTAATACACTTTTTAGTTAAACCGAGTTAAGCCAGGTCAGCTAGAAATACAATTTCAGCGCACAAATAGCTCAGTGGTTAAGTACTCGCTTTCTATGCGGAAGAAAAATTAGAATATATATATTTTTTTTTTTTTTTGGAATGGATACTGATGAACTAACAAGAATTTCATAAATTTCATGTTCACCTCAGGTTGTCAGCAGCGGCAGACGTACCCGATGTCCAGTACCACCACGACCCCGCCTCCGTCTCTGACTGGATCAGCAACCCCGCCAATGCCTCGGGTGCCAACATGGCTCCGTTCCCCTACTATGATGGCATCACTGTGCGGCCGATTCTACTGAAGCCGCAGAGCCGCGGGTATATTCTTCTCAACGACACGGATCCTGTGTGGGGAGCGCCGCGGATATATCCGAGGTTTTTCACGAAGAAACCCGACCTGGATGTTTTTGTGTCAGGTGAGAGTGGGTTTGGAAACTCTTAGACTGGTCCGAGCTACTTACAATTTAAAGTATAATTTTGTAACTTATGCTAGCTGCAATATCCGAATACACAAGGATCGTTCACTAATCACAATAGCTAATGGGGAGCATTTTTATCAATGGTGTCAGTATGGATGAATAGATTAGTGTAGTCGCTTACACGCACGGTGTACGGTGACTTAGGTTCGCAGCAGCACAGAAATCTTCTGCTCTGTACTTGGATATCTGGGGTCCACTCATACATCGTGAGGAAATACAAGTAGCTATTTTTGCATGGATAACGACCAGTAACGGCAATACGCGAAGGAATATGGATAATCGAAAACTATGAAATGATATTGAAATCTCCTAAAATTGAATTTTCAGTCGCATGATATTCCCTCCAGGGTAACCTGAGATAAAATTCCAGAAGACACAGTTATTGAATTTTCAAAATAATGAAGACTGAAGATGTTGAACATTATGGTAATAGCATTGCTACAACTCTTTCTAACAAACTCATGATTAATTTTACAACTGATGAGTCAAGTAAGATTATTATTAATATCCACAATACGCAACGGACGGACAGATTTGAGGACCTTAGAGTCAGACGAGGTTGAATTAGGTAACAAAAGGATTACAGTAAGACTATATGTAAATAAATCAGAAGTAGGTAGTAAGGTTGTAGCACAGATTATTACTAATTTCAGTGTGTCATTGATAAATTTAAAGCGTTTAAGAAAGAGGCAAAATCGTTTATAACAGAAGATAATTTGAAAAATATGACAAAGTCAACTAAGTGAACGAAGAACAGCTAATGCTCAATTGAGGCTACTCATAATCAACATTGTAAAATTAGTTGGTGAGTTGGTAAAACTAAAAACGTTCCAAAATCAGCAAAAACATTAAGTTCAAAAGACATATTGGGTTTCCTACAACTGGATGTGATGGATGTAATATACTAGCTTCTAGGAAGGTACATACCTTACAGGGGAGAGTATAATTATGACTTAGAAGGTACTAGTAGATATTATGACTAAGCAGTACTTGAAGGTTAATACTTTCTGATATTCTGGTTTATCATCAGAGCGATGTCACAATTACTCAATAGCACCTTTGTATAAATCATCCATGTTATCTACTTAAAGTACTGACCGATGAGCACTGACCTTAAAGTTAAGAGTCCGCAATGTATAATTGTATAATCCAAAGGAAATCATGAGAATCAAGCGGGGACTGATTTCCTGTCCTCTTCTCCCATACTTTTTCAGTTACCTGTAAATATTTTATCTCTCATCTCCGGAGTTTCCTCGCTCCAGTAAGCATACCGCAGATTCATTTCTTTGCTTTTGTTGACGTAGTATGGGTTCACATAAATGTTGGCTTCCAGATAAATGAAGCCTGTGTCGGGTCGCCCAGGGGTGGAGGCTCTCCTCGTGTATAAGACCTGGCAGGCGGGCAGCACCACCCCCTCATCCACCACGGTTATGCACCTGAAGCTGAGCGAGACTGTCTCGTTCCTTTCATCTGCGGAGACCTTGATGTAGTTGCGAATCGGTTCAAACCCCTTGGGATAATTCTCTGATGTGTAGTTGAAGATCGATCCCGTGGAAGTGCAGCGTTCGTCCAACTTGTCCTCCTGGCATAGGTTGGTCACATTTGGTGTTGGCTGACTGATGTTGGCTTTGTTGACGATAATCCATTTTAAACCACGATCCCCATTCGAGTTTATTACTGAAATGAGGGAGATATAATGATATGGTAGTTCATTCAAATAGAGGTTTCGCTCAGTGGTAAGTTTATCGATTGCCATGTGATAGATTCCGGATTCAAACCTCAGAGCCGACAAATTTTTTTATTAAAAATAATTGTATTCAAACTGTAAATGATTAGTTTTTTTGTAAGGGACACCTTCTGGTGCGTTGTAGACCGAGCTCCTTAATGGGAAATATTGAGTCACTTCTGCTCATCAGAGGGGAGGCATACTAACGGATGGGCGAGCTACAAAACAGACCATAAGCGTCTATAGTAGCTGTTGTTTCATGGCTACGAAATAAGAAAGCTGTGAAACAACTCAGATATGCTTTGAGATATCCAAAAATTTGGACCAAAGAGTACAAAAATAAGGTCTGCAACATATCGATACAGATTTTATTTTGTAGAATTCAGAATGTAGAAAAAGCAGTATACTGCCATAATAAACGAAGTTGAAGAGTGGTTAGGCTTTTTTGAGATATGTACAAGTGATTTAGTAAAAAATCTCAGAATATAGCAATAATGAAAAGTCGATGAATTTTTATTGCTGAGTGTAGCTGTAGATATACAATGTGAACCAATCACGAGGAAGTATTGTGTCCATAATTGGCAGCGTATTTTTTTCTGGCCGGTTTCCAGTAACAAAATCTTACGTTAAATTCTACCGACTCAATATTTTTGACGGAGCTGGAAAAATGATTGTAGTAGTTGGAAGACGAAACACTCTTGATACAACTTTGATCAACTCAGAAAAAAATGGACCTGAACAAGAACAGCACACCAAAAAAGTCCCAGAAAAAACAATAGTATAGGAAATGCAGCAGCTGTGATGGGCACAATGCCTCATTCCTCAGACTTGGAAGGCATTTTTTATATTTTATAAATAGTTAAAAACATTTTTTGTTATATAAAAAAATAGTTTAGGAAATGTCACCGAGCTCTTACCGCTGTCTGGAAAATCTGGCTGATTTCTGTTGGGAAAATATTCATCTTTCTTTATAAATCGATGTATTTCTATAATATTGTTAACGGGCTTCCCCTTCAACGTATTATTATCATACTGCATAGTGTAGTAGATCTCCATCCAAGTAGATTTTTTCGCGTAATACTTTAGACGGCAGCAAGATTTATGTGATCCTGACTCCAACGTGTACCTGGGAGAAGAGAAAGAAACTCAATAGAATATACAGGGTTCTAACAGGGAGAACTCGGCCCCTGTTGGAAATCTATTCCGAGATCATCTTTATAGCTCAAAGGGAGACAGTCATGTAATGATGACCTTTGCTGATCTATCAAGGACGTCTTTCAAGGTTATTTCAAGGTCAACTTTGAAATCTTAAATAGATCAACCTAAATTTTTATTGCATATTCAGATTTTCCATGGGAATTTGACTTCATTTTACTATTTACATGATTTTTTCAGTTTACTTTTTCTTTTTTCTTTTTTTTCAAGTTCGATTTTTTTTTTCATCTCAAACTTGCACATGTGACGTATTAAATTAAAGGCCTTGTCATGCTGAATGAGAAAATATCAAAATAATAATAATAATAATAATATATATTTAAAGGTGTCTGTTAAAATTGATTTTTACGAAATAATGCTGCAGTCAATTTCAAGAAATCCGAGAAGAAAAGTGAAATTTTGATGTAAATATTTGAATGTATTCAATTGTTTATGGCAAATCTGAATATGGAATTAAAATTTACGTCGATTCAAAGATTTCGAAGTTGACTTTGAAATAACATTCAAGCACAAACTTGACATATCTGTAAAGGTCATCATAACATGTCCTTTTTTCAGATTTGAAAATGATCTCGGAATAGATTTTCTGTATTTCCACCAGGTGCGAGTAATCGCGCTGGTTCCCTTGAAATGAGACACCCTGTATTATAGTGTCATTGACCGAAAGTGGTGCCTTAAATCCAACGAGACGATTTTGAAGATAGAGTTGTTTGTGTTTTTGTTTGTGATGCGATCATTCTCCTATGCTTCGATTTCGATGAAACTTTGTAGACATGTTGACTGATCATCTCGTAAAATAATGTTTGCAAAGTACAGAAGGAACGTGTATAAATCTAATTTTTTGAAATTTGTGTGGAACTTTTCGCTGGCTGAAGTACATGATATGCATGGGAAATATGTTTTCCGTAACCTTACCCTCTGTCGGCTGTCTCTTTCTTTGTAAAGGCGTTCTTCACACCTCGGCCGAGGTGTTTGATTTACTTAAACCGTTTACGCCTCTCTAGAATTCACCTTTTCGTGACTCGAATCACCGAACTCGAGATTACGAGACTCACATTTCACAACTAGCTTCGTTGAACTCGGGACACGTGTCTTTGAACTGCCCCTTGCAGTTTTCCTCACTCTTACCATCGAAACCTCCCTGCCCGTTGGAGACACAGATGGGCTGCTGGTAGGTGATGGTGTTCTTGAGTCTTGTGCATGGCTTGGGTTTGTCACTCTTAGAGGGGTAGTTGTCATTCGCATCTTTCAAGGAAAAATTCTCCGTTCCTAGGACAAAAGTTAGAAAGAGATTAATTACGCTTATAAAAGACTCAAATCAATCTTTTATTATAATTCGCTATCATGAGTCATTTATATAGTGCACGACAAGTGTTTATTACACAGTACACTTGTCTGTCTGAGGGACGTCAATCCGGGAGAAGACTAGGTCTCGCTAACGAGCAAGGCTAACTTGCAGTTCCCCAATGGATGAGCAGTGTGATAGGTATTTACAAAATGATACATATGTATAGTTAGGTATTGGCTATTTATGTAGAAAAGATTAATAAAATCTTACCTGTCAATGTGAGCCAGACCACAACCACAGCATAGAGACAGCTCCTCTGACAAAGACTCAAGTTCATTATATTTTTGGTTTAATTAAAAACTGGAAGTAATAATTACAAGTATATTTATATGAATGAAATTAATGGCAATTAAAGTAAAAAGTATGTTAAATATGTATAGATAAATAAATATGATAATCTATGTATAAATAAATAAAAATCACAGATGGTAGTCACCCCTGGCTGAGAGGAGTAGTCCTGCACAGTGACTTGGGTTCAATCCTCAGCAGGGCAGAATTTTTTTCTGCTCTGTTCTTAGACGTCCGGGGTTCACTCATACTGTGTGAGGTAAAATGAGCAGCGGCCAGTGGCGGAATAATAGGCAACATAAAATGTTAGGATATTGAAGATACGGAAAAGTACTATAATACTGCGCTATTCACTAAAATTGTGATACGATAACCCAAAGAATCATCTATTCTTCTTCTATTCTTTTAAGGTTGTGTAGTAATATGTGTGTCTCTTTTTTACTTTCCTTATCCTATAGGAAGCAAAGTAATGGAATCACCCAAAATTTTCGACAGTCAGTTATCAGTGCTAAAACACGTTTTAGGTCCCCAGAGCCTAAATCCAAAGTTTCAGACATTGGTCCGTGTGTGTGTCTGTCTGTCTGTAAACAGAATATCTCAAGAAAGGCATGAGCTAGAGACTTGAAATTCGGTACAGAGGTCATAAATACAGGGTGGTCCAGAAAGTTTGCACCAAAATGATAGGGGTAATAAAAGAGACCATTTCCAACAAAAAAAATTCCCGGACATTTTCCTTTATTTTTTGTCGTTTTCAAAATGGCGGCCAAAACGTGTGTTTTCAAATATTCCAACTTTGGTTTGGCTTTTGATTTTTTAATTTTTTCTGTACCACCTAGAAAAAAACGGATTGCATTTTTGAATTGAGAATAAAATTTTAATTAAAATAAGTTAAATTAACCCGTTCAATGTTTTAATGATCATGCTCATTTAGGCTGTCAAGGTTCTGAACGCACATATTTGAAAAACACACGTTTTGGCCGCCATTTTGAAAACGACAAAAAATAAAGGAAAATGTCCGGGAATATTTTTGTTGGAAATGGTCTCATTTATTACCCCTATCATTTTGGTGCAAACTTTTTGGACCACCCTGTATACGAGTATAGAAGACGCAGCACGAAACTTTTGAAAAAAAAATCGGTTCCGCCACCTGGTGGCAGTTCTGCCTAAACGATAAGAGATACAAAAACCAATAAAAATATAATAAGGGTTTACTCTGATCATTTTTTGATATTTTGAATTTTTGGAACCCGGCCCCAATTTACCGGTATTTCGGAGGGACTATTTTTTTTCTCATCCTAGATGGGGGTTGTGACATATCAAATCCAATGATTTTGAGGTGCTGATTACGAATTTGACATTGATTTCTAGCTATCTGTTACCGTGGAGTCACTAGTGGCGGAATTCAACTTCTTTTCTGGGGATAAGGAAAGTCGTGTGATGTTTACACCAGATTTTTTGTAAAGGGCGTTCTACACAACTCAACCGAGATGTTTGATAATGATGTCTTACCAAGTTATCTACCGGAGGAAAAATCTCTGGCTACGAAAATTATCACTCGTGTGATAACTCCGGATAGAAGAAAACTAATGCAATTTTGTTTTCAATAAGTGCTTTTATAGTTTTTTGGAAAACAATTTAATATCTACGCCTACACCTGATACAATATGTTTTCTACGTTGCAGATATTTTCTCTGTTTGTTTCAATCATCTGCAGTTGGTAACAAAACCCCAGTAGAAAATAATTGACTAGTTTATTACTAGATTCGAGCTATATTTCACAAGTCGCAGGCACTTTTGGTATTTGTGAAAAGGCCCATTTGAAAAATTCCCTGATTCTATGAAGGACCCGTGATTGCAACACTGGTGATTTCTCACCAGTGTTGCAGGTCACAATTTCTCCATCCCTCTCTCTATCTTGCGCTTTTATTTTCCAAAGGGGTCCCATTGATATAACGATTGGGTCTTCCCCGTATTTTTTTTTTTTTTTTTGAACATACCTATCATTTTTAAAATAGATAGTAGAAGAGCTTGGTAAAATCTGGGGAAAGTGATAGGTTAGAGTATTTATACGGAGAGTCTCGAAATAGAACACATCAGCCAGGGACCAAAGACTTTGCAGGTATAAAGCGCCAGGTTCGAGCTAGTTTTTCCAGCACAGTTATATTTGTTACATGTTTATAGATATTCGTTACATCACCGTTTCTATTCAATATATTCGATAAGCAACGCAGATAAATTCGAATTACCCAGGAAATTTGAAAACCTACAATACACGAATTCGCCGGGAAACGCCGGGTACATCCATAATGTGTTTTTATTTGCCGACCTCCGTTGCCGGCTTAGTGGTTAAGAGGTTCCGAGTCAGTATTTGCGGGTTCGAATCTCGGCCGGAGCGGAAAATTCTAACCGGGTTCTTCCGCTTCCGGAATGGCATGGATGTAAAGGTAACGTGCCCTGAAGGAATGCGTAATCGGTTCCGGGTACCTTTTTTTATTTCTTCAAAAAATCTTTTATTTTCTAATCAGAGGGTTTTGCTGGGATTTTTTCTCTGGGACGCCCCTTGAGTCGTCAATTAACTTAAAAAAATAACCTATCGGCCTTATTGCTATGAAAACTGAACATAATAAGGAAATAAATCATGATAAATATGTTGAATCAGGTGAGATGGGAGTGATTTGGTGGGATAATATCCCACTATATCGATATTAGTCAAACAAATCACAACGTTGTGCTGTAGGGTTTGTAGACATACCTAACCTATTATGAGCGAAAATAAGTCAAATTAAATCGAGAAAAATGTTTGAGCAAAAATATTGTATTTTTAATTGCGAAAACAATACTTTCTCTACCTTATATGTAGAGTAGGATTCTAGGCTCTAATAGCTACTCTCATTTGAGCATTGATTTGTGGATCAGATCAGAAACTTGGTTTTCCCATCATGTTCATTTATATGAGTATGTGACCTCCTTATAATAATAATAAATTCAGAACAAGGTTTCTGAGTTAAAAATATATAAGACTCTGAGGGTTAGGTGGTAGAAAAAAATGCTTTGAGTATCTGACCTGTTTGTTACCTTCCACTAAAGAGTACTAATTAATATACTATAATAATAATAATACTCTTTAGTGGAAGTTACCACCAGGCAAGGTTAATGCTCAAAGCATTTTCTACCAATTAACCCTCAGAGTCTTATTATTATGTGGTCACAAATTCAAATTATTGAGGAAAAATTCGGCCACTGGGTGAGATCCGAACCAACGGATCCCCACGCTACCTGGATTATCAGACTAGCGCGTTTACCAATTGACTACCAGTGCACATTATTCATACTTATTCATACTTTAAAAGTTATCATATTTGTGTTGATCACTTTCGTGATGTCACAACTACTCAAACTCGCTTTACTAAATTTACACTGAAACCCGGACTTGAACCACCGACCTCCAGGTTACAAGTCCGCCGCCTTATTGATCAAGCTACTGAGGTCGGTTATTCATACTTTGGTATTCATTTTTTTTTTTTTTTTTAATGAATTTTTATTTAAAGAGAGGTCTGTAACTTTCAGAGTCCTTGCCCCTCATCTTTTTTTTTAATCCATGCAATTATATTGGATCCAATCCACACTCCACAGGTCTGATGCTAGGGGCCTCCCTGGTGCACACAGAGGCCTTGCGAAAGATAGGAGCCCGTCTAGTGGATGTGGCGCCCCCCCAATGTGTGTTCCACAAGTTCGGGACTCGGGAGTACTGGGCGTGCATCGCCATGGAGTTCACGGGAACTATCTACCACCCTGTGGGTGAGTCAAGTGTGGAGGCGGGGACAACCCCTCGTAAAAAATTTCAAAAAAAAATTTCGGAATAAGTCTTGTGTTTTTTTTATATTATTATTTTTATTTATTTTACAACCACAAAGAAACAAAAGGGCCCGGTATTGGTACTTAAATTTAATTAATTTCAATCGAAGAAAATTAATTAAATTTACAACTAAACTGCATGTAAAAGTATTAACTTTAGCCGGCCCTGATAAAATGATCCATGTTTGGACCTAGAACCTCGAACCACCGACCTCGAGGTTACGAGTTTGCTGGCTCAACGATCGAGCTACTAAGGTTTTATTAGTTCGCATAACAATATTTTTGTAATCATTATTGTCATGTAATTCAAAATTAGAAAAATAGTACGAGTCATAATTTAATAGAACCGAGAAAATACTCAAAAACATCTTCAGTAATTATTTCGAAGATGACTTGCTCATAACACAATCATAATTATAACATTAGGTAGGCACCTAATGTTATAATTATGTAACAAAAGGGCGGGGTTATTGCCTATGGCAAACTCTTCCTCCCAACATATGTATATTCATCATGCAAGACATAATAAGTTGATATTTCATGACTTCATTTCTTTTTCTAAAGGTACTTGTAAGATGGGTCCGAAATCTGACCACGAGGCGGTTGTGAACCCACGACTCCGCGTCCACGGAGCTCAGAACCTGCGGGTGGTGGACGCCAGCATCATGCCGCAGATCGTGCGCGGCAACACGAATGCGCCCACCATTATGATCGCTGAGAAAGCCGCAGATATGATCAAGGAGGACTGGATTCAGGACAGATAGCAGACGGGCGGAGACGAGATGATACATAATATAAAACAGAAAAATCTGGTGTAAACATCACACGACTTTCCTTATCATATTAGGAATGGAAACGGGACCAAAAGCCCCTGGTGACTTAAAGGTAACATTTATCTAAAAATTAACATCAAATTCGTAATCAGCACCTTAAAATCATTGGATTTGATATGTCACAACTCCTATCTAGGATGAATACTAAAAAAGTTAGTCCAAGCGGGTCCCCCACAAAATACCGGTAAATTGGGGCCGAGTTCAAAAAAGTTCAAGATATCAAAAAAATGATCAGAATAGACTCCTATTATTTTTTTAATCTAAGAAAATGTTGTTCTCTAACTTTTTTTGTATCTTTAACCAATTCATAGAAACGGCGCTTGCGGCCAATATTTGCGGCCCTGCGGCCGCATTCTGCGGCCGATTGCAACCAAAAGTTTCGTGGTTCGTCTGGTGTATAAAATTAATTTCCATACCAAATTTCAAGTCTCTAGCTCTTACCGTTCTTGAGATATCCTGTTCACACACACACAGACAGACACACAGACAGACACACAGACAGACACACAGACAGACGCACGGACCAACGGCTGAAAACAACTTTTCTGGTATCCTGAGGCTATGATTCGTCCAGAAATGTGAAAAACTGGGTAGGTCAAATTTTCGACGAATACAATACTTTCCTTATTATAGGATAAGGAAAGTAAAAAAGGACTACCTACCTACCTACCTATGTTTGTTTGTTTGTTTGTCCGGAGTTGTTTAGCCAAAATGGTAAGAGATAGCGAAAAATGTCTCAGAATTGACCCCCCCAAAACCATTATCGCTTTGTCCAGAAAAATTATAAAAAGTACAAAGAGGCATTGCTGTCCAGCAGTAAGGCCATGCCTTAGTAAATTTGAAATTTAGTCCCGTTGCAAAGCACGGGCAAACGGCTAGTGATACATAAAGCGGTTTTTTTTAATTGAACGAAAAGCCTGAACGAGACCGAACAGTCAGCTCTGGTCAACCAAAATTTTGAAGAATAAAAAAGAAGTGATTTTTGGAATTCTGGTTTGTTTACATTAAAGATATCGGTGTTTTTTTTTATTTTTTTTTTTTTTTTTATTTTTTTTTTTTTAACATTTTACATTTGAAATCATCCACTTCTTCTTCTTCTTCTTCTTCTTCTTACCGAACCAAACGCCATGACCGAACGATCGAGTCGGTCCACTCTGGTGAGGATTTTTCGGTCCGGTCAAATAAAAAAAAGTGAATTTCAGTGATCAGGTCAGCTTCCGTTCGCTTCGTTCAAAAAAAAAAAACTGCTTATATTAATTGCTGAGTGAGAAATAAAACTGGCGAAGGAGATTGACTGTCCCGGTATCTCAGTGGACAAGGCGCAGTCGGTCTCGTAATCTAGAGGTCGCTGGTTCGAAACCCAGCCGGGACATGACATGACAATCATCCTATTTGGGATTTCGACCACATGATAATACGACCCGTACATCTTGGACTTACTGCTGGAATAATTGGACTTGTAAGTCCTAGCCCGGTAATATAAAAAAAACGATACTATGAATAAGCTGAGAAGTGCATCAGTAACTCTCTGAATCTTGACTCATGGCTTCTGTTCCCTCTGGTCTCAATACTTCTTTACTTCCGAGTATCCATGAAATCTTCCTCCTGATTTCGATTTCACCTCTATGTTTCTTCTTACTGAAAATATAGTAAATAGCTTGTTTTTATCACTGGAATTTTCTTTGTTTTTCTTTTTCAAGCTGCAAATCTGAACATTTATATGTTTCTTCTTTATATTCTATCATCATCAAGATATACTCGTATGCATCTCACTGCTATGCATATAACTATAGTTACATTATAAAATGCATACTTGTATTAAATAACGACCATTATCTTTTCTTTTTTTTTTTTTTTCTTTTTTTAAGTGGGGTTTAGTCACGAGAATTAGAATTTGAATGGTCACCCATCCAAGTCTTAACCTCGCTGGATGTCGCTTAACTTCGGTGTTCTGAAGGGAACCGGTGTATTCAACATGCCATCGACGCTGGCACCATTATCTATAAATATAATTATTTACAGATAGGTTCCATGTAATGAAGAAAATGCATAAATATTTCAAATTTGTACCAGTGCCATAAAATGATCTTGGATCAGAAAGAAACAGGTTGCATTGTCTCTTGTGTAAGTATGGCTATCCACCTGGTAATGACAGTGATCAAATCACAGCTTTGACAGTAATGTATGCTTGTCTAGCGGTTGATAAATTCCATGAGAACACAGAACCAATATTAGATAACACTCTCAGCGAGGCTCGTGGCCACACATTTAGCAGCGCAAGACACCAGTGGCGTACCCAGCTACCAGTTTTCAAAAATAAAAAAATATCTTTATGGTATAGGTCAGGTAGAAAGTTGTTTGTGGTTCAGCATAGTATACGACACATTAGATACAGACCCAGAAAATAATGAAGAGCCAAATCCAAATATTACTAACGAAACAGCAAGCCAAATATAGCAATAAACAGAATCAACAGCAGAGCAATCTCGGATTAATGCACAGAATCAAACACCTCGGCCGAGGTGTGAAGAATGCCTATATACAGGGTCTTCATAAAGTCTCACCCAGGCCTGGGTTTCTCGAAAACGACTCAGAATATCAAAAAACGCAAAAACCCGTATTCCTTTATATTTAGGGGGATTGATTTTCAGCCAAATTTTTTTTGCCTACACGGCCCCAGTCAGGCTGGGCATGGACCAACTTTAAAATCTTAAATAGAATGGTATGTCTTGTGGCATATTGTTTTAAAGGTCTTATTGAGAGAAGTTCATTACAATAAATTTCAGTGTGCTACGACTTACCGTTCTTGAGATACAGGTTCGGACGTCCTGCGTAATATCCTTATATTTTGACCTATAACTCGTTAACCGTAAATTATGGAGAAAATTTTTCTTGATAATAATAACTCCTTATAGCAAGAACTTTCGAACAAGTTAAAATTTGATTTGTTTTTTCGTTACATTTTTTTCGACTGTTCGTCCGGCTGGCTGACGAAACCGACCAGAAACTAACATCAACAGAGTATGTCGAGTTATAACTTGTTCGAAAATTCTCATCATAAGGAGTTATTATTAACAAGAAAAATTTTCACCATAATTTACGGTTATCGAGTTATAGGTCAAAATATATGGATATTACGCAGGACGTCCGACCCTGTATCTCGAGAACGGTAAGTCGTAGCACACTGAAATTTATTGTAATGAACTTCTCTCAATAAGACCTTTAAAACAATATGCCACAAGACATACCATTCTATTTAAGATTTTAAAGTTGGTCCATGCCCAGCCTGACTGGGGCCGTGTAGGCAAAAATTTTTTGGCTGAAAATCAATCCCCCTAAATATAAAGGAATACGGGTTTTTGCGTTTTTTGATATTCTGAGTCGTTTTCAAGAAACCTAGGCCTGGGTGAGACTTTATGAAGACCCTGTATACAAAGAAATAGACATAATAGTAAACAGACGAAAGAAACCACAGGAAATAAAAAAAATGTTGAAAGAAACGATCAAATAAGAAAACACTGAATAAATAATTTATAATAATAATATCGCCTTACTTATACAGCCCGATTAGGACTATTCAGACCCATTATTCCAGCAGTAAGCCCAAGACGCATTATTATGTGGTAAAATTCCCAAATGGAAGGATGACTTGTCATGTCCCGGCTGGGTTTTGAACCCACGAAGGCTACGTATGAGTTCGGTGCGGAAAATAAAAAAATGTATGAGTTCGGTGCCGCCTTAAAAAGGTCATGTATGAATTCGGTGCCGCCTGAAAAAGGTCATGTATGAATTCGGTGCCATGGTACTTGCCCTGATGATCAGGTAAGTATAGTATTTTTTTCCTTATAGGCATGGCATTCAATTAATAAACCGAGGCATGGCCTTCATTGTATTTTACCTAACCCTACTATAAAACCAAGGCATGGCCTTCATTGTATTTTACCTAACCCTACTATAAACCCAAGGCATGGCCTTCATTGTATTTTACCTAACCCTACTATAAACCCAAGGCATGGCCTTCATTGTATTTCACCTAACCCTACTATAAACCCAAGGCATGGCCTTCATTGTATTTTACCTAACCCTACTATAAACCCAAGGCATGGCCTTCATTGTATTTTACCTAACCCTACTATAAACCCAAGGCATGGCCTTCATTGTATTTTACCTAACCCTACTATTAACCCTAGGCATGGCCTTCAAGGAGGAAATGGACAGCCTTGCTGAATGTAACTGTCTACAACATAATCTACTAACTTAATAACAGTAGGATGACTGTTAACAAGCAACAGAGTACATTATAAAAAAACAATCAATTTATAAGTCATTAAACCCAAGGCATGGCCTTCATTGTATTTTACCTAACCCTACTATAAAACCAAGGCATGGCCTTCATTGTATTTTACCTAACCCTACTATAAACCCAAGGCATGGCCTTCATTGTATTTTACCTAACCCTACTATAAACCCAAGGCATGGCCTTCATTGTATTTCACCTAACCCTACTATAAACCCAAGGCATGGCCTTCATTGTATTTTACCTAACCCTACTATAAACCCAAGGCATGGCCTTCATTGTATTTTACCTAACCCTACTATAAACCCAAGGCATGGCCTTCATTGTATTTTACCTAACCCTACTATTAACCCTAGGCATGGCCTTCAAGGAGGAAATGGACAGCCTTGCTGAATGTAACTGTCTACAACATAATCTACTAACTTAATAACAGTAGGATGACTGTTAACAAGCAACAGAGTACATTATAAAAAAACAATCAATTTATAAGTCATTAGGACCGCACCGAACTCATACATCACCTTTTTTCGGCGGCACCGAATTCATACGTGCGGAAAAGGTGCGGGTAATCTTCGCACCGAACTCACCTATTGCCCCCACGACATCTGGAAACTCTGGACTCACAGAGTGCCGCCTTTACCACTGAGCTACTGGGACAGATGGAAATATGTTCCATCTGTAATCTCATAATCTGAAACAGCAAGAGGACCTGGATCACATCCTGCTGAGATGTCCAATGTATGCGGAAACCAGAGCAGGGATCATGCAATACATAGACAGGCAGAACCTCAACTTTGATTGCACATTGTATTATTTTGACGATGTCATATTTGAGAACCTCAAGAATTGAATCCTTTGACAAGCAACCCAAAACACAATTTTATTTTAACGTAGTTTAAGTAGTCACCCTTGCCGAGTGAGTTAGCGCGCTGAGCACTGCACGCATGGGGTGACCTGAGTTCGATTCCCAGCGGGCAAGAATTTTTCTGCTCTATACTTGGATGTTCGGGGTCCACTCTTACCTCGTGAGGAAAAATGAGTAGTTACTTGTATGACTAGCGACCAGTGGCGGCATTACCAGAGAACAAAGAAATTAATGTAATAGAATTCAAAAAGTGAATGAGTCTCTTAGTAATGCTGTCCTACCCACAAAAATTGTGAAGAGGCCTTGTGCTTCACCACAAATAAAATCATACATAAATACACATACATTGTACATAGTTCTAGTTTAAAATGTGCGAGCGAAGCCCAGTCACATTGTCCATCCGGCCCTACTCTACCTGTTCTTAGCCACATGTGCTAGCACCACATGTGCGGAGTTATGTCATAGCTGCAGGACACAACTCAGACCATAACGGTGAGTTGTGGTTCTCCTTCGCGGTGATCTTCTTTATGTAACAAAATGTAAATTAAATAATATGAAATTGTAAACATATCAAAGATTTTATTGCGTTCTTTTTTTAAATTTCTGGAAAATTTGAAATTCTCGATGGTTAATTTTTTTGATATCTTAGGGCGAAATTAATAGACAAATTCTGCATCACAAGTAATTTTTAAGCGTTGGTTTTCCCTATCTTACACAGTACGCAATCCGTGACTTAACGCCACAGAGTTATTGCAAAAACGTCTATTAATTCCACCCTTAATGGTGGATGAAAATCAACCGAAGGGTTGATTTTCAAGCATGACACAGTTGACACACTTTGAGACTGGCAAATTAGGACTTGAATTATGTGATTATTACTTATAGTTAGGGTGGAAAAAAGTAATGATTGGGGTCTCGCTGGGACAGGTTAAACAGATACGGTACCAGAACCAAACAACCTCAACCCTGAGAAAGAAGTTGAACAATGCCGACCGCAAGTAGGTTTGGGAAAAGGAAAAGTGAAAGAAAAACAAGACATGGGGATTTAAAAAAATGTCTCTAGAAAAACAGCAAAATACACTGTGGAAAAAGTTATTAAACAAGTTTTGTGTTGAAATTATATCAACACTATTTTTTTCCAAAACTTTTAAAAAAAACTTTAATTTTGACTATATTATAATAAATTAAATTCTCAAGAACACCGTTCCTATCTTTGCATCAATTATTTAGTACGGTCAGCAGTAGGTATAGGAGATATTATAGTGTATAGATAAGACACTAGACAGTGTTAGTATAGGTAGGGTTAAGTATTGCGATAAACTTAGTAATTATATAACTATGTTTTAAAATTTCTCAAATTCTTGTGACATGATTTCACTCTGCTAAGGTAAAGCGAATCGATAATCATTCATTAAAGGTTGTGTAAAATTTGCAAGATTTATTACACCATAAAATTACGTAAACCCACCTAAATAAAGTTTATCATGCTTGGGACTCAAACCACCAACCTTCAGGTTATGAGTCTGAACTTTAAACGATCGAGCTGTTAAGGTGGGTTCTTTATAATTACAATAGGTAGTCACCGTGGACAAGTGGGTAGCACACTAGACTTGCACGCAAGGTGACCTGGGTTTGAATCCTAGCGGAGTCGGAATTATTTGGTTCTCTACTTTAAATGTTCGGGGTCTACTCATACCTTGTGAAGAAAATTGAGTAGCTGTTTAACAGTTACAGTGGTATAGCTCCCAAAATTTATCTCACGGGACTAATTAAAGAATTCTGAGCATTACATTATGTTCCTGATATAGAATTTCTTCTGATATCTTGGTAATCTGTTGACCCTAAAAAAAATATCATTAAATTAAAATTTTCAACATGGCTAAACTTGTAGGTTCTTAATATACTAATTATTTTGTAATGATCCAAGAATTTTGACAATTTCTTGAGTAAGAACTTTGAGAGATGAGAACCACAATACATATTTCGAAGGTAGTTTAATGGTGATAATTTAATTGGTTTAGTGAAGGGAGTACGTATGGTTTTTTCTGTAGAATATATTATTATTACGCATGTTAATTTATTTCAGTGTTGACGAAAAAGATGAAGGTTTCATATTGGTTTGTGTTGACTCTAACCTGAACTTATTATTGATAATCATCTAATGATATTAATTGTCCTTATCGATATTTCGAACCATCGACCTCCTAGTTACGAGTATTGGACAGCCGCGTTATCGACCCAGCTACTGAGGATGGTTGTAAGGCCGTTGAAAAAAATTAACCGACAAAATAATGGAAAATTAAAATGAGTTCCTATTACTTCCTTAATCACAAAACAAACAAAGCTCAGTCAGTGATCAAAGCAGAGGAATCCAATTCAGTTATCATTCCGTCAGTCCCTACTTATCCCATTAGCGAGGGGAAGCCAAACACGGACGCTATTTTCGACAAATTTCTATGCAAAAATCTGAATTTTTCCACAAATCATAAATACACCTAATTCACAATAGTTAATTTGATATTCCACTGGGAAATTTGTGATGGGAAATACTCTAGCACCCAACACAAGAATTAGGGAATTATCCAAACAGTTGGAATTTCTCAGTTTACTAACGTCTGATGCGGTTTCATTACAATTTGGCACACTTAATCATAGAGTACGCACCAGCCATCACGTACACGTTGAAATAATTAGTGTACAAAACGTACTCATTACAAGTAAATGACCATACGAGTTCCCAAAAGTAGCACTTAAGTCTTCACTTTAGCTATACAAGCTGACGTAGAGTACCAAATCCATGTGGTCACCTCTCGTGATTAGCCAATTCCAGAATCAGTCGATCCTGTGGCTCTGTTCTGCCTTCTGAGTGGATCCAGTATTCAGTCAGTTCTTCAACCACTTTTGAAGCGAGTACTCCCGACTGTGTGACCGCGTTCAGTTTCGTATCAGATCGAATTTTTTGTCGATTTTTTTCGAAAGATATTTTTGGTCAATTACCTAACTCATTTTGGTTTTTTCAAGTGAGCGAATTTTTTTTTTCAGTTGAAACTTTTACAATTTACATATTACTGATTTTGAGTATCTTAGACCATTACATGTGAATGACCAAACAGTAACATAACTTTCGTTATTTTATTAAAAGGCTATTGGGTCTGCTTATTGCGTTCCTTTCATTTTCTGGATTTTTTTTATTCCGAGTGTTGTTCTAAGTGTTTTCTGTACCAGCGAGTGTGGTGTTGGAGTTCTGAATGAGGAGCCACCAGCCTGATTCTCGGGAGCCATGTGGAACTTCCTGAAGAAGAAAAGTGAGTAGCGGCTATTGTTTTCATTCATTCAGTATATTTTCTTCTCGATAACTTTATTCGATTTCAATTACTTTGGAGTACCTTTATCTATACTGGATGTGACTATTGTGTTCGTTTTTGTAAGATAAAATAAAAATTCTCCCACTTATAAATTTGAATATATTGGAAACTTTCTTTTTTTTTGAGTGTATCGGCCTAGAATTACTTTATTTTTACTAACATAAAAATACACAGAAACGTTTATAACCCTCACCTAGTAAATACAGAAAGTAAATTGTTAGTGCAGTGCATAAATCCACTCAAATTATTGCAATGCAAGTGAGAATTCTGTTTTCGGTCATTCCAATTAAATGGATCAAAATATGATCATGCCATCTGGAGCATGAGAGTACCGGTACCCGGCATTACAACCACGCCTCAGATGGTTTTGAATTTGGTCTCTTGGTGAAGCACGGGGAAATTGCTAGTGCTAGTAATATTTACGAAGACCATTACTGTGGTCCAGTAATAGACCAATTTTCAAATTCGATCCCTCGTAATGCTGGCAAGTATTGAACGCGCTAGTCTGGTAATCCAGAAAGCGTAGAGATCCGTTGGTTCGAATCCCAAACGAGTGCATGAATTTTTCCTCATTAATTTGATGTTGTGACCACATAATAATAAGACTCTCTGGGGTAGGTGGTTACATTCCACTAAAGAGTGTTATTATTATTATGCTGGCTATTTGAGTCGCTGGTTTGTGAGTTTCCAGCGATTGGAGGGTAAAACCCTCAGCGTGATATGACTATGCAGTTGAAAGCGACGTAAAGGGTAATTTTTTCCCTATATCAGCAGTTGTTGTCCTACATTTTATTGTAGTTTATACTATTCTAGTAAAAGTTAAGTTTTCATATTTGTGTCAATCACTTTCATGATATGACAACTACTCAAACTAGCTTTACTAAATCTACGCTGAAACCGGGACTTGAACCACCGACCTCTAGGTTACAAGTCCACCGCCTTATCGATCAAGACACGGGGGTCGGTTATTTATTTTAGTACCTACTATTATTAGGGACATTGTTTTGATTTATAAGTGTTTGATTAGGCAGTTCCACTTGCCTCCGGACTTACTTCTTCCATGCACAACCCTGAGCTTGGCCTTCTCATGGAATGAAATTCTCTTTTGTCAATGAAACTTTGTCATACTTCGATTTTCTTCACTATCAATCGATTATCCTGAAGCAATTTGTTATACTAACTACTCTACCTTTTTGTTCATGTTCGGTTAGGTTGATGAGAGGTTGAAAAATCGAGAAGATGCTACCTTTGTGTAAGCTGACTGACCAGCTTGCTCTCTCTTTCTCTCTCCTCTCTCTCTCTCTCTCTCTCTCTCCTTCTCTTTCCTTCTCTCTTCCCCTCTCTTTTTCTTTATCCTTCTCTTCAATTCTCTTTCACCTTCTCTTTCTTTCTCTCTCTCCTTCTCCTAATCTCCTTCTATTTTTTTCTCTTTCTACTTCTCTTTCTCTTCCTCCTTCTCTCTTTCTTTCTCCTTCTCTCTTTCTCACTCTCTCTCTCTCTCTCCCTCCCCTCTCTCTCTGTCCCAACATCTCTCTCTCCTCTCTCTCTATCTCTCTCTCTATCTGTCATAAAATAGTAAAATAAATTAAAAAATAGAAATTGAAAATACAAAATACTTGCCTTATTATATCCATACATACCTTATTTTATACTCATATCTTCATTGCAATTAATAATTATGTCATTTTTTAAACTTTAGATCTATGTAAGTAGTAGAAGAGAGCTTACCATCTCAGAAGTTATTTTATTAGCTTAGGTGGTAGTCTAAGATTAATTTATTGTAAAAAATATATGAAAATTATCAATCAATCAATCAATATCTCTATCTCTCTATCTCTCTATCTCTATCTCCCTCTCTCTCTCTCTATCTCTCTCGCTCCCTCCCTCTCTCTCCTCTCCTCTCTCTCTCTCTCTCCCTCTTGATCACTTGGTCAGAGAGGTGTTGCCATAAAACCAATCAAAACATCTTGCCTCCTGAAATTGGGATTTTTCCGAGTTTGGCCCTACACACTCTACACAGTAAGAGAAATATGACCTTTGAAATTCACAACGTACGTGTGTTACTTTTCAGTCTTTTCTGAGCTCATTCGATTATGAATCAGTAAATTTATAGCTCTGTTTTTGTATAGGGTGTTCTTAACACCTCGGCCGAGGTGTTATAGATACATGTTCAGTATAGGGCAGAGTATGTATCTCTACATAAGTGGCTTAGGCGATGTTAGACATACATACATATAGAGTTTATAGAGTACTAGCGAATATAGCATACAGTTAAAGTTCAAGGCAAATAAGATCTAATAGACATCATGCATTTATTATCAAATGCATTCTTCGGAGCCGGTGCATGTAAGCAGAGAATTTTCATCATTAATAACAACTGAGCTATTAAATTACGAAACAAGAGATGACAAGATGTGCATAAATATACAGCTAATATGTGTGCACTAATTAGACCGTCGCGCGTCACGTAGTAACTTCACATAAATAAAATTGTAACTGTTACAGCTTACAGCATTGAAAAAACAGGGGTTTTTGAGGTGAGGCAAGCAAGAGTATCTTCACAAGTTTTGAAGAAAGCAGAGTACAGTCAATCCTGGATATAAGAGAACTACATATTATTTCCAGGTCAAACTTACCTCTTAATAAGGAATAATACGATCTGGATATAAAGAGATAAAAATTTTGGTCTCTTGAGTTTGGTTGAATCCCAGTTTTTTGTTTTTGTTTTTTAATGCAATTTTGTCTAATGTGTTTCAAAATTCCAACACATCAAGATAGAATTCTCATCCAATTCAATTACAACTACCTAAGTTATTTTATTCGGAATTTTGGCGAGATTGTAAGACATGTTATCTCTTGTTATAATAAATTAAATTGAAGAAGAAGAAAGAAAGTTAAGACACAACAAACATTATAAGAGGTAGAATTGTGTAATGTAACCGTTGCATCACAAAAGAAGTTGTCACACAGAAAAGCAAGTCCTTTACACCGGCGCTTTTGTCTTCTGGAACAACTTCTGTTTACCTATAGGTGCCTCCACTCATTACGTAAGCTACTTGCAGTGATCATCAACTTCTACAAGTGAGATGGTCACACTCATGCATTATAGTCATACATTACGTATGGCCCAGGAGATGAGGAGACAACAAAGAAAATAAAATAGTATGATATTAGGCGGGAATCTCGGCCAGTTAGAAATTTTCTACTATAATATCTTTTGAAGAAAAATTAGTAGTACGAACACGCAACCAGTGTTGGGCCTTTTGGCATCAACTGAATAGCTTTAGTTATCACATTATTTTGTGTTAAACAAGATGTGGTATTAGAATTTTATTTGGTACTAAATATTTAAAGGGTAAATCCTAACCTCACTCTACACTTGAGGCATGGCCGTACATCGCGGACTTTCGGTAACTAATAAACACCGGGTAGAAGTACTTAACGATCTAGTTTGGTGATGTATTAGGTAGCGTGGGGATCCGTTGGTTCGAATCCCACCCAATGTATGAATTTCCTCCCGTTCATGTGGGCTTCCTTAGAAGCCCACATTTTTTTGTATTAGCTTAGGGAAGTGTTGCTTTGTAAACTATATGTATAATTGTATATTGATTCTAAAAAAAAACAATTTATCTTATCTTATCTTATTTGAGAATTTGACCACTTGTCATCAACTAACAATTGTAATACAAAGGATTTCTAATTGGGCAGCACAAATAAGTATGTATTGGCTTAAAAATTTAAAGCTGTAACTCTTCAATTTCAATTTTTTTCAATTGTGAAAATTGAAGAAAAAAAATCATATTTGTATTAATCACAATCGTGATATCCTAAAATTCTTTGCACTATATTTTACTCAACTTGGGACCTTAAACACCGACTTCTAGGTTACAAGTCCGCCGCCTTATCCATCAAGCTACTGAGGTCGGCATTTTCAACTCCTTACAACACAAATGAACCAATGTCATTATTATTTTCATTCTTAAGGCCCGAATTAACTAACGACTTGACGTTCAACACTGCAGCGCTCAATAATGCCGGCCTAGGAGATTAGTTTGCAACACAAGATAGAAAATGTGCAGTGTGTAACAACCGGTTTTCCCAATTACTTATTACATCTTAATCGCCGGTGGAAACTGTGGTCTGTGATTAAGAAACCAGTTTATAATTAAATAGATATAAATATATAAATCTAGAGCTTTTAACTATTTACCTTATGTAGTTGTAGAGTTTTTATTAGTTTTATTATTGAGAGTACATAATAAAATAAAATAGAGCCTTAAATTAGAGATACATTAGAGAGGTGGTTGACTGATTGATCACTTGCAATCTTGCATTGAAGTTAAGTCTTTGCTCAAAGGGAGGTGTGAAATAATGATATTCATGCATTCTCTTGAGAAACTGAAACTCAATCTCTGAACCACTAACTTCAGGGTTTCCTATTTTCTCGGTCTGGTTATCAGGAGGTCGTGGGTTCGAAACCCACCTGAGACATGACAAGTTATATGCTCTCATTTGAGATTTCGACCAAATAATAATATGTCTCTATTTTATTGCTAGAATAATGGGAGCTCATTAGCAGTGGCGGCTCCTGACTTCAAGACTAGGTGAAGACAAATTATACCCAGAAGTATTGAAAAAATAAAATTATTAATTTATCAGATCTTAGTTCTTATGGTCTCATAAACACAGCCCATTGTATGTGATGGCTGTTTCCCTGCAGAGCATGATTTTCTCTCATACCAGTTTTGCATCATATAAGTTTTTATAGGTACTTTTTTTGGAGAACACTTGGTACTTATTAAATAAACAAGGCCAGCAGAACAATTTGTCAACACTTGAGCTGGTACACAGCCATTCAGGCTTGAACTGTATGGCTGTGGGGCAGGCATTTGCTTTACTTTTTTAGTGGTGGTTCTAGTAATTGGAGAAATTGGACATCCAGTAATCATAATATCTTTCTTATCCTCATTACTTCTTAATCTGAATGGGGTTACTTTTAATGTTTGAACCCCATGATTTTGTGGGAATCTCATTGTTTCTTTGAAATATTGTTATTAATTATTCATCTTAATAAAAAATATTTATTCATCTTAATAAAAAATATATACTAAAAGTTGGTAAAAAAGAATTAAAATAAAAATATTAGGATTATACCTCAGTAGATAGGTATAGGTACAACATTTTAAAGAGGGGCTAGAACTGGGAAGGAAAGAAAGTTATAGTTGAAGACTAAAAATTACAATCCAAAACTGGAAGAAAATCCACCACCAGATTACAAAATAAATCTAAGAAAACATACTTACTACAAATATAAAATCAGCTTAAATTTGGGTTACCATTGATGTTTAAATGACTATTAATTATGAAAAACACAGATATTGCCTTATAATTTTAAGTACTTCACTGGAAGCTGTGTGCTTAGCTACCTGCAACCTGCATAATTATAATGTTATTTCTGACACTGGAAGAATTACATAGCTACTTCATATTCAACTTATTATGAAAAGCACAGGTCAGATCAGGTAGGAATAATGTTTCTATCCTGTATCAAATACTGGGAAATAACTTTATTAACTAGTTACACCAATTAAAAGTCACTTGATTACCGTTGAAAAGATTTGAAAATAATATAATAAAATTTAAAAAGTGCGTTTGTTTACATTCTAAAGATAAGAGATACAATGTTGCCAAGTTAATTTCATAGCTAAATTTCTACAAACTTCAAGAGCTATATTTTAAATTTAAAGAAATGCCTCAAATCATGTAAGACGTATTTATTTATTTTAAATACTACACCGCCTGAACAGAATTTTCTCTTGAGAATTTCATTTCAACACGTCTAATTTCATGATTTTTTTTAAAGTGGTTCCATAGCCAGGATCTTAAACACGTCTAATTTCATGATTTTTTTTAAAGTGGTTCCATAGCCAGGATCTTAAACAGGATTGTCACAATTTCTGTGGTTCCATAGCCAGGACCACCATTGTCCCTATTTAAAAACTTCTTGGAACAACTAGATACGAGATTATCTTATTAGGCTCAATTTCGGTAACTACATTAAATAATTATTTCCGAGATTTGACTTCAATCGAGATGTCCTTTTTAAGACTTTAGTTGACAAGATACATAAGTAGTTAAAATTTATTGGTATCGGCTATCGTTTAGTAACTATGTACAAAACTAGAACCCAAAAAATGAGAAATAATATCCAAAATTCCTGAAACAAAATCCCGCTTTCCTAACGCCTACGTTAATTTTTTTTTTTTTTTTTTTTTTTTAATATTACAAGATTGTGCTAGATATGGGAGGCTAAATCATTGACTGGTTCCCTAGGTCTGGCATAATGCTACTGGCAACAATGTAATATCAAAAACACATGACATCGCACATGGTATGTGGCTTCGTGACATTTCGTATGAAGTCGTGTAGATATTGTAAAATGAATACAACTGAAGACGGTCTTCACTAGCAGACTACATAGATATAGTTGTTGCCTAATATTTCATGATACCTACTTGGAAATACTCAACTCTGATTGGTTGATTCAAGGACAACTGAAGACAATTGCGAATTGTCTTCACATTTGGTGTTCTCCTTGGAAAGTAACATGAAATGTTAAGCAGCATTGATCTATTTTACACAAAGCTTACTCTTTTTTTTTTTTTTTTTTTTTTTTTTTCTTTGAGTTGGATCAATTGTGCCATGTTCAAGGGATTATGAGTAGTGTTTTCACTGTTCAAAATTAGGTGAAAATGTCTTCAGTGTCTTCACCCGACGAGCCGCCACTGCTCATTAGTCCTAGTTGGGCAGTATAAATATTAGTTATCATATTTGTGTTGATCATTTTCGTGATATCACAACTTGTCAAACTTCGCTTTACTAAATCTACGATGAATCCGGAACTTGAACCACCGACCTCCAGGGTAAAAGTGCACCGCCTTATCGATCAAGCTACTGAGGTCGTTTGGCGGTATGAATAAGGCAATAATAATTATTATCTATTTTGGAACAGTGTGACCTGAACAGGTAAAAATAAAATCGCCACATTTTTCTGCCTTGTACTAAAATTACCAACTCTTTTGAGCACAGCCTTCATATAGTTTACCTTTATTAATACTCAATTTTATTAGCTTAAAGAAGTTACATAATTACGCACTTACCTATATGAGTTGGTAAGTTGTATCTACGTAACTCATAAAATACACTTAGGCACCTAGATATAACTTCTGTATTACAGACATTAGTAAACTGTGATATACATACTCAATGATATACATACATACTTGTCTGTAGTCAGCATAAACATAAACATCCTTCTGCAAATCATTCCTGTACAACGGAAACATACATGAAATGACGTGGATAAATATGATAAAATACCTTAACAGTCGCTCAAATTGAATGAAAGTTGCCAAATACATTCTGTAGACCCAACAGTGGATATGATGTGAATACCAAGGAGTCACCGTGGCTGAGTGGAGCCTGGAGGAACCTGAGTTCGAATCCCGGCTGCGTAGAAATGTTCTATTCCGTATTTTGATGTGTGCTGTAGTCTCAAAGAAGCCTGCTGTAGATTTCGAAGGCACTACCTCTGAGATTTAGGTTCGATCGCCAGCAGAATCAAAATTTCCTTCTCATTGTCTTGGAATCGCCATTTCGTCTAAACTTCTTCATCCATTCTACTTTTATCAATACCATTATGAATCATAAAAGAACTAAAAAACTTAATGTTATCATACTTGTGTTAATCACTTTCGTGATGTCACAACTCTTCAAAACCGCTTTACTAAATCTTTGCTCAACTTGGGACTTGAACCACTGACCTCCGATTAAAATTCCGCCGCCTTATCCATCAAGCTACTGAGGTCGGTGCAATAAATAGAGTATTACTTATTTTGAATTTTCCTGCTAGATGAACTCCACGATACTCGTCACATACTAGTATGTGACCCATGGCATACGATACTCGTATGCCATGCGCCATACGAGTATCGTATGGCGCATGGCAGTGACAATCAATCATATCCAATAATTATAACCCATATTATTTTTTGTTTCTAATGTTCAGTGTGCTATTTTCATTTCAAATAATGATCAGAGTAGCTAATAGACCTACACCTGGGGATTTCTAATGACCAATCAGGTAATCACCAGTAATTATGTTAGCTCTTCTTCCACTGCTTACACCTTGCGGGCATACTTAACGTTAGCTACATAAAATTTCCAATACATAGTACGTGCATTTCTTCGAAAATATGCAAAATTTCTAATCGACTCAATTATAAAGGTGTCATGAAATTATAACCCATAATGGCCAATACCTGTAGACTTGTGTAGAGTAGATTCGGAATTCCTAGGATTTTGCGAAATACATGCAAGATTTTAGATAATGGCTTATAGGTGCTATTAAAAATAGCTTATATGTTTTGACCTGAGTTATTTCAGCAGGTAAACACTACTTCACATGTGTGTACGAGGAACTGTTGCAAATTATTTTATTTTTTTCATTTTATTTACTTAAAAGAGGTCAAGGAACTCTGATCGATAATACATATCTATTATAAATAGGGTTAATTCAAAGCATGGTATTTTAGCATGGTACCTACATGCTTGACAGGGTAACTCGGTTTCAGAAGTGTGCGCAGGACATCTCATCCGTGGAACGGTTCCTGCAAATGCTCGTAGATAGCGAGTCAAAAGGGGGTAGCATCCTTTCGTCTTTATCAACTAGTAGTGGGGAACTAGGTACCTTATTAAATCATTAAAGTATGTTACGATTGTTCCGTACTAGTACCATGGTCTAAATGTAGGAGTATGTAAAATTGTAAATATGTATTGTTATCATTATTCAATTCTTTTTGCACACTCTTCAAGTCACTTGTTCGCTCTCTATTAGAGTATGCTTGTATAGTCTGGTTCCCGCACTATGACGTCCAATCTCATACACTTGAAGGAGTACTAAATGGCGGGATTATTGGCTATGGCAATCTCTTCCACCCAACCCTTGTGTATTGCCTCAGTGATCTACAGATATCTCAGAACGATGGTCGGCCTGTGATCCCGTCACCTCCACAGTTAGAACTCTCTTGCCAAATGTGTCATTTCATCCCTAAAAATACCATTGCTATGAAATCGACCAACAAGTCCCCACTTCGAAACACTTAATACTCTTTACTATCACTTCCAGGACCATCCCAAATGAACATGCGTAGCGACTATACCTATAATCAATAATCAGTTATTCGTTTCCCATAACGTGTCACATCGAGTGCCAATGGCATCTTCATATAAGAAATGACTAATACCTATGACATTAGTGACATTCATGAGAGATAACTCTGATGTCACATCACTTTCTCACATGAGTGTTTCTCAACCACAAGTTAGTGTTAAAGCCTGATACCTAACGTACAATACCGACATGCTTGGAACAGGCTACGCAGGATAAAAAATTTACGATAGCGACAAAACACAAAATAATAATACATAATACCTATATTTTTTACTAATAGAATATTTATTTATTACATTAAGTTATTGCAAGTAAAAATCTCGGCCATTGATAGGGACTTGGGCATTGTACCCATGACAGAACCCGCGTTTCCCCTCTGGACGACTATGCTAATAGCTATATATTGTCCTGCTCGAACTTTCAGCATACTTATTTAGCAAGAACTTACCTAAACTTAGAAAGAAAATAAACAGATTCAGTGATTCCTGTCTGGTGTCTGCTTGAAGGAGAATCTGTTGTGAAATTACTTTGTATTTGATATTGATAGTTGAAAGGCAAACTGTTTGCAAAAATGTATAAATTAATAAATTGAAACAACATAGATATCAATTTAATTGAATATGTATGTAGGTGATTGTGATTAAATATCTACATCTACCAAGCAAGAGTAGGTTACACTGAAAAGTCTGAAAACGAATTTTATCATTGTGTACAATGTTACATTTGTATCTTCCATATACTTCAATTCACTCACAGGTGAGGTATTAATTTGCTGGTATTTTTACCTAGCATATATATATATCACCGTTGTGGCGTACTACTTATTTATTTTATTAGGAACTCGGATATGAGAAAGCTCCTTACTGATCCGGATTGCTGAGAATTGAGAAATGAATAAAACCATATACTCGAGCTAGCGTAGCCACAGTATGGTGTTATATTAGAAACTATTAGATGTTTCGAAAATAGAAGATTCCTTATTAAGGACTATACACTACTGTGACTTCCTAAACCTAGGGTAGAAGAGATATCTTAAAGAAAATAACAAAAAAATCGATTCTAAAAATCAGAAATGTTGGTAACGGAGGTTTAATAAGAAGAACAATTTCTTGATTCAATTGATTTTGTGATTGATCGCTGTATTTCAAGAAAGTTAAAATATACTCGTAAATAGCTGAAATTTTGCAAAACCTTGTGGTCTAGACTAGTCTAGGGTTATAGATGATTTAGAAAGACTTTTTAAAACTCCATGGCGAAGCGCCTATTATGAGCTATTCTGAAACATCTTATTACCCAATATTTCAAAGAGGATGTTACACCGTACCTAACTATCAATCTTATCTTAAAATCTTTATCTTATCATAACCAATCCCAGAGTTAGCTGTATACTTGTGAGGCGAGATAATCCTCAGTGAAATAATCCATAGATCTACTTTCTCATAGCATCCTCATAAGAATCATTACCTTGGAAATCTGGAACTTCATTTTACTCGACTGACGATTGAATCCAAGGTAATGTTTCGAATTTAATCAAGTAGTCGTAATGAAGGATCGATGACAAAAGTAGACTAATGTACCTATTCCTGGCAAAAGTAGACTAATGTACCTATTGAGACTAAAAAATACCAAGGAAACAGTGCATAGGTAATAGAATCTAACAGTTCTTAAATTTTGCGTGTATTTATCAATAATAATTGGTGTCGAATATAATTATGTCGAATATATTAAGGTAACCCCTAATATTGAATGATCAAAACTCAACTTAACTATTTTAGATAAACTTCTTGTAACATATAATATTACAAATAAACATTATTATTATATTCTATTTTAAATAAACTTCTATCTAACTTAAAAAAATATAATTAAAAGATATAAACTAGAATTTAAAATTACACCAGGGTGGTGGCCATTGAAAAAATGAGAATTCGAAGTCAAAAGTACCCGTATAAAGTTGACACCAGGTTAACAAGCTACTGGACACCTTTCTCTGTAATTGAACAGACTATATCAATGAACAACTGCAACATAATATCAGCAGACTCAACAGTTTCAGCACAGGAAGCACAGCATATTGTTCACAATCAAGATCACGGGGATCAGTAAAGAGACAGACTGGTATCACCTCATTACGAAACAGTTATCTCGGTCAAGACACTCAGTTTCGGTACGTGATTCTGGTTGCTACTATCGTCAACATTCGAGAAGAATATGGACACATAGTAGAAGGAGTAGAATATTAGGGGTTAGGCAGAGGAGTAGAAGGAGAATAGGTAAATGGAATAAATAAGTATTGCAAAGGAAAGGAGAAGTAAGAAGACTAAGGAGGAAGGAGGAGGTATGTAAAGAAAACGAATAATAAATAGAGATGATGAAGAGAATGAAGACTACAAACAATAGAAATACAAAAAAACACAATGAGGCAATGAAAAACAAGAAGACATTGCATAGAATGAAGAAATACATATAATATGTAGAAGTAGAACAGCATTGAGAATAATTTGAAGAAAAAGAAATATGCATTAAGATGTAGATTAAAATAGAAAAAATAGAGAGAGAAAAAGTCAAAAATACGTAGATAGATCAATAAGTACCCGTGTTTAGGGACATGTTACATCATTGGTGAAACTTGTTGATACTTGTTGATGGAACGACATCTCAAATGACCACATCCAAAGTTTGAAACTGATTACTCTCTTAGTTTTCATTTATCGGTCACTTGAAGTTGTTGTGTTGCTTATAGTTGAGTGATATGGAAAAAGAACAGTACCGAGCAGTTATTCGATTCCTTTTTTTGGACGGGAAAAAATGTGATGAGATAAAAATTAAAGTTAGATGCTGTGTACGGGAGCTCTTCACCTTCTATGACCACTGTTCGCTTTTGGTTTAATGAATTTAAACGAGGGCGCACAAGCATTTTTGACGAGGACCGCCCAGGACGCCCAGAAGACGTGTGTACCGAGGAAGTCGTGGAAAAAGTGCATGATATGATTCTCAAAGATCGCCGAACAAAAGTGCGTGAAGTAGCTGAGAGTGTGGGCATTTCATATGGAACTGTTTTTCAAATCCTTCATGATAAGCTGGGCATGAGAAAACTATCGGCGCGATGGGTGCCGCGATTGCTCACAATTGACAACAAACGAATTCGGCTGAATTGTTCAAAGGCTAGTTTAGAACTCTTCAATCGCAATCCAGATGATTTTTTGCGTCGAGTTATGACCGTTGATGAAACCTGGATACATCACTATACCCCAGAAACCAAACAGCAGTCAAAAGAATGGACTTTGGTTGGAGAATCTGCCCCAAAGAAGGCGAAATCGGTCCAATCGGCCGGAAAAGTCATGGCTACCGTTTTTTGGGATGCAAAGGGAATTATTCTTATTAACTTCTTGGAAAAAGGAAAAACAATAACTGCTGCATATTATAGTGAGTTATTGACACGATTTGATGCAAAATTGAAGGAGACACGCCCCCATTTGGCGAGAAAGAAAGTCTTGTTTCACCATGACAATGCACCAGCTCACTCATCTGGAATTGTTGCTGCTAAAATCCATCAACTTGGATACGAATTATTGCCACACCCACCTTACTCACCTGACCTAGCCCCCTGCGATTATTTTTTGTTTCCTAACTTGAAAGTTTGGCTCGGTGGAAAGAGGTTCAGCTCAAATGATGACGTCATAAGCCAGACAAAGAGCTATTTTGAGGAGTTCGAAGGGAGCTACTTTTTGGAAGGGCTAAAAAAGTGGCAGGATCGCTGGAAGAAGTGTGTAGCCTTGAAAGGAGACTACGTCGAAAAATAGAACCCAAAAATGTAAGTATCTCGCACTCTTTTTTCAAATACGGGTACTTCTTGATCCACCCTCGTACTAAAGAAGTAAAGATATATGACATGTAAATTGGTGAATCGAATCTTTGAAACCAAAGAAGGAATCCTTCTTACTTGCCATTCAACGAATGAAAATTGAAAAGCACTAATATAAAACAGAAAATTAAGTTATGGTGAACTTACTCTAAGAATTATTCCACTGTAAATAAGAGTGATATGATAGCTGTAACAATTTACCTGTAACATAAAGAACATAAAGCTATTAAAGAAAGAAATTCGTATTTTCAGAAGGACTATTTCCGAGGATAGACTGTTAGATGGAAGATCAATAACGTTAAATCTACATGCATATAAAAGACCTACATACACATCTTTGACTGATATTATTCACATTAAAATTCACAATTAAAATATCAGCAGTACCAACTATATTACTACGTACAATAATAAAATTTAGATCCCAAATACTTAGCTCTTTTCTTAGAATGAAGATAAAAATCTCATTAATTTTGCGTCCAATTTTCCAGCAGGAAATTTCCTGCAAATGATTGATTCAATTGATGTTTTATTTATAAAAATGGAATAAAAATATTAATTGAATAAAATTGATTTCTCAAATTTCCTAATTGAATCTCGTTGCAAATTTGAAAATACTCAAAATGTCAATAAAGAGTTTAATACGGCCACGGAGCAAAGAAAAGGAATATCGAACATCTTGGTATCATTTCTGGCTCAACACAACAGAATAAACATTCCGTCCGTTTTTCCCCCCAATGAAAATAAAATGTTACAAATATCTACAGAATCAACTTTGTACTCTGAAGTTCTCCATGAATCATCACTCATTCATCTGAATACAATGCCCGTAAACACAGTAGCTTGAAAGGATATTACAACACCAAAGACAAGCCGCTAGAACAATCAGAACAATAAAAGAACTTCATAGACAAACAGCTGAACCAACAAGCACTTAGTATGAAAACAATCAAGGCAGTATTAACAAGATAGAAGCGCTAGTAGGTATCAAACTAGTACCATATCTTACAGGACCTGCTAAACAATCAAAAGAGATTGTTTAGCAGGTCCTCTATCTGATTCTGTTTCAAGTCAACGATTTGGAATATATCGAGTTGGAGAGATAATATGTTTTTAAAATATATTTATTTTATTGTCACTCTCTCTCGAAGTATTATTTATTCTCTGTGTTCTCTTTAGCTAGAAAAGAATAGGGTCTTTAGCATTTTTTAATTAAATAAATGAGAAATAAAAAAGGGCTCTATTCTTTTCTAACTAGAAAGCACACATACACAATATAATAGATACCTATCGTGAGGAAAAATTAGTAGCTATTTGTATGGAATATGGATAGCAACCATTCGTAATGCTTAGCTACCCACTAAGGGTATGATATAATAATACAAGGTAACCATATTCATAGATAATTATAATTGAGACAACTAAGACGAGCAAATGGAAACTAAATTGATTACGAATATACAGGGTGTAGCCATAATGGGGTTAGAAAAAGATAGTCAAAATTATAACTATGGGAACATGATCATTGTTCATTCAAATTATTTTCTTTTTATTTTAGTGAGAGATTCGTCTTAGTGCGATTGTAAAACTGTAACATGTGAACCTGAACTATAGTCTCTACGTCACAATACAAAACCACACCACAAAGAGCCTCATTATAAAACAGGATTATAATAAATATAAGCCAGACCCTCCCTCAAGTCGGAGTTTCAACCAATCACAGCACACTATGGCCCGACTTGAGGAACAGTCTGGCTTATATGAAGTTTAATAATTCGGCCCCAAATTATGTTTCACCCTGTATACAATTATCCTCATGAATGAATCATGTACTCTATTGAATGTGATGAAACCATATGAAGCCTGCTTTCATAACCGCACTACTTGATGAAAGGTGCTACTATCATTTCTTCCGTACCAACAAATAATAGAGGTCAAATCGTCTTTCACCCGCACACTAACTAGAATAGAGGTAGACATTTTTATATAACCAAGGTATTTAATTACCTACTTTTGCACCTTCGTACTAAATGACGATAAACTATGACATTATTCACCTGGTCAGGCAGCACATTAATTCCAATAATTTCTTTTCGTATCCTAATAAGAAATTCATCAGAAATATTATTGTGATAATAATATTATACTGCTACCCGATTAGGACTATTAAAGTCTCATTATTCCAGCAGTAAACCCAAGACATATTATAAAGTGGTAAAAATCGCAATTGGGAGGATAAAATGTCATGTTCCAGCTAGGTTTCGAACCCACGACCTCTGGAGTCTTTGGATTCACAGAGTGCCTTCTTTACCACTGAGCTACCGGGACAGACGCTACTATTGTGTGATAAACACAAAAGTAGAATCACAATTCATCACTCAAACTAAAATTAATTCAAAAGCGCTTAAAACAGAATTAGTAACACTTGGCTGAACTTGGTTGATTTTTATCACAAAATTTGCATGAAAACCTTATGAAACACATAAAAAAATATTTTCTACCCCTGCATATTTTTTTGACTATTCCATTTCACAAGGTCCAAGAGTTTCCTCTTGTACCAAGATCCGGGACTCCGTCGTATGTTGTGTACCTCCTTGTGATGGGCAAGAAGAGTCACTTTCACTTTCAACTCCCAATTTATGTGCTGTCTGTCAGCATAATATCAATTTGTGTGTTTTGTGGGTTTAGCCGCTATTTATTTATTTACACTTTATTTATTTTTACAAAACAATCATCAACAAATAATTAATAACAATAATTTTAAAAAAAAAACTTAGAAGTACGAGTATGTACAAAAAAAGAATAATAATAAAGATCAATATTAATTTTTAATGACAATTGTTTTGTAATTCGGGGCGAAGTTAATGTGCCTTAGACATTCTCTGCCACTTAACCGCTACAAAGTTTGTTCTTAAATATTTTTGTAAATGAAGTAGAAACAGATTTTTTAGATCATAACATAGGTAATATTTTGCTCTCTAAGTTCTATTCTTTCCGTTCTGATAGGCATGGCGTACTGTTCTAATTCATTTCTCAGGGTTCACATTTGAACATTTGGTTTAGTTCACCGAACACACATCGGTTGGGTACGTTCAATGATTTCCTAGCAACTTGCTCGTTATTAGTGTGGTGATCAACTGTCTGTTTCAGTTGTTCCTTGATTGTTTTGTAGGTTAATTGATTGAATGATTAGGCTGTCAAACATTTGATATTTTAAAACAATTTAGAGTGATGTGTGTTTGTGGTCGAAAGAATTCTCTTTAGAAGTGATAAGATAGACATGTATAATGTATAAGTATGTATTAAATAGGTAAAGTCACTGTGGCAGAGCGAGTTAGCGCGTTAGGCATTGCACACATGGTGACCTGGGTTCGATTCCCAGCGGGGGAGGATTTTTTCTGCTCTGTATTTGGATGTTCGGGGTCCACTCATACCTCGTGAGGAAAAATGAGTAGCTGCTTTAATGTGAAGCAGCGACCAGTGGCAGAATCTTAGGCAAAAAAATAATACAAGATATTGTAAATTAAAGTGGTAAAGTCCTATGATTCTGCGCTACCCACTAAAATTGTGACATAATAACACAAAGAAATAGCATTATTATTTAATTAAATAGGTAATATATCTGCTGAGTTCTGGTACCTATATAGTTAAGTAGTTATCAACTTATCACCCATCAAAACGGCCATACCTCTAACATACAGTACAGACATATGAGTCAAGACAAGACAATTTAAACTTTGTATATCCTATATTACAATAACTAATCATTGCATTGATGACTGTGGGTACTCATTTCCTCAATACTCATCAGAAAATAAGTATATCGAAGATACATCTTATTTTTTAAATAATAAAAATTAACTCTTTATCGCAAATATATAGGCGTGATTATTGTTGTGGACAATCTCTGCCTTCAAACCTCTATAATAATATTTCACAATTTTCATATTCATTAACTCTGTCACCATTTTCTGATGAGGCAGATCAAGTTCTCTAATCTTCTAATCAGACTTTGTGGTTTGAGATTGAGAGATGTTGAACCACTTAGTGGGTGAGTGATGCGGGTGAGTAATGAGAGTAACTGACCACAACAACTTGAACGAAAAATCTTGCCGCAGCGGTTCCCACGTAGGTAATTGTGTAATGAAGCTACAACTCAAGTTGTAAATTTTTTCACAATAAAAATCGATGTAACTAGAAGAGACCTGGAAGTTGAACATTTGAATACTCTCCGGGTTCTGGGTTCGATTTCAGACAAGGAGAATTTTTGATAAAATATTTTTCTCACGTTTGACATGGTTTGTAACTATAGGAGTATTTTAATTTTCATATAAAATCTATGCAAATTAAATGCACGCCCATTTTCTTTAAGAAGGTATAATATATTTCTAATTAATAGTATAAATAAAGATAAATAAATAAATCTTGATTAATTGAACATGTTATTCTGTGAATTGTATGTACGAGTATGTAGTCCTTACTGAGAACTCCTCTTGTAACACCTCGCCGCATCGCAGGTAAAAGTATATCAATGAAACGTTTGGACTAACCAAATAATTCCAAAACCTAATCAACCAATTTTGTTACTGCAGATAATATACATGCTTATATTACGTAGTGCTGTGAAAATTTTCATTAAAATTGTCAACGTAAACACGTTAGAATTCAAATCTGACGACTAATAACATTAGGTATTTCGAAATACTACATCTATCTTTTGGTATTTTAAGGTTAAGAACACTTATTTTAATGTTGTTTTCTAATAAAAATTAAATACTTTAATTACATTTTGGCCAAATTCCTACCTTTTAAAAACAAGTCCACACAAAAAATAGGTTACTTTTACTGATCAAAATAAAGGGTAAAGCTTTAAATTCAAATTTTGGTCTCCTTATTCATACTAAAAAAAAGAAATTTCTCAATGATGGCTGCCGCTGGACAAATACCTTGTAACGAACTTTCCACCAGTCGTCCAGAATTACCTGATCCAATGTCTAATAATATCAGGGATCTCGGTGCGGAAGCACCAGTGAATGAAATGTACGAATCCATACTGAAAAATCTCAAACTGGATCCTGAAGAGAAGAAACTCGCTCGCAACATCCTCTCAGAAGTCCTGAGAGCCGAGACCAACGTGAAGTGGCCCGACATAGCCGGGCTGACGGAAGCCAAGGATCTGCTCTACGAAGCTATCGTCTTGCCGTCCATCATTCCGTCCTACTTTGACAAGTTGAGACGTCCGTGGAAGGGTGTTCTTCTCGTTGGGCCTCCAGGGACAGGGAAGACGATGTTGGCAAAGGCAGCGGCCACGGAGACCAAGTCCAACTTCTTCAACATCACCTCCTCGACCTTGACCTCCAAGTGGTACGGCGACTCTGAGAAGCTCATCCGCCTCCTCTTCCTCCTGGCCCAGGAGCTGGCGCCCAGCATTGTGTTCTTCGATGAGATCGACTCCTTGTGCAGCCACCGCGCGACCAGCACTGATGTTACCAGGAGAATAAAGTCAGAGCTGCTTGTCCAGATGGATGGACTATCGTCCGTTAACAACGAGGACCCCAACCAATCTGTTCTCATCTTGGCAGCCACCAATTTTCCTTGGGATTTAGACGAGGCTTTCCGACGTCGCCTTGAGAAGCGAATCTTTATACCAATTCCTGATCTATCAACTAGAGTGTGCCTCCTTAACATCTTTCTACAGAACATCAAAGTAGAGAGTAGTGTTGACTTGGAAGAATTGGCAGTACGGCTCGATGGTTACTCGTCGGCAGACATTACAATCGTCTGTCGAGATGCTGCCTTCATGAGTCTGAGGCGCTTTCTGAATCGTAACCCTTCGATAGCTATGCGAGATATTCCTGACAGAGAACTAGACCAAGCGATAAGTCTGGCGGATTTTCACGAAGCGATTCTCAACTGTCCAAAGACGGTCCGGACTGAAGAAGCCAAGAAGTTTCTAGACTGGATTAAACTGTATGGTTCCAAGTAGAGCGACTTTCAAATTATTAAATCTCAAAATTAAATAAATACAGTCGAATTTAGTTGTGTGGAACCACCAGGGGCTGACCTTTTTATTTTTCTCATCTAGATATTCCACTTTACCGTCATTTTTCTACCATTATTTTATTCATTTCACTTATCCAGGCAAAAGGGAATTTATGACAAATTTACTTAGAGATGGTGTTTGAGGAATGACGGATCGTTCAACGTGTAGAGGTTGTGGGGAGCCTGCATAATTCAAAATACGGTGTTCCCATTCACTTAGGATCCAGCCAGGTGCAAATTAATGTGAACTTGGGAAAATTGCAATTCCACTGAGGATTTTAGACCCTTAGGAGTCGGGGTGGGCACTTGCGTTATAGAGAAACTTTCACATTTGAATTTGGTACGATACAGGTTGTATTTCACTTTAGGTGTTCATTTTATTGACAAACAATTAATTAAATCTACTGCAGGTTTACGAATCGATAAAATAATATTTCATTATTTTATTATCATGTTTGTAAATATTTCAATAAAGTTAATACAATGTCAAGTACAGTAACAATGTCAGTACAATAAGCATCATCAAATTGAACTACCAACACAATCCGCATGCTTTACACTCTCTTCATAATATTGGTAATTTTTTTGGTGATAATTATTGTTTTGGTAATAATTTGGTAAAAAAAACTTCATAATATTAGTAATAATTATTGGTAAAAATAATCAATTGGTTGGTCAATATACGAGTAAGACCAATATGGATGGCTCAGAAACATGACACTTGCTTGCTTCCTAGGTTCGAAGCCTGGAGAGCATTTTTTTTTATACATATAGGTATAGTATACAAAAACGAACAATACTTCCGATTTCTAATATTGGAAATTATCGGAAGTACTATATCCCTAATTTTATTACAAATATTTGTAGATTAAAATATTCCTCTTCACAAAACATGACTGCCCTCTTGTGTTAACCCAGCACCAAAACAGGAAGTTAGTAAAGTTCTTAGAAGTGTAGTAAAAGAATTTTTTGAAACACCAAAACGGAAGATTCTTTTTCAGAGCTCTGAAGCTTATTCCTTATTCTGCCATATGACTTGAATGAATAACGATATTGAAATGTCAATTTTAATCTTGTTATGTACCTACGTGGTGAGAGTATTCATTCAAAACATCTGGCACACATGTATGTGAATAATATACACAAAATTGTATATGTATATAATTTTAATTGTGTTATGATGAAGTAGAATAGTTACAGGTACCTATAGGTATATTACTGATAGTAGGCACTAAAAAATTGTTAAAAAGGTATTATGTTGGAATAAGAACCGATAATATTAGTAAGAAAATCTAAAGAAACATCAATCATTAAGTATCATAAAAAAATAATGATGGACATGATTAATATAATGTACTTGAGAGGGACCATTAGGACACACTAGATAGAAAAATAACTACCATAAATTCAAGTTGGTAATGTCTTGCAAAATTTATTTTTTGCTAATCTACACTACTAATCTTAAAACAATCCTGTTTTATACTGTCGATCCACTTGTAAAATACAATCTTTATTAATCACGTAATGTGTGACCAAAAACTAAGAAGAGATTCCTGCCTAATTTATTGTTGTAAAATTTTGACTCCCAGACTCAACAAGTAGAATCGCCAGCAAGGTATTACATAGTTTTGGAATCCAGTATTCACCATTTGAATACGGAACAAGTTTACAGTAGGTATTCAGTTACAATTCAGAATCCACAGTATATGTTCTGGTATAGGAATGAGGTGCACACCAGCGGTAATGAACTATTGACATAGTTGAGCACGTCGAGGCAGCACATGAAACCATGGAAAGACCAGAGGGCTTGAAAAAAGGACTGGAATAATACTTAAGTTCGAAGAAATAATGATATAATAAGAGAGTAAGTTGAGTTGTTTATACTTAATAAGACTGAAGTGTCTCTCAATCACATTTGGTGCTGCTGTTCTAATAGATTTTTTTAAATACATTAATGAATATTAATCAAAAGAAATTTAATGTCAGAAATAGCAATTTTAACTAATTAGACCCTCTAATAAATAATACTCCACCAAGAAGCAGAACTGAAGAAGATGTTACGAAACAAATTAACCACAGTGAAAATAACTCACTACCATAAAAAAAAATCATCAAGACCACTCAAAACCTTAAAATCATTTAAAAATGATGACTCTGTGAATGAAGCACAATGAAATAAACCAAACATCAAAAACCTAGAACATTGAAAGTTCCACACCAGGAAATGATGATGACTTCATATAAAAAATACGCAGGTAATGACTATGATAATGATGAGGATGCTCCACTAAACCAAGAACTTAAAGAGTCAGTCACAATTGACCAATACTCGTCCTTGCCTGGAGAACTTACAACCTGACCATACTGAAGTCATGGGGGTACTACGTGAGCGCAGGCAATCACTTTCACTATCGAACTGCGGTATCTCCACTACCAGCACGTACACTGTACAGCTTTGATCACTTGCACTCTTGAATTAGAGAGGTTATCAGTTTAGCTATTGCTAACACGTCAAATGTACGTTATACACGTAATATATTCAATTTTAAGTAAACATTACGTCAATTTTTTAGACAAGATTTGGAGATTTTTTAATAGGATATGAATTTGTGAATGTATTAAGAAGAATAATACTTCCATCATGTACGATAATAAAATTAACATGATGACATCTAAGCTTCACTAGCTTCACCTTCCTGTATTCCCAGCACTGTCTTGCTGAGAACATCACCTCCCTATACTCTCGAGCTTTAAAAATTACCATTGAAATATCTTTGAGAACTTGGACTGAAAGTAAGTCCCATTGTTAATTATATCTCTCCAAAAGGAGAAAAAATGTACTCACTCCAAATTTTCACAAAGAAACGGGTGGTGCAACCAAAGAAGCATAGAGTGCCCTAGACCAACATCATAATACCAAAGTTTAATCTAAATAGAACCTGTGGGCAGGCTCAGACCGGTCTCTGAGAATTTACCTCATAACGTCGAGTTAACCTCTTCTAACAGTTATGTCATCGTTCCAACAACCTTGCGAGTTCAGAGGAGAGAAACAAGACTCCAACTTGTTGCATCTAGACGTTTAACACTTCAATTGAGATCAAACCCATTCTATATTTGTACTATATTTGTTTCAAGTCCAAATTCAACTAGACCTCTATTATGTCAGGTTCAGAGAAATCTCTTTGAATCTTCGTCTGTAACAATGAGATAATGGACCAGACTTGAGGGTCTAGTGTAGGTCCTAGGAATAGGACACAATTCCTCGGTGTTTCAAAAGTTTGTGTACAAATCAGAATAATTGTCTCCAACTGTTAGCTTTTTAATACACAAACATTTATATGCCAATAAGATTACTTCAATGCATAGCGATATTAGGGAATGCTCAATTTTTTTGTAACACTTTGCAAATTGCAATTCAATATATAATCAGAGGGAATCACTTCATTAACGTTCCTTCTACTATTTCCCGAATATAAAATAATATATTTGTTTTTTTTTTTTTTTTTTTTTTTTTTTTTTTAATCTGATACTTAACGATGAACTTGTTAACATCCATTGAAATCGTAATAAATTACATAATGTTAAGAAACACAAGCTATAAAAACATTGGAATTCTGGTAGTCCCGTCCATTCAAAGTTTAGACGCTGCGCGCTAGTTTACCAATATCAGGAATGTGTCTGTTGTTGAATAACTATTATAATTTAACAGATTACTCCATTTGAACTTCTAGTTGAAAACAACAGTCAAAGATGCAGAGATAGAAAGTGCTTGATTTCTAAAAAAAATATGTAAGAGACTTTTTTATATAACGGTGACCTTATTTTTAATTAATAAGGTTAAAAGAGCTTTAGAGTCAATGTTAACAATGTATTATCTCCTACTGTAGTACATATTTCACTTTCTTCGAGTTTCTTTGTGGTTAAAGGGTTGACAGGAGCTCAATGCATACAACTACAGAAAATACAGTATCCAGATATGAAATAACCAATGATCTTGGAATAATAAGACGAATAATCACTGTACAGATATTTGATTGATCAAACACGACAAACCTGAAGCTCGCCATCAAATACATATATATCAAAACATAAACTCCATCTTTCCTTTTTGCATCATGGTTCTCACATTTAGTGGATTGAGCAATGAGATTGTCGCGCTCTGCTTACCTCCAGTAAAGATCTGCCTTGTACCCAACATTATAATAATGAAATAATCATTGGTTATCAATTGATCATTAGTATCATTACAATTAATATCCGAATCCGGTCATTACCGAATTGATGTATTTAACTTAGCGGATCATGTTTAGGCAATATTTTTTGGTGGTATTGTCCTGGGAGATTGAGACACACAAAACTTATGGAACCACAAAGACCTTCAAACCTGTCCGACGAATCATTACCATCCTGTTGCCTGCAACATTATCACAGAAACATTGCGATAATTTGGTGGATGTTGCGGCAACTTCTGTTGTTTTCAGAAGATTCGGTTCATGTTCAAGAAGAAAAGACACACATAAATGTACACGTTCTCGTAAACTTCAACTTACCCGTTGTGCAAGTTCAAGAGGAGAAGTTGAGTCGTTGTACCAGATACTTTTAATGAATTCCGATGCAATATCGATTCCCCAAAGGCATTTAACCCTGTCATTAGTTTGGCAGTAACCATTTCATCCAAGGCATGTGTAATGTACTAAACTGGTTTTTCAAATTCGCCTTTTAGATCGATAAACGACTAAATACCAATTACCTGTTGTAATACGGTCTAGGTTGATCGCAATGGTGTGATATTTAACGTTGAATATTACACTGGTAAGTGGACTATGGGCATCCGTATGGATTTTTTGATTTTAAGGGATCGTGTCACTTCTTTGGTTTTTCTTGTGATAAAGGGAGCTGCGTGTTTGTGCCACTTATAGAGCTAATACCAATTGTCAAATACAAAGTTGTAAATATTTGTACACATGTTTTTTTGTAATTTTTAACAAATTCTCTGGCAACTTTATTGGTCTGATAGTTTTTTTTTTTTTAATATGATCTTCCCTCTCTTTAATTTCAGATAACAACAAATCAGGAGCAAAAGGCTACAAGAAGATCAAAGAAATAGAGTCGAGTTTGTCCAACAGCTCAACGTGGGACCAGGCTCAGACCAATTTGGGACAACTGCAGAGACCTGCTCGAGTTGTAGAAAACAAATTGACCAACAACAAGAACACCAAGAAGGAGATATTTTATGTGCCAGGAGTGATGACATTCTAGAGACATTTTTATAAAAGATGACATTATCAAACTAATTGTAGTTGCATTACTTGTACTAAAGAACTATTGGTGCCATAAAAGCAAAGTACTAATACCTACTTTTCAAAACAATTAATATACACAAGAAAACCAATAAAATTAACAAATATCTTTGTGTTCAAATTGAGTACCTATACTTACCAATCTCATTATTTGGCTCTGTGCTCCCCTAATGTTTTATTCGCAAGCATAACAATAATTAAGAACTCATCTTTCTTGCGGTATTTTTGTAAAACAAATTCTTAATCTGTGAACTGATTATAAACCTTCTGTCTCAGTGAATTAACTAATTTCATGTACTTGTAATTATACGTACCAACATAACTTATAACTCTGCTAAATTTGAATGTGTAATTTATGTCAGAGAATTTAACATGAAATTAAGGACTAAATATTAAAACCGACAGTTCGAAGGTCATTGAAACTCATGAATGGTTAGGAAACTGAATTTTTTCAACAAAAAACGACGTAAACGAAAAAAGGAACTGTTGTCAAAAAATTAATTTTAAAACTGCTTTGCTCAATCATTGTACAAATTACCATAGTGAATTGTAGATATTAATAACTGAAATTTAAATTGTTTTTTGTAGTCATTACAAATACCAGACGGTGAACGATAGATTCAAAAACCGCGTAATATAATTACAAGTGCCATATTTTAAAATCAAAATACTCACATGCCGTTGTTTCTCAATCAATATTTCCAAATACTAAAAGATTTGCGCCATTTTTAAACATTTTTACCACCAAAATCAACTGCAAAATTCTGAATTTAAAAACTCGTGCTAAGTAATAAAACTCTAACTTCTGGAAAAGCCAGGAAAAAGGAGCAAAAAGGTCCCATATTTTAGGGATTTTTTTTTTAGAAAAGAAGAAAACATGGCGGCTCATGTATTACCAGGCGCGGTGGCGACTTCTCTCAAAGTGGCGTCCAGTTTCCTCATCGGCACCAAAGCGCTTTTCATTCCAACATTCATGGCGGCTCTCCTGTACTTCCACTACGACCTGAACGATCCCGAGACCCAAGTGCCCGACCAGAGGCACCTGAGGATGGAGTATGACTTCATTGTGGTGGGGGGCGGCTCGGCGGGCAATGTGGTGGCTAACCGGCTCTCTGAGAACCCGCAGTGGAAGGTGCTTCTCTTTGAAGCAGGTGAGCTGTTATCCTTTCAAGGATTTTGAATAGTCAACTTGAATTTTTATTATTTGTTAAGGTGCACATTAGAAATCCCAAAGTAATGTTATAAGTTTAGTAATATTTTCTATGTGTAATACTTATCATAAATATATTTTTAATAAAATTTAAAGAATCCTATTTTTATATTTGAGCGCACGGCAGTGCGCCAGGCCAAGTTCCAGCAAGCACGGCAGTGTATCTTTACACGAACCGATTCACCCGGTTTTTCACACACTCATATCTTCGGTTCAATTGATTATAGAGATATGAAATTTGGAACAGAGATTGTCCTAATATCATTAAAAAGACATTGAAAATTTCAAGACTCTATACAAAAAACTTTCAGAGGAATGTAATTTTGAAATTTGCGATTTTGATATTGACTGACTGACTGACAGATCATCAAAATTATGAGGCACTTCCCGACTACCTAGAAAGCTGAAATTTTGCATGATGGTAGGGTTTATTGTAAAAGTACAGGGAAAAATCTGAAAACCGAAACTTTCGCATTTATTATGCTGTTAAACGGTGTCATTTTAGGGAGGAATATGTATTATCGATTATGAATCTAAATTATGAAGCACTTCCCGACTACCTAGAAAGATGAAATTTTGCATGATGGTAGGGTTTATTGTAAAAGTACAGGGAAAAATCTGAAAAAGTTCTGAAAACAGTTAAACGGTGTCGTTTTAGGGAGGAACTATACTATATTATGTATATAAATTATGAGGCACTTCCTTCTACCTAGAAAGCTGAAATTTTGTATAGTGCTAGGGTTCATTGTAAAAGTACAGGGAAAAATCTGAAAACCGGAACTTTCGCACTTATCATGCTGTTAAACGGTGTTATTTTAGGGAGGAAGTATACTCAATTATGCATATAAATTATGAGGCACTTCCCTACTACCTACAAAGCTGAAATTTTGTATGGTGCTAGGGTTCATTGTAAAAGTACAGGGAAAAATCTGAAAACCGGCACTTTCGCACTATTTTCGCTGTTAAAGGGTGTCGTTTTAGGGAGCATATTAAAGTGAAGAATCATGAAATTTTTCATAAAAAATAATGAAATTTTCTGTGAAACGAAGCATTTACAAAAAGTAATGATATCCCACAAAAAACTACCGTTAAAAAAAGGGCCAAGTTCCAGAACTCCTATCCAAAAAGGTTTCGCCAATGAATGCAGTGATATCTTGTTTGCGGCCAAGTTATCTTGGTACTAAACTATTTCTTTTATTAACACCCGTTTTCTGAGTTCCTCATTTTGTATGTTTTTAACTGCAAACTATCCTCTCACTTGGCCAGTTTTATGCCATCGGTTGTATGGAATATTACCACTATATTTATAGGTACAGAATAATAATATAACCATCACAAGGAGCGAAACTGGCCAAGTTAGAGGATGGTTTGCAGTTAAAAACATACAAAATGAGGAACTCAGAAAACGGGTGTTAATAAAAGAAATAGTTTAGTACCAAGATAACTTGGCCGCAAACAAGATATCACTGCATTCATTGGCGAAACCTTTTTGGATAGGAGTTCTGGAACTTGGCCCTTTTTTTAACGGTAGTTTTTTGTGGGATTAAATATTACATACATATAACATTGATTTTTTTCTACTCATGAATAAATTACAAAACCAAAAAGATTCTTCTTTTAGTCTGGATTGGTTCCTCATGGTTGAGTTTGGTTAGTTCTTTCACTCCTCCTTCCAAATTTACAGCAAGATGTCCTTCCTAACGATAACATATATTATGTTAAAAACTGGTACCGTATCTGTTTTACGACCCCTGCGGGACAGTAAAACATAAAATTTGCTAAAGACAAAAACAATATATTTTCTCTATAAGACTGGTTACACTGGTCAGTTACATAATACCTACTCAAGAACTTGCAATACAATACTTTTCACAGCCCAAGTGTTCGAAGCAAAGGAAATGTGTTGAAATCGACAGAGCCTCTTCCTAAGCGTCTTCCTTCTTGAGGGAGGTATTGCAAGATAGAGTTCGATCAATTTGTTAACCCCAATATCCAGCTCAGCTTTCACTTCCTCTCATGTGGTTCACAAGACTTCATGGTCTAGGTTGAGAGAGTAATTTTTACTTGTTAACAAAATATTGCCAGCAGAAGAAACAAAATGTATCCACCATAAAGATAACACCTTCCAAAATCTTCCGAGCCGAACCAATAAAAAACTCGAACAATTTTGGAATTGAATTTCATTGAAAAGAAAAAGAGAAATGTTCTTCAAAATAAAGTAACTACGTACTTGGTTGGTTGGATCTTGGGCATTAGCTACATCAAAGTCATCATCAACAACACCAATTGAAATTATCAGTCAGGAGGAAAATAAGGTAGAACTTATCTTGAGCGTGAAAATATAATGTATGTATAATTTAGACTTAGAAGAGAACGCACGCTGTTTTTCCAATAAACGCCAAGTATTCATACTATGCGTCTGAAACTGTTGTAACTTCTGTTGTAGACATTTTAAGTTCAGAGTTTCAGAAGAGATATTTTCTGAACTGAGTGTCATGATTATGAATGGTTTCGATATGGACACACCTATTTCTAGTGAAGTACATAATACATGGATAAGAAAATGCAAGGAACTGAAATGACCAGCATATAGAATAGAATAGAATAGAATAGAATATACCTTGTTTATGCTGCCGAGGTAAGACTGACAAGTCCCTTTACTCCAGCGGTCAATACATCTTTTGAAAGTTGCACATTTTTTGACCCTGAAAACTCCAACATAATTTTGACAAAAATTTCCTCTTCACTCCCAGGTGGTCATGAGACGGAGATCACGGACGTCCCAGTGCTGTCCCTCTACCTGCACAAGAGCCGCTTTGACTGGAAGTACAGAACTCAGCCTGGCACCACCGCCTGCCTCGCCATGAAGGACAGAAGATGCGTGTGGACCAGGGGCAAAGTCATTGGTAAGTAACTTACTGTCTCTTCAACATTAGAATTCATTTAAATCATCATCATATACTTACATACATAGTCTAAAGGCTACGCCTAGGTGAGATCGCCATAATACTCGATCGGGTGCTTTTTTAGTCGACTCTTGGTAAGATTGGTTTTCCGTTATTAAAAGATGTCTTTGAAAAAGTATTATCTGGGGCGTCCTTTTGATCTTTTGCCCATGACTTTTCCCTCATGAACTCATTTTTTCTCAACACATGTCCTACTAAATTCATTTTTCCATTCATTAATGGTTTCTAACAAATATCCTCACTCTTTCACTTCTGCTACTTCTCGATTTCTTTTCTATCCATTTTGTCTTTGTCATCTCTGATGAAGAGCATCCACATGTGGATGAAGAGCATCCACATTTCTGCTGCTTGAAGTCTCTCTTTTTCATTCAAGAGGAAAGTTTTAACCTCCATTCTCTTTAAACCCACAAAGAACTTACTCATACCTGACCTCTCTGGCCATTGCGCGTTGTTTAGCTTCAGTGATTGAGAGCTGGTGTATTCAACATGTATTTGACGCTGCGTTGGTTGGGTTGGTTCTGTTTTGTGCCAGTCTACTAAGTTTAGTCTTAGGAGACCTGAGGATGGGGTCCTGATTTCATCCAAGACACAGAAATTAACCTGAGACCCGGAAAATCAAGAGCGGTTTACTTTAAAAATCAGTAATATCCCTCACCAGGTTTTTTTTTCAATGAACCACGTTCAACTAGAAGACTAATCTTCGATACAGTAGAATTATTTATTCTTCCAAGTTTAACTGTTATATTCTACGAAACAAGTATTGATACTGCTCCTCTATTGTTAAACTGTCAACACACGTCATATCATCTCATTTTATCATTTCTTCTCATTATTATTATTCGCCAGCGTTGATGGGTAGCAGGTTTGTGAGTTTCCTGCGAATGGAGGGTAACACGCCCGTCGAGATTGACCATGCTGTTGAAAGTCACGTTAAACCCAAAACACTTAACGACCGGATGGTATTTTGTGATTCCTCATTGGATGGGAAACCCGTCGATAACCATGCGTATAAAACGTACCCGTTAAGTAACAATCCGTATGTGGTAAAACCCAGAGAACTGTCCATGTCCGTACAGACTGCGTTACCACCAGTGGTTACCACCGGTCTCTAAGTGTTAACAAAAAAGAAATATTTATTCCCCCACCAGGTGGCTCCAGTGTGCTAACACCATGCTGTACGTGCGGGGCAACAGGCGGGACTACGACCAGTGGGCGGCAGACGGGAACGAGGGGTGGAGCTTCGAGATGTCCTGCCCTACTTCAAGAAGAGCATGGACCAGCGCAACCCCTACCTCGCCAAGATCAAGCATACCATTCGACAGGCGGATACCTGACGGTGCAGGACTCGCCCTGGAACACGCCCCTTGGTGAGTACGCCACGCCTCCGGGTAATAATTATGAACTTTTATGAAGGTAACCACAGCCGGGTTAAAGTAACTCAACTTAATAAAAACTGCACGGGCTGATTTCGTACCAACGCCAACACGCAAATTAGTAACACGAAAATAACACACACATCGAACACACACAGCTTACCAACGACTACCATTCATTCACAATACAGTCGCATTACTACCCAACATAATTCGACCAAACACCGAACACCCACCAATCAAACTAAAAGCATAGACTCAAATCCATTCCAAAAACTCAGATATTTTGCACTCATAGTATTTGCCAACAATATGACGAACATTTTTGTCATCTTGTTCACACAAGTAGTAACCACATTACTATGGCCACAACCAAACTACAAAGAACCCACGATTCATTACTCTATCCTACCACACAAAAAGCTACCACACAACCACTCATCACCATCGACATGCAATCACAGTAAATATCCGCTGGTGAAAGTCATTTCTAAAAACGTGCCTAACAAATTGATAAAGCATGGATAAGGTAAAATATAAGAAACTGGTATATTATTCGGAGAAACGGTTTGTAGAATATGTAACAAAGCTCAATGAAACATTTATGCTACTAACAGTTTATACATAAAATATTTAGTTCATGTAATAATTACTTATAAGTTTATGCGAGAATGTGCAAAAAAGTGAAAATCTAAATGTCGATAAATTTATTTTGGCTATGATCTACAATGGGCAAGTAGTAATTAGCCAAGTATGATTAATCAAAAGCAAATTCTCAATGCTGTTAATATTAATCTAAACAAAGTTTGTACTTTGGGGTGAAAATATTAAACAAAATGAAATTGCTGACTGAAAAAACGTGAAATAGGTGCGAAAAATTAGGTACATATTTGATTTCAGGGCATAATAGTTCAGTACGGTAGATAAATGTGGCTTAAACTAAGTTTGTAGGTTATAGCTAAAGAGTTTAAAATTATTATATAAGAAAATAGTATTTGATGCTTTTTGAAATGACGCAAGACAGGTGTAACATTAGATGCAATAGATTGTAAAAGCACTCTGATGTTTGGTAGTGATGATCTGTTGTTTATTATACGAATTGAGAGTAGTTTGATAATATGGTCATAAAAATTTTAATTCAAGGGTCAATCGCGGAAATCGTGCAAAAAAAGATTTAAAAAACATGTCACATCTTAACATTACCAACATTCTCACAACAGGTACTGGAGTAACATGGGGTTCATAAGAACAGAATAAATATGTAAATATAGGAATTGTTGCTAGATAAACTCAACTAAAGCATAGACAAAATCGAAAGAAAAGACTTTTCATTCTGGATTGTGGTAGTACATCAGTTACCAGGAGCAGCAATTGAGGTTGGATCAGAATTCTTGTTAATATGTTCTAAGAATTGGTACCAAGGATGAGCTCAAAGATAACCCATTTTGAAGACTTGATTCAAGAAAGGAGCTAGTTTTTCTTATGCACAGGATTTTAGACTATTTTATCAATGATAAAACGAATTTTTGTAATAAAAAAGTTGAAAGGAGTTGTTCCTCTCATCGATTTAACATTAATGACTGGTTGGCAAGAGTTAGGATCAGACGCTAGCTGTTGAAAATTAAAAACGTGCTCAGATGCCTATCATTGCCTGGTGTGTTAAATCTATTCCACTAACTACCTGAATAACATCCCAGACAATGGGCAAGTATCAAAACAAACTATTTTATTATGGTTTATTTTTGTTTAAACGATGGTATATTTCAGACCTTTAATGCCAGAGTAGCATGATTTTATTTTAATTATTTTTACATATCAAACTTTCAAAACCTGAGCGGGTTGCTGGTCCCATTACCAAAAAGGTTTTTAGCATATTCGCAACCCCCCCAACTTTTCATCATCCCATCTACACTAAGATGGAGATGGAAATTTAGAAATTGCGGTAAGATGTTTTGAAGGCTCTGATTAGAAGTACCTTGGTTTTTGAAGAGTTGATTTTAAGACCGTTGTTTTTCGACCACGTAACGAGATTACTGATTTCATTATTGATGACATGGGCTGCCTCGGCTGTCTCAGAGGGATCGAAGGAGTAATAGATTTGTAAGTCATCGGCGTATAGATGAAAGCGAGATGACAAGAAACAAGAAGGAATATCGTTGATGAATAACGAGAACAGTAGGGGTCCTAAAACAGAGCCCTGAGGAACCCCTGAAACCACGGGCATCCATTTGGATTTTTTTTGGTTGACTCCCAACACACATTGAAAGCGTTCAGTAAGGTATGATCTGAACCATGCAATGACGTCGGGGTCAAAACCAAAAATGTTTTGCATCTTTGAGAGCAGCAGACGATGAGAAACGAGGTCGAAGGCCTTTGAAAAGTCAAATAGAACGAGGACGGTAGCCATTTTGTTGTCCCTAGAGAGCTGTATGTCATTTGTAACTTTTAACAATGCTGAACAAGTACTATGACCAGACCGGAATCCTGACTGAAAGAGACTCAAAAGATTGTGAGTATTGATATATTTTGTTACTTGATGATGAATCATACGTTCCAAAACCTTAGATAAGGAGCAAAGAAGACTGATTGGCCTATATTCGGAAGGTCCAGAGGGGTTTTTTGTTTTGGGAATCGGTCGAATCAGTCCTCTTTTCCAGACGGCGGGAAATATTTTAAGATGAATGGAGCAGTTGAAAATGTGAAGTATTATGGGGGCCACTATGTGCAGCATACGTGTTAAATAATTCAGGGGAATCTGGTCATAGCCCATAGAAGAAGGATTTCCTTTTTTCAAGTGTCTAACCAGATCTGAGTAGGTGAATTCTTCGAATTTGAGCTTGGGTATATCTGGCGGAGGCAGAGAAGAGTAATGATGTGATGCGGTTTCCATTGCTTGTCGGTCAGGTTGCGGAGTGAGAGAGAAGAAGTCCACAAGACTGTTCACATCTACATCAGGGGGATCTTCCTTGATCTTTGGACGGATTTTTTTGACGTTTTTTGTGAAATTCGTTAATAGGGAGATCAGGAGGAAACAGAGCATGCGTGTGACGAATTTTCGCATTTCGGATCGCTTGTTTGGCTTTGTTAAATGAATTAAATGAAAGCTAATTTTGTCTAATTTGTTATTAAATAATAAAAAATATAGGTCCTCGCGATAGATTTCAAGTTCCAGGGAAAAGACTGTCTTAAAATCGGACCCTTCCTCAAGGAAATACTTGAGGAAGGTCATAACTCAAGGACGGTTTGGAATTTCGGACTTTTGATAGTTTTCCTGGTATTTTCCGGCAATTTTACTTGGGGTCATCTCTCATCAATTTTTCGCTATCTCTTACCGTTTCGCCTAAACAATTCCGGACACACAAAGATACAAAGATACAACAAAGCCCGTCCATATTTCTCATTTATATATAGAGACTAGCGGGCTGCACCCGCTTCGCCAAGCCATCACACACACCACACCCACACACCACATACACACACCTCACACACCCATCCACACACACACACATCCACATCCACACACACACTCATACACACACCCACCCAAACACACCCACCCACACACACCCACCCACACACACCACCCACCCACCCACCCACACAAAACACAACACAACCCACACACATCACACACACCACACACATACACACCACCCATCCACACACACCACACAGCACCCACACACACACCCACTCACCCACACAACCCACCCACACACACACACACACACACACACACACACACACACCACACACACCACACACACACACACAACAACACAACACCACACACAACCACACACATACACACCACACACACACACACACACACACACACACACACACACACACACACACACACACACACACGCAACCATCATCGCTGTAAATTTCAAAATCCCGAGCCAAATCTATCACAGCGGATATTGATAATGTAACAAACTGGCCTATATTTCGAGAACGGTTTGTCAGAATATGGCAACAAAGGGCTCAAATAAATCATGTGATGTTCTCAGACAGTTTTTACAATGAAAATATAGGCCCTCACGATAACTTGTTCCGTGCTGGAATCTGTAAAAAAAAAAAAAAAACGTGAAAAGTCTGAAAAAATGGTCGAAATTTCGAACATTCTGGCTTCTATCTTGAGAACGATACGTCAGAATGTGGCCTAATATGAATTAAATGAAAGCTAGTTTTGTCTTATGTGTTATTAAATAATAAAAAATATAGGTCCTCGCGACAAATTTTAAGTTCCGCGCTGGAATCTGCTAAAAAACGTGAAAAGTCTGAAAAAAAGATCGAAATTTCGAACATTCTGGCTTATATCTCCAGAACGGTACGTCAGAATGTGGCCTAAAATGAATTAAATGAAAGTTAATTTTGTCTAATGTGTTATTAAATAATAAAAAATATAGGTCCTGGCGATAGATTTCAAGTTCCAGGGCAAAGACTGTCTTAAAATCGGACCCTTCCTCAAGGCAATACTTGAGGAAGGTCATAACTCAAGGACGGTTTGGAATTTCGGACTTTTGATAGTTTTCCTGATATTTTCCGGCAATTTTACTTGGGGTCATCTCTCATCAATTTTTCGCTATCTCTTACCGTTTCGCCTAAACAATTCCGGACACACAAAGATACAAAGATACAACAAAGCCCGTCCATATTTCTCATTTATATATAGAGATGAACATGGTAACATGTTGAAATAAATATAAACAAAGCCTGATCAAGGGTGGTGATAATGCCTTCGGCATTCTCTTCCTATAGTAATAATAACACTCTTTAGTGGAAGGTAACCACCAGGCGAGGTTAATGTGGAAACTCAACTTAATGAGGAAAAATCATGCACTGGGTGGGATTCGTACCAACGGTACGCATATGTAATGTGTAATAACTGTACGCTAGATGAATTACCAGACCAGCGCTTTAACCACTTGACTACCAGTGTATTTTTATAAGTGTAGGTTCGGCTGATTACTGACAGGGTCAAAATAAATCGACGGGTCAAAGCACGCGAAGATTGTCCACCAATCAAAAGCCTATAAAAGTCATAAGACGGATCAAAATCCATTGAAAAAATCTTCAAGGGATATTTTTTGGCACTCGTGTATTTGCTCAAAATGATGATGGGAAGCATTTGTGTCTTTTGGTTCAACAGAGGTAGTTATACCACTATTACTATGGCCTGGACAACCTAAACTAAGAAGAACCACGAATTTCATTGTAGCTCTTGTTTCATAGCCACGAAAAAAGCTAAAAATTACTAACTTTCATCTATTCATTCAAATGCAATCCGTTTAAGTAGATAGTCCCCTTGGTGAGAAGGTTCAGTTTCTATATGACTAGACTGATAGCAACTAACAAAATTGATACAGCATGAGATAAGAATAAAATATAATATATATGTATATTCGGTAATAATCATAAAAGTGTATGAATATTTCAACAGGAATACTACATGAAATATTGAAATATTTACATGCTACGTATATATTTAATATATTTATACATACAGATATTCTAGTATCATGTAATAATTACCTACAATGTATGTATTACGAGAGATGTGCCACCAGAAATAGTAGACAAATCCTAATATAGTAGATAATTATTAATTTTTTTTTAAATGAACTATGATTTACAATGACACAGATTTTTGTAATTAAGCACAAAGTTATTGGGATTATTACTCAAATAGAAATTCATCATCTGTTAATATTAATCTTGAAACAGAAGTTGTACATTTTTGGGGTGAAATATAAACAAAATGAAGATTGCTGACTGAGAAATACACGTATATTCTTATGATGGTGCAAATATTTAGGTACATATTTTATTTCAGTCATAATGAGGGTTATGTTGTAGAAAATGCTTTGAGCATTAACCTCGCTTGGTGGGTTACCTTTGGCTAAAGTGTATTAAAATTATTATTATAAGAAAATAGGTATTTGATACTTTTGAGAGTGACGATGACGGTAACAATTATATGGATGAAGATAGCATTGTTAAAGTTGACTCTGATGTTGGTAGTGATGATGCTGTTGTTTATTATGGCGGTATTGATGGACGTTGGTTGTGATGAATATTGGTGGCATCAGAATGTTTTATTCCAAGGGGTCAATCGCGGAATCGTGCCATGGCAGAGGTTCTGGGGTCACAAAACAGTGTCATCGGTTTTCATTCTGTTTTAAACATTTACCTATTACTTTATTCGCTCTCAGCAACAGTTCTGTACATTGAGTACATGTTCATAATAATTCCAGAATAAATATGTAAAATACTAGGAAATCCCCTATGGTGCTAGATTAAAACTCAACTAAAGCATAGGCACAATAGTAGATACGCAAATAGATAAAGCAAATAGCCTTTTCTTTCTGGACTTTTGGTAGTTTTCTCAGTTAACTCAGGTAGCATGTTCAATTTAAGGTTGGAATCGATTCTTGTTAATATGTAATAATCAAATTGGTACCAACACTATCGACCTCAAAGATAACCCCGTTTGGTAACTACTCTGAACTTCAAAAAAGGAGTTTAGGGTTCATGTCTTAATGTCACAGGATTCTTTACTATTTTAATCCATATATGTTATAAAAACGAAATTGTTACTGTAATTAAAAAAATAGTTATCCACCAAGGTAGTTGAAATTCCTTAACTCCACGATTAAAAAAAAAATATTTATTTTATTGACCTGCTGGCAAGAGTTAGGAAAGACTCTGCTGTGTGACATTAACCCCATTCATACTAAACATGGTGCTCTAGTAATTGCCTATCATTGCCTGAGTGTGACATATAGGCAGAACATATTAACCAACATAACTATCCTAATAACATCACGTAGCACACATGTGCCATATGTTACCAACAACAACAACTATTATTATTATGTTTATTTTTTTTTATCAATCCGGTTATTTCAGCCTGTTAATTGCCGGGAGCAGTAGATGATTTTATTTTAAATTATTTTTTACGATGGCATGAAGCAATGGACTATGATGACAAAATCCGTCAGAGGTCGGGGTCGCTGTGTGCCCATTCTACAGCAAAGAGTGGTTTGTAGCATATCTCGTGCAACGCCCATTCCCAAGACAAGATGTTTCATGCGATGCCCATTCTACAGCAAAGATGGTAGAGTGGTTTGAAGCATGTCTCACGTAGTTGATGTGTAAGATGTTTTTGTAAGGGTGGATTCTGAAGTGTGGTCAATATACATATTTTCTTTCTATTTTAGTTAGGTATTTCTAATATTACAAGCTTTTATCTTCATTCTTCTTCAAATCCAAGAGCTTATTATTCACCTCGTCCATAAAAACACATTTTTGCCTAATTTTTATGGTAATATGAAATACCCTGGCACTACTCATCAACTATTACTAAATCAGCCGTGAGGCCGTTTCCAGTTTCAAAAACAAGTATCACAGATCGTGATGCTGGTTATTTCCGGCCCCACTTAAGCTAGGTGGAGTTCTTTTGAGTGGCTGGTTTGTGAGTTTGCGTGTGAGAATGGAGGGTTAAACCCCCGTCGTGATAGGACCATGCAGTTGAAAGCGACGTTAATCGCCTAAAAAAACAAAACAAATAGTATCAGAAATTATTATTAAACATGTTGGATCAAGTTTTATTTACAAATAACATAGAATATATACAATTATACATACATAAAAATTAAAATTAACAAAACTTGATCAAGGGCGGTGGTAATGCTAACGGCATTTTAAACCCCCGTCGTCATAAGTCAGTCCTAATATTTCCTCCGGCTCTGAGACACAACCCACCGTCCTCTCTCCCCCCAGGTCTCAGCTTCCTGCAGGCGGGCCAGGAGATGGGCTACGACATCGTGGACTACAACGGCGCCCAGCAGACAGGTTTCGCCCTCTACCAGTTCACCATGCGGCGCGGGTTCCGCTGCTCCACCGCCAAGGCGTTCCTGTCGCCCGTCAAGCACCGCCCGAACCTGCACGTGGCGCTCTGGAGTCACGTGACGCGCGTGCTGATAGACCCCCACTCACGGCGCGCCTACGGGGTGGAATATCTCAGGGGCGGCAAGCTACACCAGGTGTACGCGAGGAAGGAAGTCATTCTGTCCGCCGGGGCATTGAACTCACCGCAGCTGCTGATGCTGTCAGGTGAGCTGGTGGGAGGTGACCGCTGATCTGGTATTGCAAAGAGACAAATCTGGATATAAGAGACAGACTCAACTCTCTATAACCTCTTCGCGCCCAACACCAATTTTTTTTTTGTAATACAAAGTGACCGGTGGCCTCGCCCGAGGACAAACATTTTATGCTACTTGGTAGTATAATTTTTTTGTTTGGGCACTTATGACTATAAAATAAATATCCTCTCACGAGGACATTGGGCGCGAAGAGGATAAAGGAAAAAAATAGCAGTATAAGAGAAACTTGGATATTTCCGTTTCTTTGAGTTCTTTTATATCCAGTTTTCTTATATGCAGGACCGACTGTATTATTTCTGTAATGTACACTTGCCAGCAATTATTGTGATCTGACGCGAAAATGCCGATTAATCGGTTAACTGGAAGATTGTGTCAACAGTTCAGCCGCCAAGAGAAAAAAATTAATCTGTGAACACCAAACCCTCAATTTCATTTACCAATCCATCATAGACACCTAATGAGTGATTATAGCGATTCACCTCACGATTTCTTACATAAATAATACGTATTAGCACAAATTTCAATAATCACGAAATAATAATATCTAATAGCGTCTAGAGAATACAACATCATGATTTTTAGCAGTATTGCGTCTTAAGTTTGAAACAAAATGGTAATATTTTAGAATCTAATGAAGGAAAATTTCCAAGATGCATAGTACATAATATATTACACAAGGTGGTTAATTAGTTTTAAAGAATTCTAAAATGCACATGGAAACAGCTCATAATTAATAATAGCTCCAATGATCATGGAAAGCACGGGAAATTTCTTCACTCAGGTATTTCCGCCACTTAAGATTTTTTTATCAAGCAGATGAAAAAACAATGTTTGGAGATTCATTAAAACTTGATGTTTTCTTAGCAGAATGTGTGAGAGAAACTGTACCGTAAACATTGAACATCCGGAAAATCCTTGCCTTGATAATAAAAGTGTAGAAAATTATATTAGGCACGGCACTTATGTATACCCGTTCAGAACTAGAGTTCTTTTATTACTGCAGTTGTTTTGGTGCCATTTTAAAGAATTGTTGCCAGCATACTCTCAAGTTTCAAGTAAGTAAATCAAGAAAATATCATGCAATGGGTGGGATTCGAACCGCATATAAAGGCAAAGGAGATATTGTATGACGTGGAGGAGTAAATAACTTATTAGTTATCATTTGGGTTTTGTTGTAATGTGGGTTTGAATTGTACTGTAGGTAGCTACTTTGTTTGATGTTGGACTATTCTAATAGGGTTTGAAAGATGTATTCAACATTGCATACTCCTGAAAATTCAAGGCGCACATAAAAATAACTTGCTCGTATTCTTAAGAAGTAACTTTTATTAACAACTTAACCGCCATGAGACTCCATGTGGGATCTCATCCATTGTCACCACCAGACCAAGACAAATTTTGGGTGTCTGCCTCACTATGGCTTTTTGAATATATTTTAAATGGATTCTTATTGATTTTGGCTCTGAGATCCTAATTGGGATCTCATGGTCTGGTTGATCAATACTTTTTGCTTGAAACAACAAAGTGCTGAGTCCCCATATGGAGTTTCAATACTCAAGTTTAGCCATAGTCTTGAGATCCCAAATGGAGTTGCAGACCCTGATTTTTGCGTGGCGGTTAATTGGTTAATGTAGAGAATAATGGCAGCCCCTATCTATTTCTTACTAAGAGCCAAATTGAAACGGATTTTATGATAAACCAGAGTGTCCATGAAGTTGGGCTATTGAATTATAATTGGTTAGAACTCCGCCTTGAGGGATGGTCTAGCCGTTGGCGTTGTCGCTGCCTCACTAAACGATTAAAATATTGTATGCTCTAAACTGCTCACCGATTCAAATTTTGTGGATCTATTTTTTCGTTCAAAAGTTGAGTTAATATATTTGAAGCTAAAGGGTTATCTTTATTATAGGTTGATAGTGTATGACGTTGATTTATCAAGTCTGTTCATTAGCGACTATGCAGGACCTAAATATTTTATTATAATAATAATACTCTTTAGTGGAAGGTAACCACCAGGCGAGGTTAAATGCTCAAAGCATTTTCTAACACCTAACCCTCAGAGTCTTATTATTATGTGTTCACAAGCTCAAAGTAATGAGGAAAAATTTAAGTTAGTTTAAGTTTTCATTTTTGTGTTAATAACTTTCGTGATATCACAACTACTGAAACTCGCTTTACTAATAAATCTACGCTGAAACCGGGACTTGAACCACCGACCTCCAGGTTACAAGTTTGCTGCCTTATCGATCAAGCTACTGAGGTCGATGTATGAGGAAAAATTTATTCTAGTTTTATACGATTCGATCCTAAGTATGTTTATGACATTAGTATTTCTATTTGTTTGCCATCCCCCCCAGGCGTGGGCCCTCGCGAGCACCTGGCAGAGATAGGGGTGCCCCTCATCCACGACTCCCCGGGGGTGGGGCAGAACCTGCAGGACCACATTGCGGTGGGCGGCATCGTGTTCAAGATAGACTACCCGGTGTCCCTTGTGATGAGCCGCATGGTCACTGTGAGCGCCGCTGTCAAGTAAGTCACAAACTAGCCAGCGTCGATGGCATGTTGAATACACCGGTTCCCTTCAGAACACCGAAGTTAAGCGACATCCAGCGACGTTAAGACTTGGATGGGTGACCATTCAAATTCTAATTCTCGTGACGCTGGCTTTTCCCGGCCCCACTCAGGCTGGGTGAGGTCAATGTGAGTAGCAGGTTTGTGAGTTTCCTGCGAATGGAGGGTAAAACCCCCGTCGTGATATGACCATGGCAGTTGAAAGCGACGTTAAAAACAAAAAAAAAAAAAAAAACTTCCTCACTCTCATAATCCCCAAATCTCTCCTTCTACTCTGATGGGCTTATTTGTAAGAAAATTTGACGTTTGAAAGGGAGATTACGGGATACTGAGAGAGAGAGAGAGAGCTTTCTGAAGTGAGCTCCTGATGTTCTAATTATTGAACATTTTAAAGATAAGGTTGTTCTTTTGTAAAGATATGTTCGCGTTACTTATTTAGGACCCAAAAATGAAGAGAATACTTCTTTAAATAGAAGAAATTGCATACCTCCTCGCCAAAATGAATCAGTACGTGAAATGTCGTAAAATCCAAAATTGGTTATTATTTTTTGGTTGAAGGAATTCAATGGAAACTTCATAAAATTAACACTTCGACCTAAGAAATTCTATTGATTTGGTTAACATTTCTATCATAATTCGATGATTTTTTTTCTAAAAACGTTACAACTATGTCCTAGGATTCCTAAACTAATGTATCAACTATCCATGGCCACTTCCAGATGATATGATGGTTCGAACTGGAGATGGAAGGACACCTGGTTTTTTCAAACAGAAAATTTCCCTCGACATACAGAGGGGTAATGCGGCGAGCGTATTGGGCTCTTTGCCATCTAATATCAATATGGATGAGGTGTTTTACCTGTAATAAAATACTACTAACTATACCATAAAAAATTCCAGATACGCCACGCAGGGCAAAGGTCCGCTCACATCCTCCATAGGCCTGGAGACGGTGGCTTTCATCACCACCAAGTACGGGAACATCACGGACGACTGGCCCGACATTGAGTTCATGCTGACGTCCACCTCCACGCCTTCCGATGGAGGTAATAATAATATAATATTAATAAAATCGCCTTATTTATACTGCCCGATAAGGACTATTAAAGTTCCATTATTCCAGCAGTAAGCCCAAGACTTATTATTATGTGATAAAAATCCCAAATGGGAGGAAAACTTGTCATATCCCGGCTGGGTTTCGAACTCACGACCTCTGGAATCTCTGGATTCACAGAGTGCCGCCTTTACCACTGAGCTACCGGGACAGACAGGTTCCGATGGAGGTAATGATAGGTTCCGATGGAGGTAATGATAGGTTCCGATGGAGGTAATGATAGGTTCCGATGGAGGTAATGATAGGTTCCGATGGAGGTAATGATAGGTTCCGATGGAGGTAATGATAGGTTCCGATGGAGGTAATGATAGGTTCCGATGGAGGTAATGATAGGTTCCGATGGAGGTAATGATAGGTTCCGATGGAGGTAATGATAAGTTCCCATGGAGGTAATGATAGGTTCCAATTGAGGTAATGATAGGTCCGATGGAGGTAATAATAGGTTCCGATGGAGGTAATGATAGGTTCTGATGGAGGTAATGATAGATTCCGATGGAGGTAATGATAGGTTCCAATTGAGGTAATGATGGGGTGAATTGGTATGACTTGTACAACAATCGTTCTACGGAGTAATTTTCCTCTTCTTTCAAGTGCCTTCTCCCAAAATTACTTGGAGCCAACAGTGTTCAACTTCGTCCTCATGGTTTAGACTAGCACTTTAGCCACAAGACCACCAATTCAGAAAGCATTACATTAAGATAACTAATGTTTCTGACATAAAGAGAACTCAATTCCACCTAAGAATTCCAAAATTTCAACATAATTATGGCAATAATTTTCGGAATACCTATTATATGTAGAAGAAACCACTTCTGCAGTATGGTGGAATTGGTTTCTATACTGCAAAGCAACAACTGAGAGACCCCGTCCTAAAGCCTAGAAAAGTACTCGATACTCCATATTAGTCAATTCAATGACATTACAGTATGTAAGCACATGGGAAGCACTGTATTCTGTCACATTTACTTTTTTTCACCTTATTCCGTCCCGTGAATATTTCAATACTCTGGTATTCCGTATTTCAATACTCTGGTATTCCGTACCCGATAAATTTCAGTACCTTTTCATACGCTGTTAGGGCTAGTCTCTTGGTGTCTTGCTCCACAATCCCGTGCCGACAAAAATTTGTATTCTTAATTTGGTTACAATTGTTTGTAAGGGATACCTTCCGGTGCGCTCGTGTTGACCCAGCAGCCCAGCACCTAATTGGGAAGTATTGTGTCACTTCTCGCCCATCAGAGGGGAGGCATACTACGGGATGGGCAGACTACAACACAGACCACAAGCGTCTATAGTAGCTCCTGTTTCATGGCTACGAAATAAAAAAGGCTGTGAAACACTCATTAAAAAAAAAAAAAAAATTAACCCTTTCTACCACCTTGTCCTCCGACAGGCACGGCTTGCAAGCACGCCCACGGGCTCACGGACAAGTTCTACGATGACTACCTGGCCGAGTTGAACAGCAAGGACATGTTCGGCGTGTTCCCGATGATACTTCGGCCAAAGTCGCGCGGCTTCATGAAGCTCCGCAGCAGCAACCCTCTCGCCCACCCGCTCTTCTATCACAACTATCTGACGCACCCGGACGATGTCAGGGTGCTGAGAGAGGGAGTCAAGGCCGGCATTGCTATCGGTGAGTGAACCTTAGTATTATACAACGCTTTATTAGTTATAAATGGACAATATGTACATAGAAATAATTAATTTAACAATGAAAAAAATGGAAACAATATATACAATGAAAATGAAAAAGAATAGAAAATATCAAACAAAAACATAAGTCCTAATTAAAGGGCGGGGTTATTGCCTATGGCAATCTCTTCCACGCAACCCTTATTATCAACAAATGTATCGTAGCAAGAGCTACAGCTTTATTTATTTTTCAAAATACAATTTAGGTATACAATAAGTACAGTTTAAGTATACAAGAATAAATTACAGTGAACCTTAGGACACTTTTTTTATGAAAAGGTACCTAAGTGTGCCCCGGAACCGCTTTCGCATTACTTCAGGGCACTTTACCTTTACATCCATGCCATTCCGGAAACGGAAAATTTCGGTCAGAAATTTCCGCTCCGGCCGGGATTCGAACCCGCAACCTCTCGGTCAGTAACCAATGCTCTTAACCACTGAGCCACGGAGGTTGGCGAACCTTATTATTAACAAATGTATCGTAGCAAGAGCTACAGCTTTATTTATTTTTCAAAATACAATTTAGGTATACAATAAGTACAGTTTAAGTATACAAGAATAAATTACAGTGAACCTTAGAATGCGTGAACCTTAGAACACTAAGGGCGGAATTAATAGACGTTTTTGTAACAACTCTGTGGCGCTAAGTCACGGATTGCGTACTGTGTAAGATAGGGAAAACCCACGCTTAGATATGACTTGTGATATAGAATTTGTTTATTAATTCCGCCCTAAAACTTTCTTACTAAAGTAGATTTTTGTACGCAAGTAGTAAACACCGGTCTCAGAGTCTGAGGGACGAAATAAATGTAGCAGCTCTACTCCCTATAACTCAAAATTTGATATGGGAACCTCTCATACGTACTTTTTTTCTCCATAACTACTACATATCCCTATAGCTCGAAATTCGAAACGAGATACCTCTTATAAGTCGATTTTATCTCCATTGTGTAACAGGTATTTTCTCCACAATGCTTCTAAATTGTATTCATAAGTCTCTTATTCGAAATCTTGAAACTCTTGATAACACGAAATAACCCTTAGCGGGACTCTCATCTGTAAGAGACACATTGTTGCTCTGTTCTTTATTTGTTACTGCGATTCCTAACGTCTTTTCAAAATCAATCATTTACAGGTGAAACGGACGCTATGAAACGATTTGGTGCCAAATTCCACTCCAAGCCAGTGCCAGGATGTCGCCATCTTGAATTATACACGGACCAATACTGGGACTGCTACATTCGTCAGTACACCATGACCATTTACCACATGTGCGGTGAGAAGACCAATCGTTTTCAATGATTTGGAATAGTAAATATTATTTCAAATGTCTAGAATATATTGCTTACTAAAGTTCTTATTCAGCTTGAAGCATCTTATGAAACTCACTATAGTCTTTTATTGTTTAAGCTATTACAATATTATACAGCTTCAGGAAAGACATGTATTATTTTATTTGTGGTGAAGCACAAGGCCTCTTCACAATTTTTGTGGGTAGCGCAGCATTATTCGAAATGTGAAGGAGGCTCTTAGTAGCCTCCTTCACATTTCGAATAATTCTATTACATTAATTTCTTTTTACTCTGATAATGCCGCCACTGGTCGTTACTCATACAAGTAACTACTCATTTTTCCTCACGAGGTATGAGTGGACCCCGAACATCCAAGTACAGAGCAGAAAAAATCCTCCCCCGCTGGGAATCGAACCCAGGTCACCTTGTGTGCAATGCCTAGGGCGCTAACTCGCTCTGCCACAGTGACTACTAACTTCGCCCCGGATTACAATACATTGTACATTTAAATTTAATAATATTTTTTTTTCTATATCTTTTTTTGTAAATATTGTTAATTTTTTTTTTATCTTTGTTAATAATTTATTGTTGTTTGTATTGTAAAAAAAAATAAAGTGTAAATAAATAAATAAAATGAAATGAAGCATCTTATGAAACTCACAATAGTCTTTTATTGTTTAAGCTATTACAATATTATACAGCTTCAGGAAAGACATGACTCATCATTACAGTCTTTTATTCTGAAATTCCAGGTACAACCAAAATGGGCCCTGACTATGACCCATACGCCGTGGTGGACCCAACACTCCGCGTGTATGGAGTGCAAGGCCTGCGCGTGATAGATGCCTCCATCATGCCCCGCATCACCTCCGGAAACATCAACGCCCCCGTCATTATGATCGGGGAGAAGGGAGCTGACATGATCAAGGAGTACTGGAGCGGAGCAGAAGCGCTCAACACACGCAAGAGGACGCCCGTCCCACAACCCTTGAGCCACCTGATCCAGCAAGGAGCTCAGAATGGGTACCAGCAAGGAGCCCAGAATGGGTACCAGCAACATGTGATCAATGCCTACAGTGACTTTTTCTCCCAACCTCTGAATCAGACGTTCGCAGGGTTTGAACAGACGAATGGCGAGAACTACGACAGGGGTCTCTACGACAATGTCGCGGGACATTCTGCCACCAACAGTTGGTACCAGCCAGGGCTTGAGAGAAGTGACGATGTCTCAAGGTCATCCCAAGGGTATTACGGCGACGAGGACGATGAGTATTCCAAGGTCGAAGATGTGGACGAGTTTGGGTCGCCCATGAGCGAACAGGTCAGAACTAAAGACAGCGCTGGAAGCTACGGGGCGCTCAAAACAGGTGATTCCGAAGATAGTAGAGATGCACCACAGAATGAGGAACCTAAGATGAGGTATTCAGATATACTGGGCACTAGCTATCAAGGTGAGCTGATGAAACTCATGAAAAAACAAGGAAAGTCATGATGAATCTGGAAAAAAATTCGTATCTCAAAATGATCTTCAGTAATTCAGCTTACTTTTGAGTAAGGCTGTTCAAAAGCAAGCTATAAAAATGGATTTTACAGTATTTTTGTGCCCTGATACTATTTTTTTTTTTTTTTTTAACTTTCATTTCAATTATTTTGGTCATAATTATCGTAGCTAACGATTCAGTTATTAATTATTAAACTAAACTTATTCGATTCTAAAACATAGCATAAATGTTTTTTCATAAAGCTATACTCTTGACCAACATAATACATAGTCCTTTCCTAAATGTGACACTTTAGGCTTTGAGTGAACCATTAACCAATAGAAATGGATATGGAAACCGTCTTATTGGACAATTTTCAAAGTGTTGTGTACTGAAGTCCATCAAATTTAAGAATACCAGAGTTAAAATAATATTTTGAAGGTTCAATTGATATTTAGGACAATTTTCTTTTATTATTTATAATTATTTGCTCAATAATTTCAGGTGCATGATTATTGATTACTCCCTGCTAGTCACTTCTGGACTTCAAAGTCCATTGCTTCAGACCTTGTTTATGGTTCTTTGGTTGCATGCAATTTTGGTCCCATCGTTGCATTTTTAATTGGATCCAATATTCGATTCAAAATAAGTCAGTGAATCCATTTGATTTCATTGGTTGCATGCAATAGTGGAGCCATCGATGCATATTTTTATCTCTAATGCCGGGTCCACACTAAGCGAACATTGTTAGCTAACAATGTTCGCTAACAATGTTATTTCAAACAAGTCGTAAAAACGTTTTCTAATGCCGGGTCCACACTGCGAACATTGTTAGCTAACAATGTTCGCTTAGTGTGGACCCGGCATAAGGTTTTATAAAATCACTAATTACAGGACCAGAGCCCTGGAACGGCGACGCGACGTCTAGCCCATCCACATTGCAAATATTTTGGTTTTGGTGCATGGATTACTATGTCAAGTACTATCACATATTAAGTTTAGTAATAAGAGCCCCAAAACCCTTGGTTACCAAAATTCTGTCAATTTACTCATTTTTTCTTACCACTTTATTTCATGTAATTCTCCAAATATCATTTAATTATAACTGTTTACTTATAGCTACTTAGGTATCATTTTCTTTAGGTATGTTTATGTATACATAATCCCTTTTAAAATTTTATTTTTTTCTTTTTCTTTTCAATGTGCATCATCTTGTGTAGAATTGTGTAAGTTAGTAATCTTAGTATTAAGTAAGTAATACTGTAAATACTTGAATTGTTTGTACATAATTTTTATAAACTGAAATAAACATGTGTACCTTATTATTGTGATGATGTTGCGAAGTAATTCTGCGTTGTTGATTCCTATGTCTTTTTCTGTCGTTAATTTCAATAAATAAACGTTAGCACTCTTGACTTATTCACTGAACCTAAATTAGAAGAAGAACTAAGAGTACTTAACAAAGTTTAAGAGAAATCACACACGTAAGTATTTACTTAGAATTTTATAATTTGGATTTTTTTGCTATGGTTTCCATGCAAATTTTCTATCTCAATAGAATCAAAATTAAAGATAAGAGGCAGTTAAAGATCATCTAAAATTCACAAATATCAATTTCCAAAAGTCACACTCGAACACAACAGATAATTTTTGCTCGTGACACAAGCGTAGGTACATTTATACTCCAAAATTGTAAAGTTATCAAAAGTTTTTTTTTTTTTTTTTAATATTTTCAACGTCGTTTCTAATTATTTGTCTGAATGTTGTGTCTTGTTTTTTCTTCTAATCAGCTATTACCATTTCTCAAGATTATCCATTTTAAGTTTATTCCTATATTCTCTTTGCTTTGATGACTAATCTGTTCTACCTCTATTTCTCTTTTTATATTATTAATTTATAATGATATTGTTCTTGACTTTCTCATGATATGGTTGATTAATTCTTTCTAATATTTTTTTACACCTTTCGTATTCGTCCAGATTGCGAGGTCTTATCGAAAATTCCACCACACATCTCAAGCATGAAGTTAACCACAACAACAATACTCACAACACCGACAGCAAAACAACTCTCACTCAAGTTTCAAGATACTTTGATTCATTATATGAAAAGTAAACAAACTGTAGCAGCCAAAATTTACTCAAGAAGTTGAAATATGTAGCTCTAGTTTGAAACCAAAAAATAAAGACACACAGGCCGCCCAAAACCACAATGTTTAGGCAAGCAGGTCTAGCCCAAAGCAAGGAAGTCCAAAATGTCAACCTGGGAGCGCAAACTGAGACTCTCCACGAGAACAAATTAATAATGTAACTATGCGTGGATGGTAGACTGGTAGTATAAAAACAATTGGGTAAAAGAGGTCTTAAATAAATAAAAAAGAGGTGGATAAGGTTGGTAACTTATAAGGTTATTTAGATTGAATGGCATAACCGACACCAGTAGCTTGATCGATAAGGCGGCGGACTTGTAACCTGGAGGTCGGTGGTTCGAGTCCCGGTTTCAGCATAGATTTAGTAAAGCTGGTTTGAGTAGTTGTGATATCACGAAAGTGAATTAAACAAATATGATAAATAAATAACTAACTAACTAACTAACTATAGATTGGATGGTATTTGAACACCTCAAAGATTTATTTGAACTTAGATGAAGGGTGCTCTGTTGACGTCGACAGATAGGAGTAGAAATTTCAAGGACGTGATCTGGTGCATCTTCTGAATTATATTTTGCTATTTTTCCATTCTATCTGGTGTATGTGACTCGTGCCACGAAGACCAATCCTTTCTATACTGGCTTCTCCAACATGACACCATCTTTCAATAGACGAGTATTATCAAACACCTCGGCCAAGGTGTGAAGAATGCCGCATACCAAGAAAGAGACAGCGCGGTTTTATCTACACGGAATAATTTAAATAGCTAGTGTAGTTTTGAGCACTGTAGACCTCACTCAAATTCTTGAATCAAATTGAAAATATTGATCATTTGGACAACAAGACCTTTCCATCAATACCCCACTCGATGGGTTTCAAAACGAAAATATCAATTATTGGCCCACTTTTGGGGCCCACAAGCTTTTTTTTGACATAAAGCAGCCTACTTAGCTTTTATGATCACAGAAGTTCAACTGTGGAAGTGAATACATATTAAGTTTAGTTACGAGCATAACCAAACCACTGTACCAAACCACTTTCAAGAGCCTAACATATTTAAAATAAATTAGAAAAATAATAATTTCAGCAAAATGGCCGCCATGTGGCCCGAAAACTATTGGTAAAACTAAAAAAAACCACAATTTCTCGAAAACTTTTGTGAATCATTATTGTTTTTTTAATACTAAGAAGGTAACTGATTTTTTTTTATTATATAATAATGGTACCTACACAGATATCTATATAGGTACATATTATTAGTATTATTCCAAAACAATTTTCAAAGACCCTGTTTATACCAAAGTCTTTTCTATCACCCATAATAGGTAAGTATACATACTTTGTTGTTACGTATTGTTAGAGCGTCAGTACCTAATTCTCATGTCTCGGTATTGTGTTTTTGAATATTGGATATGCTACGCTACTACCATACTGCCACGGTAGTGCTCCAGGCATCCACTACAACTAAAGAATGTACTTCCGAAGACTCTCTCTCTCTCTCTGCCCAGGACGGACCAAGTTCAATCCTCAGTATCTGAATGGCTTACTCTCTTATCACAGCTTATCAGTGACGTCTGGATGTTAAACCGCGCATCACCTGGTCAGTTTATCGACAGATTTTTTAGTAGTGATTAAAAAAAATCTTTAACTTCTAAGGGATCACCACACGGAATATTGGCCATTGATAATATTTTATTGTTTTTTTTTTTTCAAGAAATGAGAAAAATTATCAATTACCATTGTTTTTATTGGCATCAGCAATGTGTTGAAAGGGTTTTTTTGTACTATTTTCATTTTACTTGTTTTTTTAAACATTTTTGCTGAAAGTCTCTTAACATCTAGGTCATTTGAGACGGGGGTTTTACTTTCTATTTTTTAATATTACTTCCGAGAAATTTCTAAGATTAGAAATCGGAAGTATTGTGTTCGTTTTTGTAAAAAAAAATATTTTTTTGCTCCGATTTCAATTTTTTTCATATTTCTGGACGTTTCATAACCTACTGAGTAAATTTGGTTTTGTGTCCGTCTGTCGGTCTGTCGGTCTGTCTGTCTGTCTGTCTGTCTGTCTGTCTGTTAAAACGATTCCTTGTAACGCGCAAATCTCGAAAACTACTCGACCGATTTTGATGAAATTTTGCACACATCTAGGAGACATTTTGCAGATGGTCCCATTTTAAATTTATCGAATTCATACTAGCGGTTCTGGGTGAAAGAGACCATGCGCCTGACCACTAACTTTTTACTTAAACGCTTATATGTCGTGAACGGTACACCCGATTTCGATGAAATTTTGTATGTATATGCATGTTATTGTTTTACATAGACTATTTATATTTATTTTTTAATTAATTAAAATTTGACTCTGATATTTCAGAAAATCCGAAATTTTGGACAAAAAAGTAAAAAAATAAGGACCACGACTTGCCGATACAGAATTTTTTGTGGAATTTAGAATGTAGAAAAAACGATATTCTACCATATAAAACAAATTTGAAGAAAATCGGTTGAGCCGTTTTGGAGATACAAGTAATTTTCGATAAAATCTCAAAATTGGCACTTGTTTACAATGTGAAGCAATCACGAGGAAGTATTGTGTCTATAATTGGCAGTGTTTTTTTTTTATGTATATATAATCGTATTTTACGGTACATTGTTTCAAAAAGTCCATTTTACTTTTAAAAAGTGTTTATTATAATTTTTAAATTCAATTTTCTGGGTTTAGCCATCTCACCGATGATCATGGTTGATTTTATTAATCAGTGTTTGTATACCCTGGGCATGTTGGGAAACTTTTGACTGTCTATATCTTCAGCAAACTTTTCGTTTTTTTTTTTTAAATAATCCCTTAAAGTAAACAATTCTTTTTTCAGTGCCTTTTGCCCATTTTTAAACGAACTATTGTGAATAAATGAGACAAAAATCAAACAAGAAACCAAAAGAAGCGTCATCAAGAATTCCAGAGTGCCTGGCTCGATCCTAAATTTGAAGAGAAAGTATAGCTGCTCAATCTTCTGGTACCTGAAGACCTGTAGTAAAAAACACTATCTCCTGACATTCTGGAACCCCGTCGCGATAGCAAGACTTGGGCCAGAGGTCCTATGATTATTCTTACCTACCTATCTCCACTCAGATATAGGAATCAAGTCAGACCTCATTAGTGACTATACCTACATACAGGATATTGGAATCTCATCTCTTGATCAGTAGAGGATATTGGACTCTTCAATCTCTCCATCGCGATAGAGTACACTAGAAGCAACTGCTGTGAAGATGTCCATCACCACACCGGTCTAGGACGTGCTTCATATTCTAGAGACATGGAATCTGCAGAAAGGTAAGTCTGAATTAACATGAGAACGGACAAGGATTTCAACTGTCCTTTAGAATTTAAAGGACCAAAAGTTCATTGACCGCGGGTTAATGTGAACAAGATAGCAGAAGAACGCGGTAATCTGAGTTCATCATATGAAATACCGAGAAAATACGACACAAAAGCTAAGCGTCAAGGATTTTTTAAGTACATCATTAGTTATTAGTGATACATAGTAGATAGGCACAATAACAACTAGGAAGGTTTTAAAAATCGTATTTCATTTTTTAAGTTTTTTTGAGAAATAGGTAGAAAATATACTACCTATATTTCTCAATTAAATTGGATGCATCTAAATGATGATTTTCGAATCAATCTGCTCCACACAGTTTTTGCTTCTGCTAATCATTTAATCAAACAATGCCGTTACAACAACAATAATACTTCGCAATTCCATCATCTCCTTCCAGTCACTCTTGCTCTTTGGTTATTGACCAGGTTTCTGCACTCTACATCATCGCTGGTACCACAACCATCTTGTATATTTTTCCCTTGATTCCTAAGTTCACTTTCTTTTCACACAATACACCTCTCATTCTCTTCTAATTCATCCATGCACAACCAAATCAACACATGATTCATTTCACACCTAGATCGGAGATCCCCATTTTTCTACAGAACTGATTCTAGGTACTATTGGACACTAGATAGTTAGGTAAGATGATTTGGTTTCCAAGCTTCATTATTATCTGAACTGGTTGCAGGATTTTCAGTGAAACTCTTACAAACACTACGACTTAATCAGATCTACATATATTGTGACCAGTTCATTCTATTTGGTTTAAACGTCCGGATTGAGATAGATATAGTCAGGACGGGGGTTTTACCCTCCATTAGTGGGTATCATACCAGCTACCCAAATTAACCTCACCCAGCCTGGTTAGGACTGGAAATGCTAGCCTCACGTGTTAAGAAGGAACAGAATTTTCTTCGAAAAGTCTGCCCTAACCTAACCGGAGATCGAACTCGGATCTCTGGACTACGGGTCACTCCACGGAGTTCGGATTTGAATTAACCATGTAATTTCAAGCTTAATTTCACCTAATAATTGTATTGGATTTGAATTGACCATGTATTCTCCTAAGAACTACAACACACCCTGTGCCATGAAGAATAAGTGACAAAATCTAAACTGCACTTATTCATAAAATTAAGGACACACAGATTGAATAACTAGGCTCTTGTCATTTCCGATGATTTTACTTTTGGCTTCAAAGCCCCATTTGACGTATCTCACGTAGCTATAACATGTTACGTTACGTAGCCATAAAACATAGTTGACGACTTGAACCACTGTCGGGGAAAAATAATAAAAACTATTCATAAATTGGTAATTTAGCTAATGAGTATAGGTATAATAATATAATATGTATGTATGAGGAAATAATAATATATAAGGAAGTACACTCACGCAATAATCTTGACGATGAATATAAAAATCCTCAATTGAGCAATGTCAAATACCAAGAGGTTAGATGTCGTAATGAGAATCTAAAATGTAATAGATTTGGGATACGTGGATTACCTAATTTTACATCAATTTGAATTCATTTATGTACTTGCCCAACATAAAATACTAGCTCTTTGTCTGTACTTCGTCACGGGACTAAATATTAATTCAACAAAGGCGTTACCGTAATCATCGTTAAGATAGATCCAGATGTGCTTTTTGGTAGCTCTATAGAGGGCTTCCAAAAAGTCTCATCCAGGCCTGGTTTCTCGAAAATGACTCAAACTATCAAAAAACGCAAAAACCGTTATTTTCAGGAGAATTAATAAAATAATAAAAAAAATGTAGGCATTTTTTTTTCTTGATTCTCATCAATGCTTTGCTATCTTGTAACGTTTTGGCAATGGAACAAACACAGCCTAATTGCTATAGTATCTATAGTTCATGAATTGGTATTTTAGGTACTAAAGTGATAAGTATGTAACTAGGTACCTATACCTATCGTATGGAAGAAACCCACTTAGGTTGGTACGTATGGGAATTTTTCTTCTCTTATGAATGCAAAATATGCACGAAATTGATGTCACTGGTGCATCTTGACAATTCACTAAATATTCTAGACAATTACCTAATTGTTTTCAAATTGTATCATAACTCTGACGGGCGTATTATGTCTCTGGATGGTCGTTGCTTTTGGTTTCACTGGATGAGAGTGACAATTGCCAGCGTCCATGGCGCGTTGAATGCACCGGTTCTCGCAGGATCACCGAAGTTAAGCAATGTCCAGCGAGGTGAAGACTTTGAGATACCGGCATTCCGGTATCACGCATATAAAATGTTGCTATTTGGAACTCGAATTGCCGCCGGCTAGTTCACGAGTCAACCACTGAGGTCTATTTTTTTTTTCATTATTATTATTATTATGAAAAAGTAGGTAATCAAATTGAAACTCGAGTGGATTTCTCTTGCTATTCAACCATAAATTAGTGCAAGCGTTATGGTACTCTACCCTTTGGCTATATAGCTGGTGGCTAGGCAGACATTTAAAGAAGTTAATTTGCCTGTATGTTGATACCTATATTTTTTAACATGAGTGTATTTTTTAACTCACGAATAAAAAATGACATAGTAACCTGTTTTGCGTGTTTTTTTCTAGACATTTGGTACACAGAGTACACTTAGGTAATGTACCTACCATGTGACCTGGCGAAAATAACTTGCAAAAAAAAACGTTACACAGCAGTCACGCTGAACTGTTTGGCTCAAATTATTCACTCACCTAAAATTTATTTATTAATTGAAGGAATAAATCAGTAGTACTGAGCAATAAATGATTCAACCTAGCTGTAGCATACGACTTTATAGGAAAGAAGCGAACAAGCCAGAAATTATGTTTTGTTGCTTGCTAACATGGAAGGTATCTCAAAACTGAGTTATACCATCACAGATATCAAATATTACACAAAATTATGTAAATGATTTTTTGGGCTTTATTCTAATTAATTCTCAGACCGTGTGTCGTCCGTGATTGGATAACTTCCTCAATGTGGAATATCGGAAGTGGAATGAATGCTCCACGACCTCACGTATTGAAACAATTGCCAATCAACCATCAACACCAGAGCCGAATCAATAACACAATAGATCCTACGATTGTACCTATTCCGATCGAAGAGGGCTAAAGTCCAGCACTTGAAGCAAAATATACTCAAATATCGGAAAAAGTCATTAGAATCATCGTGTTGAACGCAAGAGTCATGTCATAATTTGACATACTCGGAGTTTGAACCACCGACCTCCGGATTATGAGTCCGGTGCTTTAGCGATCGAGCTACTATTTTTCAAAATTTCGATCTTTTTCAAATAAGCTAACGTTCTTCATAGGAATCCAACCATGTGTTTTGTAGTTTCGGCACTGGGCGACGAGACAGCACTGCCCCGGACCATTTACATACATATTTACATATACACATGTATATACAATATGTACATATATATACATAGGTACCTGACGGACGTGGACGAAACAATTAACGCAAGGAACTCTACTGTTAAGTCCATGGAACTGTCATCGACCATTATGTGATCTGGTGGTGTAACGTGCATACATTGGTATACTCGAGTGATGATACTTGCATAACGAGTTGCATAACCTAGGCCACTGCACTGTGCCCATCACAGTGTGTCCTCTCTATCAGAGGTATATGTAGCTACATGGGACCAGACCAATACCCATAGGGTTTACAGTTTTACAGCTAATTCTAAGATTATGACAGTAATGAGTCCTTGAAAATATGAGGTCGTGTGTTTGATTTTTTTGTGAGAGATTGCTATAGGCATTTTTTTTTTTTTATGATGAATGTTTCAACAGTTTCACAGCCGTTTTTATTTCGTAGCCATGACACAGGAGCTACTGTAGACGTTTGTGATCTGTGTTGAAGCCTACCCATCCCGAACTATGCCTCCCCTCTGATGAGCGAGAAGTGACAAAATACTTCCAAATTAGGTGCTGGGTCAACACGAGCGCACCCGAAGATATTCCCAATCCAGGTTGTTTATCGGGGTTCAACGTCGCTTTCAACCACATGGTTATCACGGCAGAGTTTTAACCACCATTTGCTGAAAAGAAAACAGCTATTCAAAATCAACTTATACCCAGTCTGCCATGATTAGATGTCTGCACTGTGTTTCAAATCGACCATGGTAGATTTGAGACCAGAACGATCACCGATCCATGTCCTCACCATGCTGGACGTTGCTTAACTTCAATGAACGTGCCAGCTCCGCTGATTGTATATTATATGATTATCTAATAAATTCGTACTCTATAGAGTCTATAGGTCTTGTGTACCCCTTTCAGTTTACAGTCAGTCATAATAGGGGGCGCAGTGTCACTTGTATCTGTACTTGGTCAAAGCGCGGAAGACCTAGCCAACTAACCATATCATCATCATCATCATAGGGTGGCGTCATCGTGAACGATGGTAGCCAGACAGTGGAGGAATGACTCAGCACTTCTACCACTGTCTTTACAAGGAGGCTAATAATTGACAAGGGCCCCCAGAACCAAGCCAATGTGGTCTACTCCTTGTGAGTAATAGACAGAGAAGTTTATACCTGAGTAATATTTACCACATAGGTCAGAAAGACTGCAGTACTTAGCATTGACATGCATATATTTGTGCCATTGCTGATACTGAATGCCAAAGAAAATTATCCTCACCCTGAGAAGCCACTATGTTGTGGGGGATTGTAGGGGCATTATAGTACATAACCTATCTGAATATTTAGATCCCTGACATATATTTGTGAAAGACAAGATCTGATGTTATGTGTTATTATAAAGTTAATTATGAAGTAATAGCCTATATCAGCAATAATAAAATTATCATTATACATATTATAATTATGTACCTAAGAGAATGTTAGGTCGAGTGGCCTAAAGCTCGTCTGTTAATACCTACTGCACAGATTGCGAGGTGATGATAAAAAGTACTGTAAGATTTTTTCCTCCCACTTTTAAGAAAATCTATAATGAAACTTAAAAAAAAATTGTAAAAAGTTATCATATTTGTGTTAATCACTTTCGTGATATCACAACTACTCAAACTCGCTTTACTAAACCTACGCTGAAACCGGGACTTGAACCACCGACCTCCAGGTTACAAGTCCGCTGCCTTATCGATCAAGCTACTGAGGTCGGATTCTATGTATAATGAAACTACATGGTGTTATAAAATACATATTTGAAACATTGAATTCGTTCAGTCAAAAATCATAATCAAGTGAAATGATATTATTTCCACTTCAAAATAAAGTGACTGAAATATAAGATGAGACACCGGGGTAGATGAGGGGGGATTAAGGGGTTCGGAACCCCCCCCCAAAAAACCTGGGCATTTTAAAATTAAATCTAACAAGTTTTTAGATGCAGGAGAGAAGGGGGAATATAAATGAGGAATAAATACCCTACTACCAGCGGCGTAGCTAGACCTACATTTCGGGGGGTTTTGAGGGTGGTTCAGAAATCTCGCCTAACGTATATTCCTTCTTTGCTGGGGTATCTTGGAAATTTGGGGGGGGGGGTTGTCCCCAACCCCCCCCCCCCCCCTGGCTACGCTACTGCCTGCTACCTGGTTTTTGATCTATAGCCAGGCTCGGTCAATCTCTCAACTTTCACAGGAGTATAAATCTAAATGCATTGTTATCCAGGCAAAACATCATGGCAGTAAAAAATGTAGGTTTCTATGACTCTGAACTGATGATGGAATATTTGCTCAATAGGATCGGAACATTCTTACAGGTGAGCTATTGTTGGAATATTCGATGATTCAATGAATTTCAATCAACATTCTATAGAAAGTAGAACAGTTGAACAGAAATTGTTTAGTTCTCATATTCAAGCAAAACACTAGTTTGGTCAAACGCCTTGTGCATAGAATCTAACATTTATCCATGTTAAACTACAATGTTAAATGTTAAACTACATTTATTAACTATTCTTCAAGGCAGTTTTAAGACCATGTTCCCATAAAAGTTGCTCTAATTAATTATATAAATTTACTCACTGATTATGGTGAAGTCTTTACTACCACTAGAGATTCCTGAGAGTATATACATATAGTAGTAATTATTTCCAGTCAAAGTTAATAAATATTAAAATTATCATTTTAAGAAATAAAATAGTGTTAAGAAATAAAGTCTAGCCCTACTCAGGATGGGTAGATTGGGAAAGGATGTTGTGGGTTTTGTACCAACAGCTCCTCCGCAGCGCACTACTGAACGATACCTAAAACTGAGATTGAAGACGCTACCTACTCCCAAATATTTGAGTCCTTGGACTGATCAATAACAGAATTGGAAAATAATGAAGACCTAGACACATGATGGAGTCAACAGACTCCGTGACCTAGTTCCCATAAGACAGGTCTATTACCTAGAGGTCAGGCATCTGGTTATCTGGTTCACATTAGACCCCATCCTTGGTCTTCTCAGGCCTCCTGGTCTATAAGTTGGGGGAGGAGGCAGGGAGGGCTGAAAAACTCGAACCAGTTTGAGCATAGTCAAATGTCATGTCAGTCTGAAAATATTTTTTCTATAGGTACTACTATAATTAATTATCAATACAACATTATAGGTTAAAATAATTTGTGTTGATCAATAAACTGATACTCAACACGCCTGACTCACATTCTTCGGGCAACTCGCCACTCGAACCACCGACCTCAGTACGAGTCTTTACGATCGAGCTACTAAAGTCGATCACAACTAGGTTTGGGAAAAGGCAAAATGAAAGAAGAAGACACATGTTTGTTAAAAAACTACAGAAACAAGTGCAATAAAAATATTCTACTCATGAATATAGTAGTCACCGTACCGAGTGAGTTAGCGCGCTAGGCATTGCACCCACGATGACCTGGGTTCGATCCCCAGCGGAGCAGGATATTTTCTGCTCTGAACTTGGTTGTTCGGGGTCCACTCATACATTGTGAGGAAAAATGAGTAGCTGCTTTAATGTTAGCAGCGATTAGTGGCGGAATCATAGGAAAAATAAGATATGAGGATATTAAAAGATATTGGAAAAGTCCTATAATTCTGCGCTATCCACTAAAAATTGTGATATTGTAACAGAAAGAAATGCATCTATATTTATATTTATCTCATGAATATATATGTAGAGTCTATTGTGAGCCACTGAAAACCTATCCTTTCAATACCAGAAGGCAACCGTTATCAAGGAAGGTCACGAATACGGAACGAATTCTTTGAATAGCTTATTGTTATCCACACCAGCTGGTTTTGATTCATAATGTATGGTAATGAGCCTGTGGCATTGGCAGCTGGTCCGTTAGGTCGGGAGAGGAATCTCTAACCTGCAGTAGTGGTAATTCTTGGGGAGCTTACCTGAAGCTAATGATTCACATAGTAACTGAAAATAAGAATTGATTATAAGACATAATACATGTAGTGATGAAGAGAAATTTATTTTGCAAAAACCCAATACTAAATACTTGTATTCTACATCAATTAAAGTCAATTGAGAAACATATTTAATAAAGTTTTAAAGGAACTAAAAAAACCGAGGGCAAGTTCTTTTATATGTAGAAGAGGACTCTAACTCTCAGACTCCTTGCTTAACTCAATCCCTCTGATCACCGTCTCCTCCTCTCACTCTCATGGATACGGCTCTTACTATCGAATTTATGTATTTTGACTTTTAGACAACATAACATATATGTGAATAATTTTTTTTCAATTTATCACCAAGTTTTCTTATTGTGTGTTGAATGAAATATGTAGTTGACGCCTATTGTCCGACTTGAATTTTTTGTGCGCTAATGTGTAATACTGCGGACTATAAACGGGATAAAGTCTGCTGGGGATTATAACCGGAGTAGAAGTTTGGCTGGGCTTATAACAGGGGTAGACACTTGGCTCGTCGGGCCTTCAATTTAACCTCCTTGTAGACAGTGTAGAAGGCTGATCATTCCTCATTGTCTGCTACATCGTCCGATGACGCACCTATGATGTGAATGAATAAATTGGTTAAATTTATATTTCTACTGTGCGCAATCGTGCCCAAATAATTTAGAACCTTGTCCTCCCTCCGCAGGATGACCCCTCGCCCTCAGCTCCTCTGATGACCCAGGATGGCTCCTGTCCTGCCCGCGCTAGGAAGTCTCCTCACAGGATCAGGATGGATGACCTTGGGCATCCTGCCGCTGGTCATGGCCGCCTTGACTGTCCTCCGCTACAACAACCTTGACCCGGAGTCCAGGCCCACCAACACGAAAACTGTGAGTTTTTCTTTTTTTTATTTTAGCTCAAGTCTTTTGGATTCATTCGAGACGAGACAGAAACTGTAAGTTTCAACTGGAATAGAAAACCATATTTTTTGAAATATAACAGGAGTTGCCAGTCTTTGCGGTGGCATGAAGATACCATCAAATCTGCATGGAACTATGTTTTCCGTAACTATACTTGCCGGCTGTTTTTCTTGTAATAGGCGTCTTAGACTTCAGTCGAGTATCTTGATGTTAATATGACTGTAATTTTGAAATTCTTAATGAATTCAAGTTTATAAACAAATCAAAGTTTTTAATCAAATCAAAGTTTCGTCCATGAAGTTCCGTCGGCAGGGAAGCGCTCGTAATCGTAAGAGAGGATCACCAGAAATATTATACAAACCATACAACAACATGGACCCAGAACCATGAGACTAAAAAGAAAACACAGAGTACGATAACTGATAACCATTTTTGTTATCGCCAATTGGTTTGTAAGTTATTGTAGTTGGATTTGTGTCTAACATTATTTTGGGTGCTGGTATATTTTGTTAATAAATTGAAAGTTTTTTTTTTTTTAATTAAAAAGAAAAATCATAGTCCTAAAATGGTTACAAGTATTAGTACCATAAGGAGGACTAGATTATCTAAATCAGTAGTATAATCAGTATATCAGTATAAACAGAAAAGTGAGAAGTTGTATTAGATGTCCTACATGAATATCAGAACATACCTGACAGCTGTTTCGAGTTATTTGCCATAGATATATTTAAATCTAGGTATAAAATTTTAGCAAAGAAAGTACGTCATAACTCTGGCCTGTTTACTTCGAGCTAAAGAGTATTATGTAAAAGTCGCATAATGGTAGTCACCTGTCTTGCTCTGACACCTACAATACACACTATATAGTCTGAAATGGTTACAAGTATTATACCATCAAGGAGCTAGATATCTAATCTCTATTTGATCCCCAGTTGCTCCGGGCGTACGATTTCATCGTGATAGGTGCCGGGTCCGCCGGGGCGGTGGTGGCTAACCGCCTGTCCGAGAACCCCGACTGGAAGATCCTGCTGATCGAGGCGGGCGGCGACGAGAACGAGATATCCGACATTCCCTCCCTGGCCGGCTACCTGCAGCTGTCGGAGCTGGACTGGCAGTACAAGACAGAGCCGCCCATGGGCGAGTCAGCCTACTGTCTCGCCATGGTGGGCGACCGGTGCAACTGGCCGCGGGGGAAGGTGTTGGGTGAGTGGCGCCACGCACTTTCAGAATAATAAATAAAAGCGCCTTATTTTTTTATTTATTATAGGGAGAAGACCAGCAGTCTGGCTGGGGGACTATAAACAGGGAGTAGACCAGCAGTCTGGCTGGGAGACTATAAACAGGGAGGAGACCAGCAGTCTAGCTGGAGGACTATAAACAGGGAGTAGACCAGCATTGGCTTGTTTCTGGGGGCCCTTGTCAATTATTAGCCTCCTTGTAAAGACTGTGGTAGAAGTGCTGAGTCATTCCACCACTGTCTGGCTACCATCGTTCACGATGACGCCACCCTATGATATGATGATTTTTTTTTTTACGGGAATAGCCCTATTTACAATGTCAACAGTAAAAATGTCAATGTCAATAGTAAAAAATATTTACACCTACATTGATAGATTAGAATGTAAGAAAGAAATGGGTCCTATTTTTCCAGTAGCCCACTATTTTACCAAGTTGTATTATTATGTGGTTGAAATCTGAAATGGGAGGATGACTTGTCATTTCCAGGCTGGGTTTCGATCCTGCGACCTCTGGATTACCAGACAGACGCCTTGACCACTGAGAATAGAAAACATCATGTTCCACAATTAATTCCAGCTGGAGTGAAGTTTTCGAACATGAAATTTCTGATAGTACATGATATGTATGTACAATTGTACATGCCTATGAGTATAATATAATGTCTGTACCTGAGATTTCCTACTTTGACTGCTGACTCCTCTGTTCATGTTCTGAAGCAAAAAATCCTTTGTGTCTTATGTGATGAACGCAATTTCAAAAGTAACTTCGTAAAAATATACTCACAACATGATAATGAATTGCTGCGCCAACTCGTGTAGTCTAGAGGTAGGAATCATTCATTTATTGCGCTCTGAAATTCGGATTAACACTAGGTACACATTCATTGTAAGTCTATATTTCTACATTATATCGAGGCCAATGATTCTAAACTTGTAACAAGACTACTTTGAATCGAGTTACCTAATGTTGCAATCCATGTTGAGACTACTAGAGACACATTAGAGTGAAAGCGTTATCAATTCGTATAAAATAACGAATACATAAATGAAATGACACGTAAAACAAGTTTATATCAATCCTTAATAGAAACCATACAATGCATGTGCCCAAGTTATTTTTTTTAAAACTCACTTTAGATACATACAAATAATCCGTGCCTGGTGGAACAAGTAAACGTTATGCAGGTAAACGTATTCTTTTTTATGTTAGCCAGTCAGTTTTATCCACGGTAATTCTCTTTGAGAAAGATTACAAAGTAATTGCAGATTATCCCAGTGATACTCATGATGAACTTCTATTACTATACCTACTTCATTTTAGGCTTGAATCTTGGGACACTCTGGACAGAAAGGGACATTTTTGGCTTATAATCTTAAATTTAATCTCGTTTTAGTATTCGGCCTAAAATGTCCTCAAGCCTGAAACTCTTTGCACTTGGCAGGAGGCTCCAGTGTCCTCAACGCCATGATCTACGTGCGAGGCAACAAGAATGACTACGACCAGTGGGAGCGGCTGGGCAATCCTGGCTGGGGCTACAAGGACGTCCTGCCCTTCTTCAAGAAGTCCGAGGACAACCGGAACAAGTACCTGGCGAGGACGCCCTATCACTCGGAGGGCGGCTACTTGACGGTCCAGGAGTCCCCCTGGCACAGTCCCCTGGCGGCGGCCTTTGTCAAGGCGGGCGAGGAGCTGGGGTACGAGAACCGGGACATCAACGGAGAGAGACAGACTGGATTTATGATTGCTCAAGGTAACTTCAAAAAAAATATATATATATATATACATACAAGAATATACAAACAAAAAAACACAAAAAATAAATAAATAAAATAAAAATAAACAATCAATCAAATAAATAAACAATCAACCACATGGAACTGTAATTTAAACACAAACAATGAGACAAGACATCACAAAGGAGGAACATCAATGGTCCAGAACTGAACACAATTCCTTGGCTTACAAGGAAAGCCCCTACTCTCAAGGGTGTCAACGGGGTCATCATCATCATCAAGGTAACTTCAATATCTCGGGTTGTTTGAAAGAGAATGACAAACTTAGTGACACTCTTCTTGATCAAGTTTCTTGTAATCTTCTTCTTCTTCTTTTACTCTGTCTTATCCCGCTCAAGCAGGGTCGACGTTGTTCAACCTCATGGTTGAGGTTGATTGGTTTTGGCACATTTTTTACGGCTGGATGCCCTTCCTCACGCCAACGATTCTATTTGATTTAACGTCCTGGATTAGGACGGGGGTTTTACCCTCCATTCGCTGGGAATCGTACCAGCTACCCACATTAACCTCACCCAGCCTGGGTAGGGCCGGAAATGCCAGCCTCACGTGTTTGGATGGAACAGAATTTTCTTCGAAAAGTCTACCCTAGCCGGGAGTTGAACTCGGGAACTCTGGACTACGGGCAGTAGTAACAACCATTACGCCACGGAGGCTGTAATCAAACTCATGATACCATTAATTCATAATTTTTATATTATAAATTATTTTTTCTTGATAGACAACGATATTTATTAGTAAACTCAATTTCCATTCACCAAACGTAGGGAGTAAGATAGGAAATAAGAATGTTATTAGATGGAAATGTTATTAGATGTCCTCTTAGATGTGCAATGTACCACGTATATTAAATGTAGAAGTACAAACATTAGAAAAAACAAAAAAATAATTGCAAAAGAAGCACTTGTGAGGTCTCAAATGCTGAAACTAAACCTCAACCAAATCACTCGATATGAATACATAAAAAGTGTAAGTTTCAAGTTTTTACCCAATTACGATTTGAAATAGATAGTTGAATGTTCATTTGATATAATATGTATATAATAAATAAAAATAATATGTTCATTTATAAAAAAATAAAATAAAGAGAGAAATAATTTAAGTTCAAATCTATGCCTTTTCATTGTTATTTAGGATTCAGGTATACGGGACGCACTTGGGCTATTACTTGGGACGCACATGGGTTGTACCCTTCAAATACCCGGGACGCACTTGGGTTAAAAAAGTTCCCTTGGGACGCACTTGGGAATCACCGAGCAGAATCACTGCCCTGATATCAGGATGGATAAAGTCATGGAATATTTTTCATTGCTTTGTGCCTATATTTTTTGTGGTGTATGTTTAAATACTATGGTTCAAGTTTCATAGCTATTTATCTCCGAATGTAAACGAATCATTACGTTTACACTCAGTTAAAGTAAGCAGAGAATTGGGAATCACTCCTCGTCTGCTTACTTCTTATTTTTAACCCCTACTTAACCTGTCCTGTACGCCTGTAATTGTATGGTAGAAGTATTAGCGGTCAATGTAAAGAGGTTCCTCATGCCCAAGTCCCTGTTGCTTACTTCGACTGAATGTAATGCCGGGTCCATACCCAGCCAATATTGTTAGCTTTTGGTGTTGGTAAGTCGGGCAGTTAGCGACGAAAGCTCTTTCTCACTGCAACCTTAGATAGATCTTTTGTGACGTGCCCTCCGAACTATAAAATATATCTAAGTTTTTGAATAGCTTAAGATTCGTTTAAGGACTGATTTCAGTTACTTTTTTAAACAGTAAAATCAGCTTTAAGAACTCTTTTTGGCTAATGTAGTTAAGAGGCTGCTCCACATAAACAGTTAACATGTTTTGCAAGCTTGGCGGCCTCTTTACAGGGAAGGTATTTTGGATCTTGAGCGATGCCCATATTGTTTAGATGGTAGTTGAAGCTACAGTGGTCTGTTAGAAATCAGTACGGATTTGTCATTCCTCTTTGCTCTGACAGAGCATTTCTTTTGCTCTTTTAAGTTAGTATACGTTTTGAATATTTTCGGCTGCCTTTTGTTAACAAACGCACTATTTGCGAACAAATTTTGCGGCAAAAATTGTTACGAAGGCATAATTATCTCTTCTGTACTCGCCCAGGTACAATCAGGCGCGGATCGCGCTGCTCCACCGCCAAGGCGTTTCTGCGACCCATCCGCCTTCGCAAGAACCTCCACATTGCCATGGAAACGCAGGCCTTGCGACTTCTATTTGACAAGTCCGGCCCTGTGCCCAAAGCGGTGGGGATTGAGATCCTCAGGGAAGGCAGAAAGCATATTATTCGCGCCAAGAAGGAGATAATCTCCTCAGCAGGAGCTATTAACTCACCCCAGCTGCTCATGGTGTCAGGTGAGCGAGATTTGTACAGTTTGTATTGTTTTGAGTATGTAAGTAAAGTAAAAGCTACACTTGAACTCTCAGCTTATTGAAAACAGACCAACCATGTTTAAAGGTACAGAATATACGGTGATATACGAAAAAGAAAATGAAAGAGAACGTACTGATCCCCTCGTTATAAAGGGCGATGAATAGGAATGAAACTTTTTGGGGTTTCAGGTGAAACTATCTGAATAAAAAGCCTTCCTAAGGGTATATTAGCCTTTTTGAAGGTATGTTGCAAGATTAGGCTAGTAGACATTATCTTTTAGCTGAATCTTGTAAAAAAGATGCTAAAACTTTTTTATGATTCACAATTTTCTATGTACTAATATTTATATTGAATTGTGTTGCAGGCGTGGGCCCAGCAGAGCACCTGAGGGGCCTGAACATCCCTCTAGTCAAGAACCTGAGTGTGGGCCACAACCTGCAGGACCACGTGGGCCTGGGGGCCTCACCTTCATTGTGGACGGCCCTGTCACCTTCAAGAAGGAACGCTACCAGACGCTCTCTGTGGCCCTCCAGTATATTCTCAACGAGAAGGGCCCGCTCACCTCCCTGGGGGGTGTGGAAGGTACCTAATATTTATTGATTGAATAAATAAGGACCTAGTCACCGTGGCCGGGTGAAATGGCGCACTGGCTTGCATGCACAGTGACATGGCTTTGATTCCCAGCAGTTAAAAAAATTTCTGATGTTATAAGTTATTGTGTCAAAAAAATTGTGAGTAACACAGTAGTTCACACTTTCACAGTAATTTCCCAAATCTTTTGATGTTCAAATAGGCAAATACAGTTAAGTGGTCTGTTCGAAACATCCAACAAAAAATTAAAGCAACCAAGAAAGGATACTTTTATTGTCAGGCAACTTACAAATTACAAAGCTGTAAACTTAGGGTCATCCTTCATCACGAAGGTTCGAACCCGCTGATCATCTAGCAAGTTTTCATGTCGTGAAATGTTTTTCTAACTTCTTCGATCTTATGAAAACTGGTATACAAATCTTATCTTAAAATATAAAAACCAATAACATTTATAATCAAGAGAACTCCGAAATGACTGAATCAAATGACTCCCAATTTGGCCCGAGTCTTCCTTTGGTATTTAGGTGGATACTAAGGGCGGAATTAATAGACAACATCAATAACTTAAGTCGTTGGTAAGTGTCGGTTTTCCCTATCTTACACAGTACGCAATCCGTGACTTAGCGCCACAGAGGTATTACAAAAACGTCTATTAATTCCGCCCTAAGATTTTTACTTTCCTTCTTTTTTTCTCAAAATTCCAAATAGTATGCGAGTATGCAAGCCAAGGGCACAAACCTCAACGGCGACCAATTCAGCTAGAATATTATAATTTTCCATCACACCCATTTTACCTTTTTTAAAAAAAAAAAAAAAAAAAGATGAGTGTTTCACAGCCGTTTTCATTTCGTAGCCATGAAACAGGAGCTACTGTAGACGCTTGTGGTCTGTCTTGTAGCCTACCCATCCCGTAGTATGCCTCCCCTCTGATGGGCGAGAAGTGACACAATACTTCCCAATTAGGTGCTGGGTCAACACGAGCGCACCGGAAGGTATCCCTTACAAACAATTGTAACCAAATTCAGAATACAAATTTTTGTTGGCACGGGGGATCGAACCCGGGACCTTCCGCATGGCAAGCGAGAGCTTAACCACTGAGCTAATCGTGCGCTCTTTATAATTAAGAGAACTCCGAAATGACTTGATCAAATGACTCCCAATTTGGCACAGAGTCTTCCTTAGGTATTTAGGTGGGTACTATGATTTTTACTTTCCTTCTTTTTTCTCAAAATTCCAAATAGTATGCAAGGCAAGGGCACAAACCTCAACGGCGACAAATTCAGCTAGACTATTATAAATTTCCATCACACCTATGCCGTATTTTTCTTTCTAACCAAAGTTAACCAAACGGGAATAAACTGAACCAAACTGGAAGCAAGTCATTTTTCTTTTGGAAGATGAAAAATTTCCACTTCCAAAGTTAACCAAGGTGGAAGTAGAAATTTCTTGCTTCCAGTTCTTTTATAGGTTAAGTCCATTGTTTATCTTTAAAAGTAACCAAACGCATTTTTCTTTCACGAATGACCTTGGAATAAAATGGAAATATTTGGAAAAAACCTAACCAGGAAAAAAGTTTTAGTTAGAAAGAAAAATACGACTCTATTTTACCTCTTTGGACCATTTCGCTCATCAGGTCTGGCGTTCGTGAACTCCAAGTACGCGCAGCCGGACGGCGAGTGGCCAGATGTGCAGTTCCACTTCGCCCCCAGCAGCGTCAACAGCGACGGGGGGGAGCAGATCCGCAAGATCCTGGGCCTCCGGGACCGGATATTCAACACCCTGTACAAGCCACTCATCAACGCCGAGACGTGGACCATTCTACCCTTGTTGCTGAGGCCTCTGAGTACAGGGTGAGTTTGAAAACCGTACGGCAGCTCTAGCGTAGAGCGAGTACCTATTAGGTACACTGCGAAATTTTTATAAAAGTAGTATAGTAATTATCTGTGAAAACTTTTATTTCCCGATTATAAATAATGCTTTTTCTTTGTGTTATTAAGTCAGAATTTAGGTGGGTAGCGCAGAATCATAGGACTTTACCACTTTAATATACAATATCTTGTAATATTATTTTTGCCTATGATTTCACCACTGGCGCTGCTTCACATCAAAGCAGCTACTCATTTCTCTTCACGAGGTTTGAGTGGACCCCGAACATCCAAGTACAGAGCAGAAAAATTCCTGGTACTTTGGGGATCGAACCCAGGTCACCATGCGTGTAATGCCTAGCGCTCTAACTCCCTGTGCCACGGTGACTACTATTTCCCGAATACCTACTAAGTAAACCAGAAATCGAAAACAGAAACGTACCCATAACCGGTATAGCCTATAGGTACGAAAAAGAATATAAATTCAAAGTCTAGTTTTCACAAGGCAACTGTTTTCCTCCACACGACAAATATGAAATTTAGTTTTGGTTCTATTGGAGATAGGTACTTCTAATTGTACATGGAATTTCGTGAAAACATAGGTTTGTGTTGATGGAATGAAACATTCGAATCAATTACCTCAACATTCTATAACTTTCTACTTCTCTCTTGTCAACAGGTTCATCCGGCTTCAGAGTAAGAACCCCCTGCACGCACCTCTCATAGAGCCCAACTACTTCGCTCACCGCCGCGACATAGAGGTCCTCATAGAAGGCATCCGCATTGCCTTCAACGTCTCCGCCTCGGGCGCTTTCCAGAAGTACAACTCCCGCCCCTTGCTCACCCCCATGCCCGGTTGTTCTCAGTTCGAACTCTTCAGCGATGAGTACTGGGAATGCTCTCTACGGCATTTCACCTTCACGATCTACCATCCCACCAGTACGTGCAAGATGGGACCCGAGACGGACTCGGAAGCAGTCGTGGATCCTCGGCTCCGCGTGTATGGCGTCGAAGGCCTTCGAGTGATCGATGCAAGTATCATGCCCATCATTGTTAGTGGGAATCCGAATGCGCCCACCATTATGATCGGAGAGAAGGGCGCGGACATGATCAAGGAGGACTGGGGTTATGTGAGAACTATGTCGTTTGATGATGGGATAATGTAAGCAGTACTCAGCATATTCCTACTTTAAGAGATGAAGAAGATATGGAGAGTATTTCAGAACTCTTGAGTTGCTGTAAAGGTTTTTACGTAACTGCGGTGAAATCTTTTGAATTTAATAGGGGAAAAATGAATAAAATATGTATTTTCGATATCAACATTAAAAATCAGAAGTAAGAAGTAAACCGACCTCAGTAGCTTGATCGATAAGGCGGTGGACTTGTAACCTGGAGGTCGGTGGTTCAAGTCCCGGTTTCAGCGTAGATTTAGTAAAGCCAGTTTGAGTAGTTGTGATATCACGAACGTGATTAACACAAATATGATAACTTTTTATAGTAAATAACTGTACAAATAAATGTTAATTTTTAGTTTTAGGTAAACAACGGCAATGATAATACTAAATTTAAATTGTACATTCAATTATTATAATAAAATAGTATTAGTTCATATAGCCATATTTCTTTTAGTAATTTATTTGTAACGTACCTAACTTAATAACTTTATTATGTACCTACTTTACCTTTAACCTTTGAACATGAACATATTATTTTTCGCTAGAATAAGAGGGAAATACTTCCCAATTCTAATATGTATTAGAAATTTATCGGAAGTAAAATGAGAGAAAATTCACTTGAAAGAATTCATTGTAAAGTCATGCGCGGTGATCAAGACAGTTGAGCTTTTGATTTGTATACAATGCCTTTTTCCTAACGAGATACATCCCATGTGGTCTAGTGGCTAGGATACCTGGCTTTCACCCAGGAGGCCCGGGTTCGATTCCCGGCATGGGAATTTTTTTTATTATTACAATAATCGCTTTTTTCTTCACAACTTTCGTTGAATTTCAATCAAATATCAGATATGATGGGTAAAAAGTAAGATATTTTACAAAGCGCTAATTTGTTCAGCGTGGAGTTCTATTGGTGAATAATTTATTACCCATTTCCGTGGAATACTCTTTTCTTATTTCATTTTCCCTTGTTCCAATACTACTTGGGGTCAGCATCCAACAGCCTCTGCCCTCTTCCTTACACCTAATGTTGTTTGGTTTTGGCAATCCTGCTTCCAAATATCCTGGCCTCAGTGGAAACCTCGAAAGAATAAATCCAAATAATCCGCAGAACAAATGTTTTTGCCTGCATCACTTTAACAAAAATGCCACTTATCAAATAATTAATATTTAGTTTAATTTGAGACACCATTTCAATGCACAGGTACACCAAAGTACACCTTCAATAGATACCTACTTAAGAGTTTGTTCTATTCCTTTCTCTTCATAAACATAGACATTAATGACATTGAGAGTGCTATCTAGCAGATTTTTTTAGAAACTAATGTAAGGTATTTGGTATTTGGTATTTATTTTTATTGTGAAATTATACAAAAATGCATGTACATAATGTTACAGAGAAGTAGAACAAAAGACAGAAAATACAGATAAGATAACATAAAATTAAACAGGAAAAAAAAAAAATAATAAAAAATATTAATAATAATAATATATATAATTGAGCTAATATTTATATGGGTTCTATGTGACATTTGACTAGATGGAGGTAAAGAAAGGAGAGATGACTAGATAGAATGGAGGGTTGACTGATTATGAAGCGAGAGATTGGGTCAAATCCTGTAGACTGTAGGGAGACACATTCATGATAATCTCCTTGAGTGAAGTTTTGAATAAATCAATGTTATTGTTCTCCTTTAGTGCGTTTGGTAATATGTTGTATATTTTAATACCTGCACTCAGGTAAGATTTGTGGAAGAGTGTCTCCCCACTAGTAACAAGATTATCCCTTCCTCTTGTGTTGTAGCCATGGATACTGCTATGGCGATTAATGGATTCTTTGGTTTTATGTATAAGAACACATGTATCCAAGGCTAGTTGACCCCACATGGTAATAATATTTTTTTCTTTAAAAATTGGTCTGCACGACACATCTCTCTTTAGATCAATGTTAAATGTTATAATGTTAAATGTTAAAAAGGTATAATGTTAAAGAAAGGTTGAAAGAACAGAATTCTACGGAGAATATTGTACTTCAGTAGTAAATTTTCCAAGTATCCACAAGAATGCGCTGAATAATCAGTTCAGGGACTGAACTTTACTTCAGATCCAACCTCACCTTATTGTACAGATTGTACATAAAGTCTGAAGTTTTCACTCAAACTGAACTCCACGAGATTCGAAACGACGACGAAGATCCAACTAGAAGAAAATCAAAAGCAGCAGACTACAGTGCGCTCCATGATAAGACAATAATACTAGTACCTACATAGATGTTGAATCTATCTATCATCTATCTTCTATTATAATAAAGTGGTGTTTTTCAACTTTAGAAGTTACATAATATATTATATTACATAATATATATTATACACACCACTTAATCAAATTATTGAATAAAACGAGGCTACAAAATCAATCAAGTAATAGAAAGACTAATTAAATTTATGAATAGGTATCTTTATGTGCTGGTCCCTTTCCGAGTAAAATTGGTTTCTAAAATTATGAACGTGATGAAGTGAAAAAGAAATTAAAATGTTTAAAACAAGTCCAATATAATCATAATACATACTGTCATTAAAAAAAAAAAAAAAAAAAAATCAAAATTTCTTAGTAGAAAATAAATGACACCTAGAAATACTGAGGCAACAACATGCTTGGCAGTAAGAAACTTGGAAAGCGCAACAAGATATTATGTCGTCTGCTGAATTCTGGAATATCTAGCAGAGGAAAACAAGTTAGCTGCCAATTTTCCACATGCAGATTGGCAAGGAAAAAGAAACCAAAGTTTTTGAAAAATATTCACGAAAATTTGACGGACCTAAATTACAACCAAAAACCTCTTGTTTTTCCTAAAACAAAACCAAAACATACTGTATACAAATACAAAGATGATTTTGAAGGCAAATACAATAATAACCTCAGGATGTCCAGAAGTAGTGTTTGTTTGAATGGTAATGACGCATTAGGAAGTATTGATTCAATTCAAGTACTTCATAGACAAACTTTAAACAAGAGGAACGAACTACTTTTTCCAAAGAATGATCAAATTATAGGTTGTCTCTTCAATTCAGCACCTACAAATAAATTAAACAAGACCAAAAATAATCATGAATCGGAGCAATGCTACTGTAGATTTTGTCTACAGATCTCTGCAATAAGACCTGTTCATTGTAGGCATTACAATTCAAGCACTTTAGTAGATGAGCAGAGCTACAAATTCGCAAATACAAATTATAACAACCATCCATACCATAGAAATACTATTGGCAATTCAAATGGGCAACGAAATGAAATCCAAATTAACAACCGTTCAAACTGTGAGCCCAACAATCACCAACAAATAATGCAAAATCAGCACACAAAAGGAAATAATTATAATATAAATCAGCCAAATCGAAAAACCAATACATTTGTCAATGGGCAATCTCTAAACTATGGTGGAAACATAAACGATAATAGTAATATTGCTAATGAATGTTCTGACTGGATCTGTGAGTGTCACTGTTTTAAAAAACCTAATGGGAGTAATAAAAATTACCCTCAAAGTTGGAAAACTGATTACAATGGATTTAATAATAAGAATCAACCTGATTACAACTTGATGACCAATAACCAAGCTCATTCTCAATTTAGCTGGGATTCAAAAAAACACAACGCTAACTCTAATACAAATGATCCTGAGATGATTTGTAAATCTTGTGGTAACCCACAAAATGAACGATATCCAAGAAGAAGAAACGTAGAGGCAGACCATCAAAGTACATTTTCTGATAATCAAACACATTACAACGGCAACAACTCTAGCTACTGTTCAGCTCAACAACAAAATGTGGATAGAAAAAGTAAAGGAATGAATGGATTTGAATTACATTGTAAATGTTTTACCGGCAAACAAAACGAAAAAGAAAACGAGGAAAACAACAATTGTAAAATGTGTGGTCGTAATAAACATCAAAACGTAATCCGTACACTTGAAGAAGATGAAAACTTTTGTAAAATGTGCCAATCTAAACTGCAAAATGGAAGAAATCAACAACAACAAAGAAAAACAAAACACTTTCAACAACATGACGAATCAAACAAATTTAAACAAAATAGAGAAGGTGATGACTATTGTAAGTGTTGTTCAACTAGACAAGAAAGTGGTAAAAACAAACCCCGAGAAAGTGGCAACTCTTGTAATGATTATTCGGAGGACGCAAAAAATGGAAATCATAAGCAGGGCTCAGGAGGAGTTCATTGTGAATCAGAATCAGGTATTATTAACATTTACCAGAAAAACTATCCAACCACTCGCTGTTTTTCCGTTTGAGTTTGTGTATTTCCACTTAATATTAACACAACTTTTCTGAAAATCTAAATTTTCCAGAAATTTACTACCGTTAAGAAAATAAAACTTAAAGAAAAATGGGATGACACCTAGCAAGAAAAAAAGAAAGATAAAATAAGAGGAATAAATTCAGATAGGAGTGAAGAGATATACAAATAATTTGATATTATTTATTTTTAGATTTTTGTACTAACTTTTTTGAGTGGGGCGTTCTTCGTGCTGTAACCACGAAGTGGTATTTTTAGGGGATAATTCTGTCGGTAAGTGTATCCAGCTTTCTTTATAAAAACACAAAGTAAATTACATGTATACCAAAAAGTTTGCTTTGGATTGAATTTTTTATAGAAATAAATGTGACTTACAATTTGGTTGGTAAAATTTGCAGACCAAATAAGTAAAGTGTAACACCCACTTGCGCACATTAACCCTTAGCGAACCCTGCCATGTAACTAGAGGTGTTTATTTTTAGATTTTTACCGCATGTGGATAATCTTCCAGCTCCAAATTAGAGTTGACAAATGCCAAAAACAAAAAATTACATACCAATTTCTATTCATTTTTAATTGCCTATTTTTCTTTTCAAGGGTCGGATTCATCGGCTCAGAACATGAAAGGTTCATACCAAAAAAGTCACCGTCAAAATAGAGAACAGAAAAGAAAAAATCGCTGTTCTGAAAGAATGGGACGTCACAAGAAAAGTGAGAGTGGGGGAAACGAAAAATTGAAAACCCCCAGCCAAACCAGTGACTCCGAGTCCCAAGAATCTATACCAAGAGAAACAAAATGTCCGCCTGAAAATAAAGAAGAAAAGGAACGTTTCTTGAAAGATAAAAAATGTAAGGACAAAGAAAAAGTAAGAACACCCACACGAAACAGTGGTTCCGAGTCCGAAGAATCTCTGCCAAGAGAAAAGAAAAGTTCCCCTCGAGCTGATCGTGGCCGAGATAAGAAAAGTGAAAAAAGCAATCGTGGTCATGGTGAACGAACGAGGGCCTTCAAAGAGAGATTTTCGAATGGTGAAAGAGACAAAAACAGCGACTCTGAGGTGTCCATGTCAAGTGTGTTGAACATATTGAGGGAAAAGTGCAGAGGTACAAACAATTTGAAATTGAAAGTGGTCAAGATACCGAAGGAACAACAAATGTCTGACAAGGGCAAGCCCAAGTTGAAGGTTACGGTGCGTTAGGACGAATAAAGTAATATCTTTTGAACCGTCAGTTTAACTCTTAATTTGGTAAGATGAGCATATACTATCAAAAGATGTACATTTAATGAAATAACTTTTTTTTTTGTAAAGTGTAATGAGTTATACCTGTAACAATACCCCGGGGTCCACTCATACTTCGTGAGGAAAAATGAGTAGCTGTTTTAATGTGAGCAGCGACCAGTGGCGGAATTATAGGCAAAAATAAGATATAAGGATATTAAAAAATATGGAAAAGTCCTATTCTGCGCTACCCACTAAAAATTGTGATATAATAACACAAAGAAACACATTTATTTGTTGATATTTATTTATACTTACCTGTAATAAACATAAGTAGTCAACATGGTGTAAAAAAAAACAGAGGGTGAGGGTGTTATGATCATTGATAAAAAATAAGATGGTATGGTACAAAGTACGTAAGCACATAAAATAACTATCTGATTCGATTATTTGGTTATTATACATAGATAAGTAGTAAGTACATACTAATATAATGATGAGAGTAGTCAGACTTGCATAAGACTCAGCATTGCCCGCGGCACAAGAGTGGAACTATACAATACTATAACTATAACCATCATCGTTAGTATAGAATATAATTGTGAGTCGTCTGCATGGAGGAATCCCCCCATGTGGTCCTAGACATCTATATTACCCACTAGCATTACTTTAAGTAATTGAAAAATATCTAGAGCAGATCTGAAATCAAATTGTGACTTACTATGAGGAGCTAGGTGAGAAATGAGTCTAGAGACCAGTAACCAGCAATTCTGTCGCATCCAATGCATTAGCCTCTTCAGAATACAGGAGTTAAAACAACTTTGAGAATGGACAAAAAAGGCTTTACAAATGAAAAAATACATATTTAAGACCTATTTGACTTCTGGAAAAAGGTACTTTTTAATCTTACTCCGGAGTTAAAAACAAAGTACATCCTTTTGTAAATGAATTGACGCTCGAATCCATCCTATCCGTAGAACATGCCAATTAATTTCAGCCCCAGCACTCAGACTGCTTGAGGTTCAAGCACGGTAGTTTTTATAAATCACCAGTGTTAAGAATTAAGTTAAACCTTAAGTAGGCGGCCACAACGAGAACCCTGGGCCTATACCCTACACCCTAGACTCTGACCTACAGCTTGAAATAGACGATTTTCAGGACTCCGTTGTGGCCGCTTACATTTAATGACATGGTTAGATTAACCGACCTCAGTAGCTTGAACGATAAGGCAGCGGACTTTTAACCTGGAGGTCGGTGGTTCAAGTCCCGGTTTCAGCGTAGATTTAGTAAAGCGAGTTTAAGTAGTTGTGATTTCACGAAAGTGATTAACACATGGTTAGATTATTTTACGTGGTACTGGCTCTACCCCAGGGTCCGGGGTAAAGGCCTCCGTTGTGTCCGCGCTCTAAGGGCCAGTGGGAGATCCCACAAATGACCTCTAAGTTCCAACCCACAGATCCCTAAAGTACCCACACACCCACCCATTCAAAATTGGATACTTCTGTGACCAGGCTTATTATTGTCAGCCGAAATCAATACCTACTCGAACTCTTGATCGAGCAGACCCACCAAAATTAAGTGAAGATGGTGTAACTTATGTGCCCAAGACATAAACATTCATATATTGTACAGCACTATTCACACTTGGACGCTTACGTAAGACAAGGATCAATATGAGGCAATGGATGAGATAGAAAGTGTGGAATATGAAGGATGGTCGGCGGGAATATCGCTGCAGGACTCAGAGTACACAGAGGTGAGGCTCACTCACACATTGAACATGAGGTAATCGTCAAATTTATTAAAATTATGCTCGGGAATAGATAATGTGATATGTGAATGATGTATTCTTAATTCCGATGAAACGCCCTAAAAATATAGACAGTATTACTTTCACTTTACTTTTCATTGTCATTATAATCATTCATACCCCTTTAGAAGTACAAGGCGAGGTTGATGATCAAAGTGTTCTCTACTGCCATACCTCAAGAATACTATTATTATGTGGTCACGTATTCCTTGCCTTTTCTTACCACCATGGCCATTGGAAACTTAGTTGGCTTTTGGACTCGTCAACAATGTGCCCCCTCCGTGGTGGTTCAAGCTAGAACTATGGAACATAATGGTATGGAAACTAAACATAATCTATTTAGAGAGTACCTAATGTATAATATTGTCAATTTTGTATTTTAATTTTTACCATTATTTGTTTGTATATAATTATGTTCTTCAATTAAAGCGTTTCATAATTATAATAATGAAGTAAATGAAAGAACGAAGCAGAACAGGAGTGTTTGGAGGCAACATATCAACGAAGCAATGGACCGTCTGTGGCCTGAGACACCAATGCGGTAAGGTATATTGAAGGGGTATTTGGTGTGGACTCGTAACCTAAAAGTCGGAGGTTCGAGTCCCAAGTTCAGCAAAAAATCAGCAAGGCGAGTTTGATTGTGATATACCGATTGTAACAAATGATTATCATAAATATGTTAAAAAATAACTTATTCCGAAACAAACTATTGAGATCGTGTAATAATGTCATGTAAAAAGGTTCTTTAACCCTACAAGAAGCATTTTCTTCTCTACTTGATGTCTGATCTTGTTGATCTTCTCAATGTGTCCGTGTAATACACTTAACCGCACAAGGTACCCGATATGGAATACCACCCAGAAACAATAGATCACAGGACAATGTTCCATGTCACTGACAATTACTGCTGTGCCTGTGTTGCACGCTCATGTGTCCATGGAATGTGCACGTACACATAGGACCAATAATAATTGGTCAATTTACCGGAATTAAGGTAGATACCTCTATAAGACCTATCCACATGGACCTATAAGGGACAATCATGTAATTACACTATCCAACTTCAAAGTCCCTTCAACCCAACTCTTGTTTGGTTTCTCAAATGAATGAAGTTAAAATCCTTGTTTTTGTTGTAACCGGCTTGGCTACAGCTGGGGTTAGTGATGATCTCCAGCCAAATTAAGTGAAAATGTCGGCTCGATCTTTCTCAATGGATTGAAACTAAGGGAAATCAGTAATCATTCGATAAATTTACGTAGATTTTAACTGACCAACCGAAAAAGTTTGATCGATAAGGCGGCGGACTTTCAATGAGGAGGTCGAAGGCTCGAGTCATAAGTTAAGCAAAAATTTTGGCAGTGAGTTTGAGTATAATCGTGAAATTAAATTAATCGAGATTAAGATAATTAAAAAAAAAAAAAAAAAAAAAATCGTAGAGTTTTCGTGTGTGGATTGGGCCTACAATAAATATGTATACCTACCTAAGTACCCAATGGAATACACATTACATAGATAGGTGTCGAAACTGAATACTAATCAACCAGGCATAATAAGATGAAAAGATTCCGGCTAATGAGGTCTAATGAATCATGTAAAGCGGCGTGGCTAAACAATATTGACCGTGTAATGTACTCCTGCTATTCTTTAGGTCCTGTGTCCTGCAAGAATGAGACCAGGCGTGGCCGGTGTTAAGCTGCGGAGCTGCAGCACCATCCCTTAACAAACCCTCTGCTGGTAATTTCACCCAATCACAGCAAATTTTATATTATAATAATATCGCCTTATTTATACTGCCCGATTAAGTTTAGGTAGATATATGAAACTATCCGTAGGTATAGCACATATTATAACGGTCTCATTTCGCTAGTTGTCAGAATAAATTAAGCATTGACTAAAGCTACCAAACAAGTGGTTACGGAGCTAGACTTGATGCAGATCCCTCCAGTGATTGGATTTTCTCTTCACTTATTTAAGTTTATACCCACCACATTATAATAAAAATTTGTCATTTAGATAGTAAAAAATGCTTTGAGCATTAACCTCGTCTGTTCCTTTAATTTTTCAATTTAATATAATAGGTAATAATAAATTTATTATTATACCTATTATAAAAATCCATAAAAGAATACGCAAATAATTTCATTAACGCTTATTAAATAAGCAGTAATGCTTATTTTATTCCAATATGATGTAACCAATGGAAGTTTGACTCATTGAGTGATTAATTGACTATAAATTTACTTGAGGTTTCCTTGAAAGAGTCAAATTGGGTACCTTCGAATATTTTAAATTGGATGCAGGTAAGTTCATACGTACATAAATAATTTAATATTATGCATGAGATACGAGTATGAACATTGAACACTGTTTAACTATAATGTATGTGGGTATGTATGTGTGTCTGCTTTGAACACCTGTATGAGTGAATATTATACCTGAGACCAATTCTATTATTCTATTAGGCCGTTCAGTGGACATACATACAAACATCGCTATGAACATACATATCTATGCTAGGAACAGTTCTATTGTTCTTTATTAGATCTATCATGGTAGGTATTTATATCTTTAATAATGTTCATAATGTTGTACCTCTATAAAACAGATATTGTGTCTACATAGATTTTCCAGCCGGTGGTTTATGAGTAATGTCCAGCTGTGGTGTGTGTGTGTTTGAATCACTTAGGAAAAGAGAAAGGTAACGCGGATTGACATTGAATTCTGGAACTGGCCAAGAAATCTGTGGGGTCAATAAGGCAGATATCTTTGTAAAAATTACCTTCACTTCTAATTTCTCTTTATCAAAATAGGGTACTGAAAATGTACAATAGTAAGTAATGGTCATTTGGAATGTCTTTGAAAGTGAGCATTCGTAAGTAATGAACACACACAACCTCAGTAGTTCAATAGATAAGGCGGCGGACGCGTAACTGGAGTTCGGTGGTTCGAGTCCCTAGTTCAGCAAAGATTTGGTAAAGCTTTTTTTTTTGTTATCGTTTCGGTCGACTAAGGACTACGGTAAAGCTTTTTATTATTATTGTGGTATCACTTACTTACTGATTAACACAATTTTATGATAACTTTTTTCATTACAGTACACATTCCTTGGCTTATAATTATTAAACGATTTCGATTAAGTTTTATTTGCAATAAAAAATAAACATTAAATGTTTACAAAGAAATAGAAATGAATAAAACCTTTCAAACTTTGCAATGCTCGAATGTCAAACCCTTCACCTACTAATTCTGCTTCTCCGGCTAGAATGGATTCCCACCGATTATCTGGGATTAATGATCGAGAAGCCAGCGTCGATGGCGCGTTGAATGCACCGGTTCTCGTTGGATCACCGAAGTTAAGCAACGTCCAGCGAGGTGAAGACTTCGTGATGCTGGCATTCCGGCCCAACCCAGGCTGGGTGAGGTTAATGTGGGTAGCAGGTTTGTGAGTTTCCTGCGAATGGAGGGTAACACCCCCGTCGTGATATGACCATGCAGTTGAAAGCGACGTTAAACCCAAAAAAAGAAAATGATCGAGTAACAACAATATTGTTAAATTAAAACAATCGGCTCTGAGTAATTTTGAAAAAGTATACCCGTGTTTATATATTATACATATAGTAGTGAAAATCAGAACTTTCCAGAAGGCCTGTCGTTGCTAGTGTTGATACAATGAGTGGACACATTTCTCCCGTGGTCACTACGATCTGACCTATAGCGGCTCCCCCTGACCTACTGATCCGCCTGTGTACCTGACTTGCTTGGCGTACTCCACCGAATCAGTTCTGGCCAGAACTAGAACCAACAAGACACAGAGCACAATACAGACGTTACAATTATTGTTATGTCTCAAATATGATTACAGCTGTTACCTAACAGGTGGAATGTCCTGGAGAAATATCACACTGAGACATAGTGTATGGACAGTTGGACTCACAGCTCGTATGAACACTATAGGAGAAATGGGGATTCTGAAAGTATTGACGAGGATAATAAGTTAGTATTAGCCTTTAAAGAAAAGATTGAAACAGCATTTAATTTTTAAGTATTGGTATCTGCTGCGGAAAAGCGCATAGATGTCATCAGAGTCATCATCCACACCATCCTCATGATAATAGATGTCATCAGAGTCATCACCCACACCATCCTCATGATAATAGATGTCATCAGAGTCATCACCCACACCATCCTCATCATCATAGATATCATCAGAGTCATCACCCACACCATCCTCATCATCAGTACCATCACCCACACATCATCAGCTCGGAACTCATGAAGATAGGGGGATGTTAAATAACACAACACTGCCAGGACACTCCGCTGAAGACTTTGGTGGAGTCCTTAGACCAGTTAGTAGAGCATGCTATGCTATAACTGACGCTGCTGATGGTTTTGCTGATAGTGTGGTGGTACTGGCAGTTCTTGCACCTAGTGATGATAGTGATTATTCCATGATGGTGATGCTTAGATAGGTAGGAGTAATGACGTTGTCAATATCAGTACCAGTAACAAACTCAGCGTCCTGAACGAGTAGAAAGAAAATGATGAGTCACAAGAAAAGTTTGGTTGTATAAATCGAGCAGATCATTTTCCTTTTTATGGCTTTCTTTTACATTTGGACAGGATTATTTTTGAATGGGCTTTTCCAACAAACCACTTCTTCTTCTAATATTGAAGGCGTTATTATGTGAATTTGATTTGATGAAAGATCGAGAGAACAAATTAAGAGGGTACTTTTCTTGTTTGATTGAGTACATGGGACAATGGGGACAATACGGCCATCCACCTAATTTAGGTATACCAGCATCTTAAAACAAGTAATGATTTCTGTCGCACAAAGTTAGACAGCTCTTAAATAAGTTCCTTGAATGCAACAGTTGCCTGGCGCAGTGGTTCATTGGTCAAGGGGTCAATCTGGTAATCCAGAGTTCGCGGGATCGAAACTCTCACCTATTTCTTTCGAATATCTCGTTCGAAATTCACCAATTTGGGAATTTTCACGATATAATAGCTACTTCCATAGCTACGATATACGTCTTGGACTAACTCATGGATTAATGGAACTCATTAGTCCTCATCGGGCAGTAAAAATTAGGTGATATTATTATATTATATTATGTCATAATGTGGTCTGATTCTGAAGGTTAGGTTAGGTTCTAAAATAAATAAAAAGAAATTGGGGAGATTCGAACCCACACGTCTCGCGGCCTCTGTATTGTCAGTTTTACGCTCTGAGCACTGGACTAGCATTGTATGGTATGTACATATCTATGACACCATCGGGAATCGAACACGAGGACTCCTGTTTGGTTACGGCACTGCTCGCCCGAAGCTACAAGGAAGGTGGAGGTCACCACCTACTGATGAGGTCTCAATAGTTACATAAACTTTCTCGGTCTACAGGTAGTTATAGTAATAATATGTTGTACATTTCTTTCTTTAGTAGGTCATTGGGTTTTTTTCAAACTCTCTTCTGTACAGACATAAATTTATTCGAAGATGCGGTCGTGCCTGGGTCCTGTGGAGATAAGATTTAGAGATGATCATCACCACATTATCGTTTTGTCATGATTTGAGTGGGCTGGGGGTGGGGTTTTCAGACGTTCGTATTTGTCCGAACATGTCCGGGTTTTTAATGATTAGAGATTTAGTACAAAAACTTCAGAGAGAGAAAAGAGAACCAAAATATACCCTGGAAGGGATTTGAGTTAATTTTGTTCCGTCTCACTAGCGATTTTTTTGATCTTGAAACCCTAGCAGGGGTCGGCTCCACAATGCATGCAATTTTGGTAAGTATTGCCAGACCATGGCTCCAGTAGCAGTTGTACATTTTCGTTTAAAATAGCTATAGTACTTATCAATAAGCTGGTGTGACACTACACGACTTTCTTATCAGTCGAAAATAAGTGTGGTGTGTGTGTATGTGTAAGTGTGTGTGTGAGAGAGAGAGAGATATTGAAGTTTGGTTTAAAGGATGATGCCGTAAGAGCCTTAGGAAGTACTGTCGTACAAGATATTAGTCACCTACTATATTATAAACATACGGAACTATTTTTGTGGGTGTTAACTGTTGAGTTTGGTCCAATTTGTGAGTTATGAAATAAACACCGCCTTGAGAGATTTACAATATCTAACAGATTTCTATCATAATCCTTTCAAAATAACTTAAATCAAGACTACTTAGAGTATACGCTAGATGCCACGTATTAATAAAACTTATTTTCCTGTTGTGACCAGCAGTTTTTTTGGTACCATATTTGTCAAAGGATTTTATACAACGTAGGCATTAGTTACTAAGAAAAAGTTATCATATTTGTCACAAGCGTCAAGCGTGTTATCAAAATTACTCAAACTAGCTTTGCTAAATGTTTGACTTGGGACACCAGGTCACCAGTCCACCACCCCATTAATGAAGCTCCTAGGGTCGGTCACGCAGGCATTAGACTGCCATTATGTCGTCCAATGATGGAATAAATGAGAAATTTGATAGGCTCAGTTTGAACACATCAAAAAAAGAGGATACGAGGTTTGGCTATTAAGTTCGTAGACTCTTCCCATAAAACGATGTGTGTTTAACTTACCCAACTTTAGTAGTTATCCCCTTCAATGTACTCCCCTCCTCTATCCCTACAACGTTCTAAGCAAATTTTTCCATTGATCGATACAGTGGTGGAGGTCATTTTGTGTGAGGCCTTTCAAGACTTTTGCCGGTTTTTTCTTAACGGCATCTACGCTGTCAAATCTGGTACCTTTCAGGGCAGATTTGATTTTTGGGAATAAGTAAAAGTCGCACGAGGCCAAGTCGGGTAAGTAAGGAGGGTGTTCCAACACTGGGATGTTGTACTTGGCCAGGAACGTCTTCACGGAGAAGGCACTGTGGGCTGGCAAATGGCACCATTTTTGCGCAAAATTTTGTCATGTTGAAATTTTCGTGCAAAATTTGTCTCACACATTCTTTATTAATTTTAAGTGAATCAGCCATTAGTCTAAGAGTTAATCTACGGTCAGAACGAATCATAACACCAATTTTTTCAATGTTTTCGTCAGTTTTTGAGCTTTGGGGGCGACCAGGACGTGGATCGTCCTCAACATCTTCCTGACCATCTTGAAACCGTTTAAACCACTTATAAAGCGTTGATCTTTTCAAACATGACTCCTGGTACACTGTCTTTAACAAAGAAAATGTTTCACCAGCATGTTTTACGTAAAATTCAAAAATCACTCGTTGCTCAACGTTTGTATCAATCATAAGTCCGGCAAAATTAAAAAAGGTGTCTTGCGCGTCGGGCTGTCACAACAGAACTAATTACAGTACAGACATGTGACAGCTATCAATGAAAACACAAGACTTGAAGCTGTCTAAATATGTTCATCATATCTTCCTAGCATGGACAGCTTTTGCGTGGCGGCTCGCGTCTACGAACTTAATAGCCAAACCTCGTATAATATTCATCGCTGACAAAATTGCGTTCTAAAATAAATACATAGTGTGTGACATAATAGCCTCTAGAATATCGAGAGTTGTGGACGAACAAGGTCTATAAAAAGCAGCTTTTATAATAGATCCATAAGATAAAGATTATTATGGAACGATGACTCGGATGTATCAGTATTAGGCACATTGGTACTCCAGTTATTGGTATAAATCGTAAGGAATTTTTGTTTTGAAGCACTAATGTCAATTAATATTTTACGCAACTTCATAATTGACTATTTAAGTTCAGATTTTAGTTATGTAGCGTGTATTTGGTAGTTGGATATTTGTTGGTAAGATTTGTAAAAATGAAAATTCAGCCCGTGTAAGTTAGAAGAGGGAAGTGACGTACAATGGAAGTACAATGTACAAAAATGTCAGAATATACCTCTTTTGCTAGTTCCGGACCAGCAAAAGTGGTATGTTAATATCTTAACATAGGCCTAGCTATTTGGAGCTAATTGATTTTGTTAATCTTTTCTCTTTTCAATCCAGATCTAGATTAAACTTGTGATACATACTCCTAACGGAAGTAGATGTGACATAAACGGATCACGATTCTGAACCAAGTCATGAAAGTTTTAACCTCCAAAACTGAAACAATAACCTCGTGTCGATACATGAAACATCTCGTGGGAACTACTGTACTATCAACAAAAGAGAGTAACGACTTTCTGAGCCACAACGACATGATAGCTAAAACAATCAGAGAGATTATCACACGAGGACAAAGTTTCCAAGCACGATTTTGAAAGAGCTTATCTCGCTGCTCTGAATATAAAACTATATGAACACAAAGCCCCGTACACACCGAGTCTGGCACTGTAGTAGATGGCGATACCTGGAGAACCCTGTTGAACAAAAAAAAAGATCAATAAAATCTGCAAAAATATAAATGCATTAAAAAAGACAACGAAAAAACTCTTCCAAGTTCCAAAACTCCAGATGAGCTCGCAAAAAATGACGCTCTGGGCATTGTGTCCAAAATAATTTTAAAGGTTTATAAGTGATTTTTCAAGATACAAATTCAGACACATGAAATAGAAATATAGCATAACGTAAATGGGCCTGAATCACAGAAGCACATAAAATAAAACCCTAAAATTTCAACAAACAAAAAAAACACACACACAAAAAAAACAATAATATGTCAGTGCCAGATGGCAGCTCGGTGTGTAGAAGGCTCAGTCACATACTCGTACTATGTACAATATGAAAAGGAAAGAAAGCTCAAAATGACGAGACAATGTAAAGGAAATAAGTGTGAGAGCATTGGACAAAACTAGTGCACAAGAACATGGAAGTTGAAAAAACAAGGATTACATACGAACATGTACAGGAAATTAATACGTAATATTATACAAGAGGATCTGAAGGTTTATGTAAATTGTGTAACTCACAGGCACCTAGATGATGTAATGGAGCTTCATGAAAATGAATATGGTAAACAAGAGGAGGCAAATGGAATAATGAACTAGTCAATAGACTCAACAGTGAATGGGCACGGAGCAGGATTAGGAACATTTATTCCATGATGGAAGAAGGAAGGGTTTCCTAACAGCACATTGCTTCTTCAATACGACCTTAGTGACTCGATCGTTGAAATGGTTGTCGAAATCGAGGCTTCTTCGTGGCGGTATTACCATAGGTATAAAACATTTACTGATCATTGTTCTGATGACACCTTTAATGGGGGATAGCACCTTCAACGATAAAGCTACTGGGATCGATATTATTGCACCTGATATGTATTCAATGTATTCATGTTCCACACTTTGGCGCGCTATCCTTTCCCTAATGGATTTTGTACGAGAGGGAGTCAGGTGTGTAGGCAGAGCATGGTCTCCTGTCCTGGCATACTCTCACATCATTATAGGAATAATTGTGATCACTAACATCATACCCATCTCAGTATATAAGAGCAGCAGACTCGTAGATAGAAGTTCGGTGGTTCGAGTCCCATGCGAGACACATGTTTTTTTTTAAATTTGGATTTAACGTCGCTTTCAACTGCATGGTTAAATCACGACGGATTTGTTAGATTTAAGATGTTTTGACATCATTACACTGCACATGACCAATACAAATATGATAGAACTTTCAACTTATCCAGAGATAATATATACATAGGGTGTAACGTCACTGTACAACTGTCTTGAATTTTGAGCTATAAGTACTCATCGTATCCTTACCCAGATCGAATCAGCCCAGAATGCCAGCTGAACCATATCAATCACGAAAGGAAAGGTCAGAATAATTACTATCAAAGGCTACTGCATAAAATTACTACTAATACACTCTTCCTTTTCTTCTTCTTTCACTTGCTTCTTCACAACCTTACTTGGGGTCGGCATTGATAAACCTTTTCCTCGTAGATGAAGCGAGAGGTTGTTTGGTTCTGGTACTTTTACTTCCACATTTTACAGCTGGATGCCCTTCCATTTATGCTAACGATGAATGTTATTGTCTTTTTAAACTAAAGAATGTTGCTTTGTTTCTAAATGATGTCGGAGACAATTAAGTTTTTCAAAATAATGCTAAATTCTGTATCTCATGCACTCAGAATTACGTGGATTGAACATCAGCTATATCCAAGCTGCATTGCAACAAGTGTGGCAATGGAAGGCTTGGTACCCCAGAACGCAGATCCAATTTATACTCCCATTAATCTGTATGTTTCGGTCGGTTGATCTAGTTCTTCAATCTCCCATCTTGGACTGCGCTACTTAGTGCTTAAATCAGTAATTTATGAAGTCCTTTTTTTGCTAAGGGACGTATAAATGGAAAATAATGCTATTATTGAGTTAGTTTGGATTCGTTTTTAATGTTTTTTTAAAAGTAGTTGTTCTTTTATACTTTCAACATGTTTGCTAATATTTCACATGACACACTTGTGGACCTTTTTAAAATTCCAAAAATAATCTCTGGTTGATGTTTTCCTATTCTATTAAATAGTTTTTAGAATTCAAGTCTATTAATTTGGTTTAAAGTTTAAAAAAATTGTTTTGTTCAAAAATGTCATGCTGTTTTCAAAAACATGCTTTCTAATACTTATTCAAAACGTTTATAAAGAATCTGGAAGCAAACATAATACATATAACAATCGCATAATGGGTCATTCTAAATAATGAGAGTTTTACTTTTGGTAGGGAACATTCAAACCGTAAAAATGGACTCAATTTTAAAGGTTTGTAAACATTGGAATTCATGCATTTAACTATTTTTATATTCGATTAATGTGTAAATAAACTATAGGAATGTTACGCAAACTAAATATCAGAAATCAATTTTTCCTTCAACTTTTTGGATTCATGAATCCAAATTTAAGCCACTTCAGATCATTGAAAATCAAATGACTTGTGATAGACCGGGGTCATTCAAGCATTCTTTCCATTCCTTCCGTCCACTATTTCGTTTACAGATGGAACAAATTTTTTAATGACCAAAAATAGTTCACGCCATTTAATAAGGTTCCATTAAATTAGAAACTTAGGAAAGGTTGGTTCCAATGTGCTTCTACCTTCAGCAATAATTTGGTATCTTTGGTTTTGGTGTTCCAATTTAGGTTTGGTTAGTATGCCTTAAGAAAATTATTCTAGACAACTCTTTCATGGGAAAATGAACTATCTCACGTTTAAAATTAATCCACAGCAGTGCTTTCCCAACCGGTGTATGAGCTACGCTAATAATTGCTTCCAACCCAAGGTTAATTTGTGGAAACTTACCACCTCTTTACAATAATGAAAGCCTGAATAATAAACTGAAAATCAGTTTGTGAATTTAGTTCATATGAAATTGGAGTGTCAAGTAAGTCTTTTAAACCTATAAGCTTTCTAGTCGAATTTGAGACTTAATCATTACCATAATACTTTTTATTTAAAAGGACCAAACTCATGACCACCTACCACTAAATTAGTTTGATCAAGGACAATTTTTTGCCATAATTTCATTTCAGTCGTTGTATACATAATTCTCTGGGCTTATTTATACCATACAATCGAGTATGAACTCTTTTTACTGGTATATTTTTAGATATGAAAATAAAACTATTTATGAGGTATAAAACAAATTGCTAGATGGATCAGTTCCGCTAACCCATGTAATATCTAGTCCAAAAAAAACAGTGTTAATCTCGAGATTAACATTTCCATAACAATCACGTCCTAATTCAATATGATTGACACAACCTATTTCAACACCAAAAATTAGTTTAAACCTTTTATTTGAATTTATAAGGCACTATTATGCTAAATTTACTAGACAATGTTAATATAAACATTTTTTCGCCTTAAAAACTGGTTTAGTACTTAGCTTCGATCTCTTGATATGGAGTAAGTGGTTTCTACTTCTCAATAAGACAAGCTGCAACAATTTCAGTAAGTAATTGCACAATTCCAAATGCCATGGTCAGTTAAGTGGAAAACTACATGACTTCAATCCATAACAACTAATATTGTCGATATGAATAGATCAACTTATCTAAGGAAATCAGTACTTATCAATATCGAAAATCGGATTTCTAAAACCCTTATGAAAAAACGGTAGAAATATCAAATTCAATGTACTATATCAAAAATCAATGAATCTCTGTAATACCAGATTAGTATCTCCAAAATGTCAGGGTCATTGTATTAATGAAAAACGCAGTTAAACTACATTATTTTACGGATAATCATATTTAGTTTTGAGTCGGTCAATGATATAGAAATAGAATAGTTTGCTATTAGCTATGCCAAGCTGTCACATAACTCGGTGTTTGTACATGCAGAATTTCCCTAAGTTATTCAACACTGGGAAACAATTTTATTGTAGACGGACTAAAAGTACATGGTGAGACGATCGAATTTCATATTAATATTAATCCCGAGTGTGAGATTTGCCAATATAGTAATTATACGTAATAATTGAATCAACTGACTGTTTTTATTTGTTGAAAAAATTCAGTTTTACAATTATATTTCCGTACACCTGAATATGAGTGAGTTTGTGAATTAGTTTCAGTTGTAGAATTCCTCACATGCCCCGAGTAGTATCTACCCTTATCTTTTAGGGCCCAAAGTTGACACAATATTCCATTTAGTTGCAAAACAATATTGCACCTGGAAGGATACATTAAATAGCACCTAAACCAAATTGAAAAGAATTTTTCGGTGGCGGTTTCTAGCATTTCAATTCTAAACGACTTTCCTATTCAATTTATGCTTAAACAAATGAAGTATTCATGGTACTCAGTTAATTTTATAAAGAAGAAGAATGAGAAATTTAGGAAAAAATTACAAATAATGTAATAGATGGTTCAGTTAGCTGAAAGATTTGGTAAAATGAGGTACACAAAAAGTACGATATTTAATCTCGAATAACATTTAGAACAAAACTCATTTGAAAAGCAAATACGTAGACTTTTTTTTATTACATAATAATTATTAAATAAACATTTCAAAATTAATGTTGATAACCACTTAAAACAATAAAAATTTTGCTAATGGAAACTACTTGTATGGATAGATTTTTCAGCTATAGGTGTTACTTCGAACTCGTATGGCTTCTTTAGTACAGAAGTATTGATTAACGTACATTAGACTAGTCTGTGATCAATTCGTGGTATCAATTGCCAAAAGGCATGCACAAGGTTCAGTGGCACAACAAGACCAACCTAACACACATTGCGTGTGAACTAGTTATTTAGAACCTATCGCAACGACATATACTCTGATCTAACACTCATCAGTTAAAATAAATTATTACCCTGAAAGTTTATCAGGAATATTAATTTAAATGTAATTAACTAATTATTTTAAAAAGGGGGTCTGTAACATTAGAAGTGGGAGTCCAACTCCCGAAAATTTGATGCTTGTTTTGTCTTGTCTACTTTGAAAGAAAGTTCATACTTTTTATTGCTTCTGGCACGATAGCCACGGGAAAAACCCTTTGCAGCTCCAAAGCACCGGGTTTAAACTTGTTAGTCAGGCGTGGCACTTCCAAGCTGTTTCCGTGTGCTTCTGTCTTGCCAAGCAGGCCTGGATTGGAGTTCTTATTAGAAGCATGTTTTAAGGAAAGATATTTTACTTCCGATAGTTTCCAATGTTAGAAATCAGGAGTATTGTGCTCGTTTTGTATAAAGATTTAAAAAAAAAATGATCTGAGTCCAACTAAAAGAATCATATTTCTGGACATGTCGTCACCTCCTGAGCAACTTTGGTTTGGCAGTTTTTTATGGCTTTAACGGCAGGATTCTCACACTGTGAGCTCTTCCACCCAACCCATGATTTCCCCCTTAATCATTCCACAGGGCAAGCCGGATGGTCAGACAGAAAGCAGAATAAGTATTAGAATTTTGTGTCTTTATACTTCTTTGTAGGGACAGTTTATGATGAAAAATATTTGGGTTAAAACAAAATATTTCAGCCAAATAATATCAAGTAGGATTCTAGTTCAAGGGTTATATTTTTTGGTAATCCGATACCTGATTTTTTTTTAGCGAAGAAACTTATTACTACAGAAATGAGTACCTAAACTATCAGCTTACTGGATTTTTTTACGCTGGATGTTTGCATCACATAAGTGAACGTGAAAAAAACCAAATCAAGCAATGAGATATTCTCTCGTTCATTTCAGCAACTGTTTTCTTTTAGCTAGGATTGAAGTAAAATACTGCTACATACCTGAATGAAAAATTAGCTAAACTATCTAAAACCCGGCACTTTGTAACTGTTGAGGTTATTACCCGGCGTTCTATTAGGATTTTTTAAAAATCCTTTCTTAGTACGCAACTAAATACCAGAAAAGATACACTAAATTGGGTCATTTCGTCCAGCTGTTTCGGAGTTTTGTTGATTATGAATGAAATGGGAATTGATTTAAATTTATGTGAATATAAAGATACATATATTTTTTTTAGAATCATCAGTTCTAAAGACAGATACCAAATCTTTCCTGCGTTCAGTAGCATAATTGATTATCCCATGCCTGAGTGTCTGGGACGATGCCATCACCTAAGTGAGCCATTCTCAATCAACCGTCTGATTGTCATCGGATAATGCAATCACCAGATGGAAATTATTGGAACAATAGCTAAATTCCATCTTCTAATATTGGTACTTCATTGCTGATTTATTTAATAGATAGGGACGTAACAAACATGCATAGAAAAGAGCTTTTATTGGTAACTGATTAATTTTAATAAAAAAAATATTACCAACTATAGAAATAGGTACTTGCCTACATATTTTTTGCACAAAATTATCTTGTCCGAGGAAAAGCTAATCAAAAGTGTGGACATTCAAAAGATTGCCTTATACTGTTATACCCATTCGTGGTTATATGAGCATCACAGAAAATGACGACTTAAAACGAACCTAAATACTCATTGAACGATACTACCTATCATTAGTGTAGGTACATATGATGAAAATTTATTTGCAGATTAATTAGAGTAATGTCATGCACAAGTGAATAGATTATCATAAACATGGTTGTGACCATGTGTCTCACTTATACAATTTTACCCTGTGATAATTTTTATGACTAATTAATGATGGATTCCAAATAGGTACTCATTCCTCGATTTTAATACCCGGATACTCATGATCTCATGATCATTAGTTTGAAAATTAGATAATATTGATATAATGACGACTTCGGATGGATTTTTTGTACAAAATCATGGATGGTTGCTAATATAAAACGATAAAATGCACCAATGCTGGTAGTGATAAATTATTAATGTTGGCTATAACTTCCTCTCGATCTTAAATTTTGGGAAATTCTCGGTTTGTGTCTCTTCATAAAAATTTGGTAACTGCTCAAATTTCTACCCAATTCCATAACTGAACTTATTGTGCTAAGCATAGCGCTTAGTAAATCTTGTTAAGCTGAATGTAATACCTTTCTTTCAAGCTATTAAAATTACATCATTCCATGATGTAACCAGTTGATGAGAAACCATTAGATACTTATATGAGATTTATTTCTGTGGTTCTTTCATATTTGAGCTTCAGAGTAGACGCAGGGAACCAAACCATAATCCTAAACCACAATTCAAGACAGTGCTGAACCACACAAGAATGCCATAATCCCAAATATTGGAACACGATAAACCATTACGGTAATGTTTAAACAGGGCCTGTCAACGACCACATGAAAATGTAAGAACCGTGAGCTCATTGTAAAATCAAGCTCTTTTTGAGCTTTCCCTTAAAAATCAGAGGGCTCTTTGTAAATTTCCACCGTCTATTATCATCAATTATGATGTGTCTATACTAACTATGATGCAATAACCTTTAATCAAACTCTGTAATTTTAGTAATCACAAATTTACAGTATGTTCACATTAACACTTAATGATATGAGGTTTAGAGTATAAAGGAGAATTATATAATTTAGGAATACTTTTGTCAAGTTATGAAATAGTTATCTCAAATTCATAAGTTATATCAAAATCCATGGGTTCCATTTTTTTGCACGTTACCAGGGAACTGGTTTACTTACCAGATTCCAAGTGATTCAAATTGAATTGCCAACTAATATTTCAGCAAAACTTTTTTTCTTTACCTGCAACACGAAAATGAAGAAATTTTGTTAGTTTGTTGTCATTTTGGTAAGAGCGTTGACAAAGGAGTACAAAAGAAATCAAAATCCAGCTCAGTGATCAAGGTGTCTGACTGGTAATCCAAGGTCGCGGGTTCAAAACCCAGCCGGGGACATGACAAGTAACCTTCTCATTTGGATATTTTGTCCACATAATATGGGCTTACTGCTGGAATAATGGGAAGTCCTGATGGGCAGAATAAATAAGGCGATAATATTATTTTTATTATATAGAAACACACGAGTGTAAAAAAAAATAATAATAAAAATGACATGCACAGATAATGAATTTTTTTTTGCGAGGCATGACCCCTCACCAAAGAAAAGTGTAAAGTACTCGTACTTTGCAGTATGATGAAGAAAAAGAACATATTATGATAACAACAAAAAAATAATCTTAAATATATATACCTGTAAAATGCATTTATATTAATTATTCCATAATCAACAGGACTCCGAAATGGCCGGACCCAAATTACTCCCTATTTGGCACATAGTCTCCTTTTTGTATTTAGGTGCATGTACTAAGGGTTATTTAAAAAAAACAAAATAGTACGCCACAGACCAAAACCTCAACGGCAACAGGAGCCGAGATTCTGCTAATTAGGTATGCTTGGAAGTTATGACGATGTTGATGATGAAAATGATGAAGCGCCTTTCAGTTCTCCAGCCCGACTAAAGCTAAGAGACATTCTAAATGTAGTTCATTATACAATCCATTTGTTATCTTAACAAAAGGCACGTTTGTCCTGAATATTTAACCTCCTCAACCTCTTGAACAGCACGATTGACCCCAGCCCTCCTCTCAGATTCATTATTGTGACAATTGCTTTGGACATCTCTGAAGGAAGACCTAACAACTATTTGGTTCAGTCAAAGAAGTCATGCTAGGAGTTTTTATGCTGTAACTTAAAACTCATTGTAATGTTTGAGGGTGGTACTAAATGATCCTTCTCTGTACATATTATTATTATTAACCTTTTATTAAAAATAAACACCATAAAATCGAATGGAAGGAACAGGAATGATGGCTTTTGAACTTTACTTCCCACACTAAAAAGTTCAATACGAACTGTTCATGTTCATTTGACATTTCTCTTTGTATATGAGCAGTGTTTCCGTGCATTTTATTGTTGCAATATATCTTTTATCATTGTGTACGACTATTTCTTCTCTTCATAGCCATGCTCTCTGTCTTCTTGATTCTCTATGAACACTTGGAAGCTCTCTATCTACTGAGAAGTCATAATTGACACATATTTCACACCTAGTTGAACCTCGTACCTTGAAGAATTGAGAAATGATATAATGGGTCATTCCAGTGATGATGTCATATTACATGTGGTGTGGATATAATTCTGAATGTGGATACAGTTTGGTTGTAGCTATATTTCTAATTTCCACTTTTTCAGCTTGTCACAGATTTTTTTTGTACACCTGTTATGCGAAGACCACCAACAAGCAATAACTTGCAGTTTTGTTGTTGTTGCTTTTCAATTTTTTCGGATGAGCGTTAGTAGATTTTAAGAACAACTCTAAAACGGTAGCAGTTGCCAACATTGAAAAAGATTGTAATTCCTCAAAAACCCATCTCAAAGCTCTGACAAAGTAAATAAACACTAGAAATGTCTACCTCGCTGATCTAAACAGAACCTTGATGAAATAATAATTTAATTAAGTCTGGAATGCCACTCCAACATCTCTTGGACCAAACAGTTGTCTTACATAAGAAAATATAGAGGATAATTGCCTTTACCTACTGACTGACTAGGCAGAGCGGTTGACCTCGTGGTCTTCAGATATGGTTGGGTTATGTCTGATACCATTAATATGTGTGTACTAACAATCGTCAGCAGCACGTATTGGGTACATTACTATCTCTGGAAACAATCTGGTATTGTCTTATTGGTGTTTTGATTACGTTGGACTTGTGGTGAGGTTTTGGTGTCAAACTGGTAGGAACTTCCGAGCCACTAGTTGAAAGTTCAAACCGTCTTGATTTATAAGCGCAATCTGTGCACACATTGGATTGCAGTAGCTTCTTTCTCTTAATTTTAATTTGTGGTTTGGACTGCTTGTCTGCGCCATCTAGAGTTTACTTGGAAATCCCACTCGAAATTTTACTCCTAATTAAAAGGACACTCTATTCTGTGTGAGTATACGTATACACATGGGCGGGTAGTTGCTGCACTTAAGGACCCCTTTCTTACAATATCTGGTAAGCTCCGAATTCATAAAAAAGAAGCAATTGCGCGTGAGCAAAAGCTCGAAGTAAAAGCAAAAGATATGAAGGCAAAGGTAAAAGAAAATTCTCTTTTTCGTTTTTACTCCCAACTATTTGCTTTTGCTAACAAGCAATTGCTCCATGTTATAGTTAGAGGAGTTATTAATAAAAGGAAAAGCTCAATTTTATGAATATCCAAGTACCATTTCCTTCTAAAGAAGAAGAAGGTTTGGCTTTTGCTTTAAAGCAATTACTTCAAGGAAAAGCTCGTACTTTTATTTATGAATACGGCTCAAGGGTATTTCCACTGCAGGCATGGAGTGGAAAGACTATGCCTAACTTTACTCCTCTGTCTGAACTGAATAGACTGAGGGGTTTCTTCTACTGCTTTTTGAGAGCATTAAATAATTATCTGAGGGTAAGTGTCACTCTCGCATTAATACAATCTGAGGATAGTAACACTGATGCTATTGATGTTGATATTTTTTTTGTTGTTGTTGATAAATGATAATAATACATTGTATAAAGAGAATTCTTACCACTCCCACATTCATACATACATATAGCTATGTCAGCAGACAATACAGGCAATCAATTATACACCTAGGTAATAGATTTGAGTGAGGGAACTTCGGTCTGTAATGTCTACAGCATATAATCTATACTTATAAAAGAGAGTTTCACTCACTGACTGACTGACTGACTGACTGATTCATCACTGTTTCTCCGAACTGGTAAGTCCTAGGAAGCTGAAATTTGGTAGGTAGCTTTGTCTTTTAGTCTAGATGTGCAATAAGACGGCATTTTTCGAAATTCCCACTACAACACCTGCCATTGGCGAAAAAGGATTTTTTGCTTTCACGGCCATGCCTCGGCCCGCAAAGCGGGCGATAGCCCGCTAGTACCGATATATGTATGTTGTATATGTATATGTTATGTTTGTACTATTATGTATTGTATATACATAATAAGTAGTATATATATATTACTTTACAACTCTAAACAGTATGCAACTGTGCCATAGTGTGTGTGTGTCATTGAGCATGAAACTCTCTTGGACTGGAACTCGTAGAAGTATGGAACATGGAACGTCTGCAGGAGAAGGTTAATAGAGAAAACTCAAAGATTAAGGGCGGAATTAATAGACAACATCAATAACTTAAGTCGTTGGTAAGTGTCGATTTTCCCTATCTTACACAGTACGCAATCCGTGACTTAGCGCCACAGAGGTATTATAGAAACGTCTATTAATTCCACCCTAAATTCTTCAACAGATATTTGAATGTCAAATTTTCCCAGCGCACCATCAACTTTGTCAGTACCTAATAATATTCAGACACATTAATTAAATACAGAACTGTAAGGCCCAAGTGCATCGCTATTGAACAGGATTCTAGAGACTATGCACTCCACCGCTAGTCACACTTCAGCATAGGTTCATGATATTTTTGGATACATCAGAGCTTTCACCGATATTGTAATATCTTCTTTTTTTTTTTTAAAGATGAGTGTTTCACAGCCTTTTTTATTTCGTAGCCATGAAACAGGAGCTATTGTAGACGCTTGTGGTCTGTGTTGTAGCCTGCCCATCCCGTAGTATGCCTCCCCTCTAATGGGCGAGAAGTGACACAATACTTCCCATTTAGGTGCTGGGTCAACACGAGCGCACCGGAAGGTATTGCTTACAAAGAACTGTAACCAAATTTTGAATACAAATTTTTGTCGGCACGGGGGATCAAATCCGGGACCTTCCGCATGGCAAGCGAGTGCTTAACCACTGAGCTAATCGTGCGCTCTAATCGCATCACAAGACAGCTCATTGTCCCTGGCCCAAATATAGATTAAAGCCTCCTTCCTGCTTCCTGCAAGGGACAAGTAAGGATTGTCTTAAGGTAATTGTGAATACTGTAAGCTCCAAAATGGGAAGTATTGTGTCATTTCTCGTCTACAGTAGCTGCTGTTTCATGGCTACGAAATAAACTGGGCTGTGAAACGCTCACATTAATTTAATAATATGACAATCGATACAATGATGTCAGTCATTGAGAGTTTGAATGTTTTAGGTGAACCCTGAACAGTAATGGCTATCTCGTATGCATGGAGACAACTCTCAAGCTTAACCTTTCAATAATGGCATCACCTACTTCATTAGTGTCTGCCTTGTATTCATCCCAAGACCTACTTCTGAACAGTCACATGGGTGCTTTGTATGTTCATTTTGTAGATGAGATTGACCAAGTTAATACAGGTGTGATCCGGGCTAGAAGTACAGATAATTTTCATGATGAGACACCAAGTATTATACAGGGTGGTCCAAAACTGGTGTACAAAATCTAGAGCATTTGTTTCCGGTGACAAAGTTGACTTAGTTGACAAAGTTTTAGTGTAATAAAATCAAAACCAGCGTTATTAGAAGAAAATTAAAAAAAAAATACTTGTATTTTATTTTAAGCTTCTTAAGTTGTTAGAACAATTTAATTGTTGGAATGGAACATACTCGTATAGGCCCAAATGCACAATCACTAATAAACAGATTAAATTAATCAGCTTAATAGACAATCAAATGGCTGACCATGTACTTGAGCCCTAACATTGCAGAGTTCGGGAGTGTTACAAACAAAGATTAGATTTTATTAAGTTTAAAAAATCTCTCAACAAAATACCGTAGGTATGTCTACATGATGATCAACTCACGAATCAATTGATCTGTGTGAAGTGTGTGATATCAATAGTTCGGATCATCTTCATAACGATTGTCAAAACCAGCTACTAAATACATTGGGGCCTTGTTCCAGAAAGTGCTCTCACTCTCAATTTTTCCCACATTCAACCGTCAATTTTAAATAATAAAATTTCTCAATGTATTATTTAAACGAAATTCGACGGTTGATACAGAGATTTTGAGAGTGAGAGTGCTCTCTGGAACGAGCTCCCGCCCACCAGGCTGCACTTGTGCCGTTATGAATTTGAAATCACAAGACCTTGGTAACTATGTAACGATAACAGTTATACATTGGCTGTAAATGATAATCATTTTAAATCGTTTCGATCTATCGAATTAACAATTTTCGTTCATTAACCAACTATGTAACGATAACAGTTATACTTACATTGGCTGTAAATGGTAATCATATTAAATCGTTTCGATCTATCGAATTAACAATTTTCGTTCATTAACCAACTATGTAACGATAACAGTTATACTTACATTGGCTGTAAATGGTAATCATTTTAAATCGTTTCGATCTATCGAATTAACAATTTTCGTTCATATACCAATCGGGAAGTGGAGCTGCAAGCTGCAACACACTCACGAAGTATGAATTTAATCATTTAATTTTTATTATTAAGCAAACCACTCGATCAAAACGAAAGTTGTCCATCCAGGACAGCAATGGATGTTGCTAGTTCGATTGTAAGTATCATCTGTCTTATCATAATCAGAAGTCAGAGATGGAATAGAGCGTTGCATGCATTTTGCGATTACTACTGGGGCCTATTTATCTACGCTTGCAAGAACTGCTTTCCTCCCAACTCTGCAAATTTCAACAGAAAATGATAAAAAATGTCATAAAAGCTTGAAATATTCAGAGAATAGCCCGTCTTCATATAAATCTCTAGATCGAGGGTTCGATGATAAGATGACACCATTATAATAAATTAAATCCTAAACCTGACATATTTTAATATAATGTTAAGAATAATGTACCTAAATATAAGTTTAACTTTTAGTAAAAACATTTCAGTTATTGCTGTGTTTCGGACCATTTAAGGTCGACAAACAGTGTTGAAAGATTAAAAAAAAAGTCATGTTTTCAAAATGTTGTAAATTCATACCATTTGACCAGACGTCTCCATTTTAAAGGAATAGTATATTGTCTCCGGGTTAATGGAATGAATGATGGATTTTACACCGCCATCTCAATTTTATCTGAAACACCCCCCTGGTATATAAAATATAATTTACGTTCTTCTCGGAGTAATGAGAGTATTTGAATATCGGGCACGATTCTGAACAGTTTAAGTTATCTATACTTATTCCTCATAGGCAATCACAGAGCACCTGGTACTGCACGGGATAACAGTCCGTAAACTGATCCTAGGGGCGGGCGGTGGTTAAAGCAGGGGTCACGTAAATGAGATCGAGACCCAAGCATGGCAGGTTTTAATGAAGCTGGTTTGAGTAATTCAGTATTCACTAATATTTCACTTGTGATTGAACACTCATAGTATGATAAAAAATTACTTACGATGGATTTTTTCAGTAAAAAAGTAGGTATATGTCACTGCATTGTCTACTACTTGACGAGTTTTATCTTTACATCGTGAAGGATGTCTGGCACTCAGACTTCATTGTAGCAATCTCCAGTTTCCTGGCTTGCGTACTTTTACTTTTGTCAAATTCGTCATCTTAACATCTTCCTACGAATGCGTCAGGTAGAAACGCATGAATGCAATTCTTGTGCGGTGCACTCAACCTCAACTGCACATTCACAGGCACAAGTTCCTTGTGTGTGGTGTGTGAGTACGTGTGTGTGTGTTTCCCGTATAGACGGGGTCGGCATTTCCTTCCTAATATTAGATATAGATACGACTCCAAAACAAAACTATTTTTCACAACTAGTACATCTACATGCAATCCTGCGAATAATTTGGCATTGGTATCCCACATATCAGCACTGATCTAGATCACGCCATGCGTCAATTGCACAATAAAACACACCTACTGCTAGACTATCAAGATTCAAAGACATATCCAGCACTATCCTTGAGGTGCTTGGTTTGAAACAGAACACAGCACAACAATGCCTTCTCTCACACTGATAAACACAACAGACATTGCATGGCTACAAGAAATTGGTGTAAAAATACTAGGTAAAATAGATTGATGAATAATTTATTCTTGTAGTATTATAGCACTAATATAGTGTGTGTATGTGTTTAAACATGTGTAAACGCATTGAAACATCTCGTCGAATCTCACGAAGAATGAAGCAATTACATAAATGAGGAGGCATCTTAATTTATTGAGATTTCCTGAAACTTAAACCATTGTTCTTGCGATGGTAAGAAAAATAAAACATGCAATTTCCATCGTACTTTCTTCCTCTTTTTTAAGGAATAACCGACCTCAGTAGCTTGATCGATAAGGCGGCGGACTTGTAATCGGAGGTCGGTGGTTCAAGTCCCTAGTTAAGCAAATATTTAGCAAGGCGAGTTTGAGTAGTTGTGATAAATCACGATTGTGATTAACACAAATATGATAACTTTTACTTTTTGAATAAACATGTCCACACCTACTTGGACATTGTCAACCCAATGTTGACTTTTGCTCCAGCATGAATCCTTTCCTCATATCTTTCTATGTTTTGCGCCTCCTATTCTCTCCAGGATAATCTTCTTTAGGTCTTCCTCAACTTTGTCTCTCTTTCTTTTATTGTAAATTTCTAATTCTTATATTCTTTTACTCACAAATTGTTTTCATCTCTTCACTCGACATAGCCAAACGAATTTCTTTTTTTTAATGTGAGTGTTCCAAATCCTTTTTCATTTCGTAGCCATGAAATCGAAGCTACTGTACACGCTTGTGGTCTGTGTTTTAGCGTACCTATCTCGTAGTATGCTATGCCTCCCCTCTGATCGGCAAAAAATGACACAATCGGCTCGGGGGTGGAACCCGGGACCTTACTCATGACAAGAGAGTGCTTAACCACTGAGCTAATCGCGCGCTCAAATCCGCATTTTCTCGTATTACTTCCGAGAAATTTCTAATATTAGAAATCGGAAGTATTGTGTTCGTTTTTGTAAAAAAAAATTTTTTTTGCTCCGATTTCAATTTTTTTCAGATTTCTGGACGTTTCATAACCTCCTGAGCAAATTTGGTTTTGTGTCTGTCTGTCGGTCTGTCTGTCTGTCGTTCTGTCGGTCTGTTAAAACGATTCCTTGTAACGCGCAAATCTCGGAAACTACTCGACCGATTTTGATGAAATTTTGCACACATCTAGGAGACATTCTGTAGATGGTCCCATTTTAAATTCATCGAATTCGTACTAGCGGTTCTTGGTGAAAGAGCCCATGCGCCTGACCACTAACTTTTTACTTAAACGCTTATATCTCGTGAACGGTATACCCGATTTTAATGAAATTTTGTGTGTGTATGCATATAATTGTTTTACATAGGCTATTTATATATATTTTTTAATTAATTATAATTAGACTCTGATATTTAAGAAAATCCGAAATTTTGGACAAAAAAGTCAAAAAATAAGGACCACGACTTGCCGATACAGAAATTTTTGTGGATTCTAGAATGTAGAAAAAACGATTTTCTACCATATAAAACAAATTTGAAGAAAATCGGTGCAGTCGTTTTGGAGATACAAGTAATTTAGTATAAAATCTCAAAATTGGCACGTGTTAACAATGTGAAACAATCACGAGGAAGTATAGAGTCCATAATTGGCAGTGTTTTTTCTTTGCCAGAGGCCAACATTCACTGTACCCCTAGTGCACACGCTGGCTCTTCATTATTTCCAGGACCGACTGCAGGGACTTAGTCCTCAAGTTTTATTTCTGATAAACCCCTTACTTTTAAATATAGTCACCAGTGGCGAAGTTTGACTTCTTTCCGAGGGATAAGGAAAATTTGTGTGATGATCAAACCTGATGATTTCGTATAACTTTGAGTTTAAAGGTTCTCCGAAGGTATGTTGTTATTAACAAATCAGTCAGAAAAGAAAGGAAATGATTCATGGAACAAATGCCGACCCCAAGTAGTTTTGGGAAAAGGCAAAGTGAAAGAAGAAGTCAGACACAATGGCAGAGTACGTCCAAGCAACGTCATTCATATTCCAGTTTATTCTATATCCTGATAATGAAGATTTATTTGCTTATGTGTTCAAAATACATTACACTGATTACACATAGAATAGCTACTCAAGGAACGAAATTTATTTTAATTTCTTAGTTCCTTACATAATCTTCGCCTGAGTCTGTTTACATAGATGTCCATTATTGTCCATGTCCATATCCAGTGTGCAGCGTAGGTTTATGGATTATAGTTACATCTATATGTATTAGTTCTCTTGTATCGAAGCTGCCACTTTCAATAGCACTCAATGGTATTTGGGATTAGGATTATGAACTAATATTGTACCTGAACACACAGAAAAACACACACACACACACACACACACCACACACACACACACACACACACACACACACACACACACACACACCGCAAATACATTCAATAGTACTCTCAGGTACTTTAGAATTAGAATTAAGAGCTAAATTGTACCCGAGCTGTTCCGTGTTTAAAGTCAGCTTTGAAGTGCTATTGAGTAACTATTGCTGACAATACAAGTTTGCCTATAACAATAGACATCAGGTTTAATGGTTCATAAAATCATACTACACCAGTGACCAAGTCTTCGATTCTTTAATCAATGCTAGATGGTAGTTAAAGTATGATTTCCTTGTGGTGAAGCATAAGGTCTCTTCACAATTTTCGTGTGTAGCGCAGCATCACTAAGAGCCTCCTTTACTTTTCCAAATATATTTAGATTATCCTTTTATAGTCTGGTAATGCTGCCACTGGTCGTTACTTTTAACAAGTAACATTTTTCCTCACGGGGTATGAGTGGACCCAGGACATCCAAGTATGGTGGTCGAACCCAGGTGCGTGTAAGTTTAGTGCGCTAGCCCACTCGCTCACGGTAACTAGGATAAATGGTACTATCTATGTCTAGTTGATATAATTATGTGATTTTGAACTAACAGTGTTGCGATAGTGGATTATTAAATTGAAAAACGCCCAATAAGCGAATGAATAATGCAGTGTGCAAAAGAATCTCTTTATTTCAAAACTTGCTTTCACTTTAAATCTTTTTCAAGAGCAATTTTCACATTACATGAATTCCTTTTCTCTGTCCCCAGACTCACTTCTCACAAGAACAGCAGGAACAGGAGGAGATAAGGAGAACGCCAAATCGAGAAGAAACAATGGATTGCCATGATACTCATGATGATGACTATATCAATTGAAAAGTATTTCTTGATAATTCATGCCTGAGTGTCGTGAACTTTTCATTTCAAATTATTTGAGAACATAACTTGAACAATTTACTTAACTATTTATTCTAGTCCTTAAAGTTACCTGTGTGTTATAATTAGATACCAATACTTTAGCTGTACGAATTACCGAATTCAATATTAATCAAAACATAAACTTAAAAATAAACCACACATAAATATTAGTTACCATTTTTTCAATATTTTTAAACAGTCTGTGTTACTTTTTGGAAAATAAATCTTGTGTCAAACCTTTGAGCGGACTAAATAATCTAGTCATATTAAAAATCAGCCAATTTTTTTTAACTAACGGATTTCAATTGACATCAAACAATCATTTGATAACTTGAAAGTGCCGATGTTATTCAAGTATACTGTGAGCAACTGAGCATAGCATAGAATAACAAAATCACAAATTAACTCAACTTACCTTGACATATCAACTATCAAGAATTAAAGATTGTGTCAGGAGTTTTAAGAAAAAAATTCAAACCCAAATCTTCAAAAAAAAAAAAAAAAAAAAAAAAAAACATACACAGACAGAACTCGGCGAATGTCAAATTGGGTAAAGCAACAAATGTCAGCCAACCATTAGTGCACCGTATGAAACATGACACACTCATGGACTTGGCGAGCACATAACCACCCTCAGCAAGTTCCGCAGAATCACTACCATGATCTTCGCTCTCATCGCGTTCGGAACGATTCTGAAAACAGGGCTGACCATAGTGGGGACCGGGATCTGGCTGGTGCCCGTGCTGATTGCGGGCCTCTCCTATTATAACTACGACATGTACGACCCTGAGAGCAAACCTATCGACCAGAAGCACCTCCATCGGGAGTACGACTTCATCGTCATTGGTGAGACTTGATTTTTTTTTTTATTTAAATTAGTTGATATCCTTGTTTATTTCAATCAGAGTTTGTTTTAGTCTGACAGTCCCTATCCATTACGGATTTACCGTCATATTGACCTGTTTTTTATATTATTTATGATGTTTTAGTGTTTAGTACATCTAAATTTGCAAAAGAGATCTTTAGCCTGGTTAAATGAGACTTGAAATAATCGGGAATAACTGGTGTGAAATCTGAGGTTTTTTTTTTATTTTAATAAGAGTATTTCAGATGCATGGTTTTATCAAGCCGGGGGCTTTACCCTCCATTCGCTGGAAACTCACAAACCAACTACTCAATTTTTTTTTTTTTAAGTTTCCATTTATTTATTTTTCTACATGAACATCTTCTCAAACAATGAGGGTGTACCCACCTTCAAAAGATAAAAAATCTTGTGCTGAAGGTGGGGAAAATTAAATTTACCCAGCCTGAGTGGGGGAGGAAATAGCCAGTCCAGTATCACGAGGGGTTCGAATTTGAATTGACATTCATCCAAGTCCTAGCCTCGCAGGACGTTGTTTAACTTCAGTGACTAAATTGAGGACTGGTGTATTCAACGTGCCATCGACGCTGGCTGGAACCTTTTTTATTTTGTAGGCAAGAAACAACAGCTTCTTTAGACGCTTTTAGTCTATGTTGTAAGCTTTTAGCCTGCCCATCCCGTTTTATGCCTCTCCTCTAATGGGTGAAAAGTGCTTTCCATCGAGGTGCTGGATCAAAAGGAGCGCATGGGAAGGTATCCCTTACAAACATCTGTATTAAAATTATGAATACAGTGTTTTGAAACCACAACAAATACACAATGTAAATATTAGATTACTAAAGCGGTGGACTTGTATTCTGCAGGTCGGTGGTTCAAGTCCCGGTTTCACGTAGATTTACTAAAGCTAGTTCGAGCAGTTGTGATATCACGAAAGTGATAAGTACAAATACGATAACTTTAACATCATTTAAGAAAAGATAAAATTATTTGGAAAAATATTCACTGTGTCGCAAAGCAAGACATCAATGAGATCCATTTAAATAAATATAATTATGTCAATATTATCTCATTACCGAGATAGAAATAGATAAAATAAAAACAGATAGAGATAAAATTCCGCAACAATATAGTCCAACATAATCCTCTATGTTTTCCAGGCGGGGGCTCAGCGGGGGCAGTGGTGGCCAGTCGCCTCTCCGAGGTAACCCACTGGAGCATCCTCCTGCTTGAAGCCGGCCCTGATGAGAATGAGGTCACGGATGTGCCATCCCTGGCCGCCTGGCTACAGCTGTCCAAGTTCGACTGGCAGTACAAGACGGAGCCCACAGGTACGCTGTCTATAAATATCTATGTATGAATGTACAAGTACATAGATATGTACAATTGTACATAGATCTCTATATATAAAACAGAAAAAAGGACTACCTACCTAATATGATTGTTTGTTTGTCCGGAGTTGTTTAGCCAAAACGGTAAGAGATAGCGAAAAATGTCTCAGAATTGACCCCCCCAAAACCATTATCGCTTTGTCCAGAAAAATTATAAAAAGTTCAAAAAGGCATTGCTGTCCAGCAGTACGGCCATGCCTTAGTAAATTTGAAATTTAGTCCCGTTGCAAAGCACGGGCAAACGGCTAGTAGATACATATAAATAAATGTGAATGCACCAATCCACTGTGGAAACATGGATGTATGCTGTTAGCTGAAGTATGCAAATACTTCTGCTAACAGCATGTACCCAGAAAATTAGAAAAAAATCTTCAATATTTCATTTTGGTTGAATGTCCGTCCCTATGTACTTCTCTAAGCAACCTTTATATCCGAGGCATGGCCGTAAATAAATATGTATTTTCCAGTAGTCACCGTGGTAGAGTGAGTTAGTGCGCTAGGCATTGCACGCATGGGGACCTGGGGGTTCGATTCCCAGCGGGGCAGGAATATTTCTGCTCGGAAGAAGAAGAAGAACAATATTTATTTTTTAAACAAATATTTAATGTTCGGAGTCCACTCATACCTCGTGAGAAAAAATGAGTAGTTACTTGTATGAGTAACGACCAGTGGCGGCATTACCAGAGTAAAAATAAATTAATGCAGTAGAATTCGGAAAGTACAGAAGGATCTTAGTAATGCTGCGCTACCCACAAAAATTGTGAAGAGGCCTTGTGCTTCACCACAAATAAAATCATACATACACACATACATAATATGTATGTATTTTCCTACCCCTATAGTTAAATCAAAGTGTTTTTGTATGCGCGCCCAGCGATTCATTGAACTATGCAATATGGCATACACAAATGCAACAATACTAATATAATGAAAAACAGCTCAAGAAAAAATCAATCCTTGGATTTCTTACCATATAACAGTTAATAAAAAATATAAAAATAATACACTTGAACAAATATTATTAGAATTGTACCTATTAAAATTATACGAGTGAATGTTAATCATAGGGCTTTAATTATACATCCCGATTAGAACTAATGAGTCCCATTCTTCCAGCAGTACGCTCAAAACGTACTCATATAATTATGTGCAAAATCCCAATTGAGAGGGCAACTTTTCATGTCCCAGCTGGGTTTTGAACCCACGACCTCTGGATTATCAGACAGATGCATTGACCATTGAGCTACTGACAACTAAGAAAAACTGAGAAGAAAAGCAATTAAAACATAATAAAATACAAATTATATAAAACACTGGTATAAAAGTGCACTGGTAGTCTCAAGTGGTTAACGCGCTAGTCTCGTAATCCAGGTAGCGTAGGGATCCGTTGGTTCGAATCCCACCCAGTGCACGAATTTTTCCTCATTAATTTGAGCTTGTGACCACATAATAATAAGACTCTGAAGGTGAGGTGGTAGAAAATGCTCTGAGCATTAACCTCGCCTGGTGGTTACCTTCCACTAAAGAGTATTATTATTAAAACAAAGTGAATGTTTTTGCGATGTCCGCAGGACGGGCCTGCCTGGGGTACAAGCAGGGGCGGTGCAGCTGGCCGCGGGGCAAGGTTCTGGGCGGCTCTAGCGTCCTCAACTACATGCTGTATGTGCGGGGCAACCGCTTGGACTACGACCACTGGGCCGCCCTGGGCAACCCTGGCTGGGGGTACGAGGAGGTGCTGCCCTACTTCAAGAAGTCGGAGGACAACCGGAACCCCTACCTGTCCCGGAACAGGTAGGCTGGACGTTCCTGAAACCCATTTATTTATTTATTTAGAAACTCTTTATTAGCAGAACATATATACAGACAAACAATGGTAAAAATTAAACATAAATTTGACAGTATTAATAATATAAACAAGAAAAAAATAAATAAAATATCTACATATGTCCTAACTAAAGGGCGGGGTTATTGCCTATGGCAATCTCTTCCACCCAACCCATATGTTGTGTGAAACCAAACCTGAAACCATACCAAGCTTCGTAGGCAGGAACCAAAAAAAAAAATCGGGGTGTATGTAGGACATGTAGGTATCAAGCAAAACGGTCGCGGAGAATACCTCATTTTACTTTCCTTATCTTATACATAGAAAAGAAAGTAATGGTATCACCCAAAAAAATAATAACAAATAAGAATCTATGTGAGGATCATACAACAAGGTACCTAGAAAAGATCATGTTTACTAGACGACCCCTCAGAACAGGCATACAGGTGTGGTTAACCATCTCTGTTAACTCATTCTGGGTCTCGTCAAGTTATGTACGAATTACTGGTATTTTATCTAGCAGCACCTACCAACTAAAACCTCCCTGATGTATGACCGTTCAGCATAGGAAAATCTTCCTGAAACGGCATTAGCATTTCATGACGGCATTACTGGTATTTTATCTAGCAGCATCTACCAACTAAAACCTCCCTGATGTATGACAGATCAGCATAGGAAAATCTCCCTGAAACGGCATGAGCATAATATGACGGCATTACTGGTATTTTATCTAGCAGCACCTACCAACTAAAACATCCCTGATGTATGACCGATCAGCATTGGAAAATCTCCCTGAAATGGCATGAGCAACAGTACAAAATTATACCAAATTTCCCATCAACTCTTATTAGGAGAAATAATGATAAACCACTGCCAGTTTTATTTTGTTAGAAGGGTTGGGTGGAAGAGATCGCCACAGCAATAACCCTGCCCTATAGCAATAGGTAGGACATTAACTACATTCTCTTTTTTTCTTCTTGTATATTTGCTTAATCTTTTTGTTTTTCTTTATATTTCATTGTATTCTACTGTATATATTTTTTGTTCTACCTAATAAAGCTTTCTATAATAATAATAATACCCCCCCCAGGTACCACGGCAAAGGCGGCTACCTCACAGTGCAGGAAGCTCCCTGGCGGACGCCCCTGGCCCTAGCCTTTGTAGCTGCAGGGGAGGAGCTAGGCTACGAGAACCGGGACATCAACGGAGAACATCAGACTGGATTCATGGTGGCGCAGGTAACGAAAATGTCGAGATTTTATTTATTTATTTATTAAATTGACGGATATATCCATTTTACATGTTCCCTAATAAAATAAACTTAACTAAGAATAATAAAAGCTATCCTAAAATGATAACGATACTTAAAGATAATGAATGGGTGAGAGATTCACTTTTTAAGTAAGTAAAGCTTTTACAAGATGAGACGTATAGGTTCTTTTGGATTCGGGAGAACAAGCTCTAAAATATCACAAAATGTTTACGTCTAATAAAAACTGAGATTGAGTGTTATTAGGAAAATAAAATGGAGCTATCTGAAAAAAATCCAGTTTTTCTATTGAATGTTACAAAAGATGTAAGTCTGATAAAAACTGATATTCACTTATTTAGGAAGATAATGAGATACAATCTGCATAAAAAAAAAGGTGATCTGGTATATGATTAAGCTCATGATGACATTTGCATTCTTGAAGTAAATCTAAAGTTCGACAGTACTTTTTTCCAATACGAAGTTAGTAACAATACCAAAACATGGACGTGAATTGCATTTAAGAATTAAAAAAACCTTGGCAGAATGTAAAGCAAGTCACTGTGTCAGGAATTCCCAATGACCAACCTCATAAAAAGTTGACATTCTTTATTCTTGTAATCTTGGCAACATAGCTCTTGTGGTGTAAGTTTCACATTCACATATTATTAGTATGCACTCATTGTGGGGGGTGGTTAACATTATTTCAAAGATGTTTAGCATAATTTTGTGTTTAACATTTATAGTTAATTTTTGAAACCGACCTCAGTAGCTTGATCGATAAGGCGGCGGACTTATAAGCTGGAGGTTCGTGGTTCAAGTCCCGGTTTCAGCGTAGATTTAGTAAAGCGAGTTTGAGTAGTTGTGATATCACGAAAGTGATTAACACAAATATGATAACTTTTATGATAACTTTTATGATAACTTTTATGATAACTTTTATGATAACTTTTTAGTTAATTTTTGGAATTGTGAAAATACAATGCATAGATCTCATGGGTAGGATTCTCTTAACTTATTATTGTTTCCACCCCCAGGGCACCATCAGGCGTGGCGCCCGCTGCAGCACGGCCAAAGCGTTTCTGCGCCCCGTGAGGCGAAAGAAGAATCTCCACATTGCGATGCGCGCGCACGTGACGAAGATTCTGGTGAATCCCGTGACCAAGAAGGCGTACGGGGTGCAGTTCGTGCGGCACGGGATGAAACAGACTGTGCTCGCACGGCGAGAGGTTGGTACTTGGCCATGCCTCGTTTAGGTTAAAGCGGAGAGAGTTTTTTTTTTAAAGATGAGTGTTTCACAGCCTTTTTTATTTCTTAGCCATGAAACAGGAGCTACTGTAGACGCTTGTGGTCTGTGTTGTAGCCTGCCCATCCCGTAGTATGCCTCCCCTCTGATGGGCGAGAAGTGACACAATACTTCCCATTTAGGTGCTGGGTCAACACGAGCGCACCGGAAGGTATCCCTTACCAACAATTGTAACCAAATTAAGAATACAAATTTTTGTCGGCACGGGGGATCGAACCCGGGACCTTCCGCATGGCAAGCGAGTGCTTAACCACTGAGCTAATCGCGCGCTAATTTTAGTGTAAATTCCATTTAGGGAATAATGGAATTATTTAGTTCCATTATTCCCGGCAGTAAGCCTAATAGGTATAATTGTATAATTATGTGGTTAAAATCTTCCCAGATGGGAAGATTACTTGTCATGTCTCAGCTCAAACCCACGACCTCTGGATTACCAGATAGATGCACTGACCCCTGAACTAACGGGACAGACCTCGTTGGGAGACACTCCCATTCCTCAAACACCCTTAGTCCCACATTTATTATTCTTCAAAATGCCAACTAGTTAGTTATGTGAGTGTGGGTGATTTTTAGTTATTAAATCCACTGCAAATATGGGAAAATCCATGAATATCCTTTAATAATAATATTATTTTTTTTATCATAAAATAATCCCAAATTTAATATAATATGCCTCAAAGTTAACCCCATTCCATAAATCAGTGACAGAGACAAAGGGCCGAATAATAAAACAGGATTTAATTAAAGACAAGCCAGACCAGACCCTCCCTCAAGTAAGAGTTTCAACCAATCACAGCGCACTATAAACCGAGCTATAGACCAGAGAGTCTTTCTGGCTTTAATCCTGTTTTACAATGGGGGTCTTATATGTAGAGGTTAGTTCTCTGATTCTGTCTTATAATTCGGCCTCAGGTCGGTCGACAGTCTCATTGAACTAGATCTAGCTTACATTTATCTCATTACTCGTATTAATAATAATAATAAGCCCGGCATACACCCTTTTCAGAGTATGGGCCTCCCTTATAGGGGTTTATTTTTTATGGTTGTATACTTCAAACTATTTGATTACTGCATATTTTTTATTTATTTATTAATATATTTCATCTAAATTCTTCAACACTTTTTTTTTCCCTTCCCTTTTCTTTACTTTACAGATATTCGTGTAGCTTGATCGACCTCAGTAGCTTGATCGATAAGGCAGCGGACTTGTAACCTGGAGGTTGGTGGTTCAAGTCCCGGTTTCAGCGTAGATTTAGTAAAGCGAGTTTGTGATATCACGAAAGTGATTAACACAAATATGATAACTTTAAAAAAAAACTACAGATATTCGTATTATCTAAATTTTATCCTCTGCCCCAGGTGATTCTCTCGGCAGGCACCATAGGATCCCCCCAGATCCTGATGGTGTCAGGCATAGGACCTCAGGAGCACCTGCAGGACATGGGCATTCCTGTCATCCACAACCTCCGGGTGGGAGACAACTTGCAGGACCACGTAGGCATGGCCGGACTCACGTTCCTGATCGACAAGCCCGTGTCCATCGTTCAGAATAGACTGCAGGTGAGACAAGTTAACTGTCTGTATACCCTCTTCCTTCCCAACTGCAAGTTATAAATGAAAATTTTCTGAGTACAATTAGTTCTATTAACCAACTATATCAATCAAATCTAATAATTCTGTTAAAATAACAAGGCGATCAATTTGTTCGGTGGAAGAGAAAGCCACAAGCTTTAAACTTCGCCCTTGGTTCGCTACATATTCTTTTGGGTTCTTTTCATTTCATGTCTTGTGTTGCAGAATGTATCATGTTTGTAGTTTATCAATAAACTACAAACATGTATCACTGTATCACCAGCCTTGATCAGTCTTTGAGGTCGGTAAGTTCTGATAACTGTTTCTTCTGTTATCAGCCGGTGAGAGTGACCACGGAGTACGTGTTCCGGCAGAATGGCCCTATGACAACCCTGGGGGGCGTGGAAGGGTTGGCCTTCATCAACACCAAGTACGCCAACTCCTCCGGGTTGTATCCGGACATTCAGTTCCATATGGCGCCTGCCAGCATCAACTCAGATCAGGGTGAGTTCTGAGTTATCCATGCACTGAAACCTTTACCGTATTTTTCTTTCTAACCAAAGTTAACCTAACTGGAATAAAATGAACTAAACTGGAAGTAACGGTTCCGGATGCACTGTCTTTAACTGAAAGAGATAGGTTTTTTAGTGGGTGGAAATCCCACTCCTCATGTTTTCCGGGTGTCTTAAAGATTTTTCCCCTATCTCTTTCTCAAAAAAAAAAAAAAACTGGAAGTAGGTCATTTTTCTTTGGAAGAGGAAATTTTCCCTTTTCTTTTTTCTAGTTTGGTTAACCAAAGTGGAAGTAGAAAATACTTGCTTCCAGTTCTTTCGTAGGTTAAGTCCATTGTTTATTTTTAAAAGTACCGAAACGCATTTTTCTTTCACGAATGTGGTGAAGTTGGAATAAAATGGAAATATCAATCCTGGATACCCTTCAAGTCTCTATCTAAACAGTTTGTACTTCCGATAATTTCTAAATTTAGAAATCGAAGTGTTTTGTTCGTTTTTTGTAGAATGTATTTTTTTTTTCTTTGTATATTTGGGCAAGAGGACAAGTTGTGACCTTCTGAGCAACTTTGGTTTTATGGTCTGTTTGTCGGTCTATTAATTGCAACGGGCAAATCTTAGAAACTACAGAACTGATTTCAACAAAAAATTGTGTACATAGGTTTTTGAAATTAATCAATTTAAGGTCAGTTACGAGCATGTGTGTACGAGGGACGAGAAGAAGATACAGAAGTGGAGAGTCATTATTAGGATTTGAGTAATTTAAGGTCAGTAAAGTCAACAATTTTATTGCACTCCATGTTTAAACTAACTTGACTCTCGTCCCCAGGACTTCAAGTGCGTAAGGTCCTCGGCATCACTGACTACAACTACGACCAGATCTGGCGGCCCATCTCCCAGAGAGACACCTGGACCATAATGCCCCTCCTCTTGCGGCCCAAAAGTCGCGGCTGGATTCGTCTGAAATCCTCGAGCCCATTCCAGCACCCTATTATAAACCCCAACTATTTTGACGACCCTATTGACATTGCCACCATCGTCGAAGGAGTCAAGTTTGCCTTGAGAGTAAGTTCCTTTATTTATTTATTTACACTTTATTAGGTAATAGGACATATTATATACAATACAAATAATTACAAATGAAAATACAATATAATAGAAGAAAAAATAAAGAAAGAAAAACTAATAAATATATACATAATATATGTCCTAACTAAAGGGCGGGTTATTGCCTTAGGCAATCTCTTCCACCCAACCCTTTCTCTTCCACCCAACCCTTCCTTTGAGATGAGAAGAACTTTATAATCTCAAAGTCTCTGCGTTATTTGCATCATATCAAATACATTTTATGGACCAATGCATCAGTATAAGTGTGTAGTGCTGTATCATACCAACAGTTTAACAAAGCACAGTTCCATAATGCCAACAGCTTAAGAAAGCACCTCTTAATTTATTTTACCATAATACAGTAGTTTTTGGTAGAACTTTCATCTGACTTGTACAATGTACAGTATGGATTTTGTAATAGACAGCTACTGATAATATGACTTAAGTTCTATATCAAACCAACCCCCATCTGGTACATCTAAGAAGAATAATCCAAGAGTGGAGGAAATTTATTTCCGACTGAATTGGTGTTAGTATTAAATAGACGAAACTCGAGTCGGGAGAAAAGTGAGTACCTTTAATTTTAGACTTTTTTAAAATGAATTTATTTCCCTTCTATTCAATTTTCTCAGGAGAATTCATTTATCCACGTTCAAATCAATTCGCAGGTGAACTTTCCTTTCACTTCCAATCTCAAGAGAACAACGTTTTCATGCAATTGAATTCTCCTGATAACTGATTTTTTCCATTCAACAATCTCAAGAAAACAATTAGCTCATGCAATTGAATTCTCCTGATAACTGATTTTTTCCATTCAACAATCTCAAGAAAACAATTTGCTCATACAATTGAATATTCTCCTGATGACTGATATTTTTTTCCATCCAACTCAATTCTCAGGTGAACGCCGCCCGCCCGTTCCGTCAGTTCAACTCTCGCCTGCACTCCCGCCACATCCCCGGCTGCTCCCGCTTCCGGTTCAACTCGGACGGCTACTGGGAGTGCGCCATCCGCCACTTCTCCATGACCATCTACCATCCCGTCGGCACGTGCAAGATGGGCCCCGAGTCGGACTCGGAAGCTGTCGTGGATCCTCGGCTCCGCGTGCACGGGATCGGCAATCTTCGGGTGATCGACGCGAGCATCATGCCGACCATTGTGAGCGGCAACACGAATGCGCCCACCATTATGATCGGCGAGAAGGGCGCGGACATGATCAAGCAGGACTGGCTCAGCGGAAAGTACGTACAGAGCCACTATGAGTACAGGAAGCTCAGACGGGTGGGTAGGTGACATTACAGGGACTATTGATAAAAAACCAGGCTAGCTTGCAGTTTCCTAAGGGTTTAATGGCTTGTACAGAAAAGTCCAAGTCCTCATGATAGTTGATCTCACATAGAAATATGTGGTTCAAGACGAGCCAACTTTGAAATAAAGTTGGCTGGAGACCATCACTCAACCCTCCAGCTGTAGCCAAGCTGGCTACAACAACAACAATATAGACCTTTTGTGAATAGTAAGCATGTACACCATGATGGAGCCAGAGAAAAGATTTGTTCACTTACAGGTGGAACACGACTCAGATGCCTCCTATGATCATCATGAGCCATTGTAGAAGGCATGACTGGTGCGTAGAGACAAAGTGTACAAGTGTCCTTGTGATGGCACATGGATTACTAGGTCCCTAGGAAAAGGATAATAATCTCATATTCTGGTTAGGAGTGGGAACAGTGCCTGAAGAGATATCATTTGAAAAGTTTGTCTCAGATGTAAGAGCGGATTGTGGTAAATAAAGTACTTTTGAGATATCTAGTAATTAAATATTTTGTTACAAGATTTTAATTGGAATTCATTTCTCAGGAGACTATGTTTGTGTGTTGCTGTTTATTTCTGTTGTACATACTTCATAAGGTGTAAAGTTTCTAAAATAAAATATTGGTCTGCAAAATTAAATATTATATTCATTGTATAGTATAAATATTATATACATTGTATACTATGATGATAATGATACATTCTATAGTAGGTAGTTTCTTTCAAGACCTGTACTGATCGAGTTAATCGTTGAATAGCGCCATTTTTTGACAAACAGCTGTCAGAACAAATGAGACCTATTTTCGAGTAATTCAGCCGAACCTCGATATACATAGCTATGTAAAAGAACGCGATATAATAGAAAACTCTTTATAGTAGAGAAAATCTCAGGTCCCTGTGTCACCTGTTTATGAGTAATAGAGAACTGACTATTCCAGGTTCAACTGTAGACCTTTTTTTATTATACTCACATATTTATGCTTACTTACTAATCTGGTAAGTATTACTTACACACATAGGTAAGTATTACTTACTGTGTGCTGTCTGAATATTATGATTTGCGATACTATTTTTATAATGGTCAAGTGTTGAGTTTGATAGTTTTTAGGTAGTCCTCTTTGATCAGTAAAAAAAAACATTATGTATTATTTTCTTTGTAGATTTTTTTGTACTATTTTTTCTTTGTAAATCTGGTTTTCCTTCTAACTCATGATCTAATAACACTTTACTGTAAAATAATGTCTATACTAATAATTCTCCCAATTAAAGTAAACAACGTTACTATGTGTTACTGTGTAATGTAGTCCACATTGCATAGTTTAATGAATTGTTGGGCGTATATAAAAAAAATCCTTGGTCTCGTTTCGTTATTTTCCACAAATGCCAAAATCAAAATTAGATTTAGTTTCATATAATTATGTAGTGTATTGTAGTTATATTATAGGACTATAGGTAATATACTCGTAGTTTATTTTTCTACTTTTTTGTTGGCAATATAATTAATTTGCATGTTAATTCTGTATCACTTGTTAACCAGATGTTACCATATTGAATATTGAGCTCATTTTTTACTCCGTTACCATTAAATTATAGGTATAATATTATAATTTTTATGCTTAATCAATTAATTAATCATACATAAAATTATGATGAAAACCAGTTCTGTGTATTTTCAAGAAATTTATTAAATATACTTTATTGATATTGATTTATTTCAAAGCAAATTGTTGTTTACTGTTAATATAGGTATTGACTATTCCTTCATCCTGGAGCCTATATTATAAAAAAAATATTTAACTGGATTTGAACGGATTAAAATTGAAAATAGTGTAAAACAGTATAAAATTTTTACTATTATTTTAAGCAGTGTTTTCTGTTTTGTCTTTTTCTTTCATTGCAGTGAATTAAGTCTCTTAATCGTCCAATAAAAAGTACAGAAATGAATAATTACAAAAATGTTATTTTTTTTTTTCAAATCTGAGTTTTCATTGTTGCGAAGGTATAAGTATGATTTGCCTAGTAGTTTCACTATACTGTTGATGGAGTAAAACTATGAAAGAAAATTATAATAATAATATTGCCATCTTAATACTGCCTGATCAGGACTTATGAGTCCCTTTATTCCAGCAGGAAGTTCAAAGCGTATTATTATGTGGTCAAAATACCTAATGGGAGGATAACTTGTCATAATGTTTCGAACCCGTTACCTCTGGATGACCAGACTGACGCTAACGCTTTGACCACTGAGCTACCGGGAAAGAAAGTCAATCAACCACACTCAAACATAAAAAACTTTTGCGCAAGGTTCAATCTTGAAATTTCAAGGTTTTCCTCAATTTATTATAGCTTGCTCAGTATCAGTATAAACAGAATAGTGAGAAGTTGTACTAGATATACTTACATGAATATCAGAACATACCTAGACAGCTGTTTCGAACTTTTTTGCTCTCATCACCAGGTAATTATTCTATGTGTCCATGTCATCAAATGAACTCTCTATTTTAATCAGTATAAACAGTAAAGTGAGAAGTTGTACTAGATGTACAATTGTACATGAATATCAGAACATACCTTATGTAGTGCTGAATAAATACATGTGGTACCTACTTTTTTTATAGCTGATAGTATCAAAAAAAAAACATTGCACATTTTCTTCCACATGTAAGGATCTGGTTTAGGTCCCCATTACTAAGCTACGTTCCCTCTGGATGGCATTGGATGGCTTCTTTGCTCCAGAGAGGTCCACAATCTTCTGTTTTTACTACATTTTGGGACTGAAAGTACTTCCTAACTGCAACCTTGGGGCGATAAAGATTTGTGTTATTGTCTTTTGGTCTGACTAAACTGGTTCCGCGTCAATTTAACTTGCAAGTGCAATAATACCTAGTTACCTACCTACTCATTACTCAGGTTGGATTGTGAAAAATGGCGTTCAGCAGCCTTAGCACAAATAGTGTAAGTGTAGTGATTTGTGTTATTATGCATTTGAATCGGACTAAGGTGAAAATAACTAAAATATTCATTATAAGAAGAAAGTATACGCTGTACATATTTACAAGCCAGCCAGCTTTCAATCAGACAACAACAAAATTGCAAAATTGACAGTTCCTGATCTTCTTTCCAATTTCAAAAATATTTTATTAAGACAAAATACATAATATACAACGACAACACACAATACACCACACACAGCACACGGAAGGAGCCCAGAAAATTGCTACTGGGCGTTAACACTCCACAGTCCACCAAGGGGTTAATAGCCCGGCAATCCTTTCCACCAACATGACACAACCATCATGGACAAGCAAGTAAAGTAAGCATAGGTAGAAGATGCATCCGATTAGAAAATAGCTTGTACCACATTCCTTCAGTGGTACAATGGTATATCATAATGACCTAGTAATTAGAACTACCAGACATTTCAAGGACAGACAACATTATCTCTCAGAAAACTTACGTAACAAACAAAATCTAACTCCTGAAGATGTCGTAAATTAATTATCAGAATAGTTAAAAACATAAACAGACAATACCTGACCATTGTCTAATTCCTGTTTCATCAAGTTCAAGAAAATGAATTAAAGTGAAGACGCAAGATACATAGTTCACTCGTAAGCATGCATACTTGCATAGGTTAGAGTAAGATAAGACACTCAAATCTGTTATTCATGTTCAACCTACAGAAATTTCAACGAAAATTTAACAAAAGACAGAGCTGTTTGAGTTGCGACTACAAATGACAGCTTTGACACTTCACACCAAAAAAGTGGAGCAAAATGGAATACAAGAGTCTGAAAGTAAAAACATAAGAATGAGTAAAGGTCGGGACACACACAATTACACCGAGCCCGTGCTAACACACGGCCTAGGGCAGCATGGCAATTAACACCACAGGATGAAATAAATTGGAAGAGACCTTTGTTGAACATTGGACTACTAAATGATAGTGACACAATATGACACATTGACAATAATATTAGCTATGTACTCGTACTTATGTAGGTATTAGAATTATCTGTTCAGGATCTCTTCAAGTCACACAAGACGAAGATAATATAATAATGTGTTATCTTAACTGGTATTATCTTATCTGGTCACGTCAATGACTTAGGATCACACATAGAATTAAATTTCTTCTCACCCAAGGTAACTGAGGTGGTTCCGTTGCGCAAGATACTCTAAGAAGGTTTTAGATTATTTAAATACAAAAAAATCTTGTATATTTCAATGTCGTGAACCTGGCTTTATTGCATAACGTTCAAGTAATTCAAGGGTTTGTTTTGGTTTAGACTTCAAAGTTCTTTCTGAGTATTACATTTTGTTTTTGTGAGTGTTTTTTTTTATAATTTGTTTTTTTTTTCCTTCTATCAAAAAGGACTTAAAGACGAGGAAAAAAAATCCAAAACTGCCAAATTCAGCAGTAACTACAAAAAGTGACCGACCTCAGTTTTAAGTGTGCTTGATCGAAAAGGCGGCGGACCAGTAACCAGAAGGTCGGCGGTTCGAGTCCAAAGCTCGGTAAAAATTTAGCAGTCTGAGTTTGACTAATTTTGAAATCGCGATAAATGATTAACACGAATATGATAACTTTTTAACTATTAGAAATGGAGCAGCCAAGCGCCCCGGTGGGCGGGGCTGGGTAGGGGCACACGAGTGAGGCACACTCCAGAAGGGCGGTAAGTGTACACGGACTTTCTTGATTAGAATATGTTTTTATTATACACTTTATTAATAAGGGCATCTCTATATATAAAACAGAAAAAAGGACTACCTACCTACCTACCTATATGGTTGTTTGTTTGTCCGGAGTTGTTTAGCCAAAACGGTAAGAGATAGCTAAAAATGTCTCTGAATTGACCCCCCCAAAACTATTATTGCTTTATCCAGAAAAATTATAAAAAGTTCAAAAAGGCATTGCTGTCCAGTAGTACGGCCATGCCTTAGTAAATTTGAAATTTAGTCCGGTTGCAAAGCACGGACAAACGGCTAGTATTATATACAACACAGATAATTACAAAAAATTTTACAATACATATAAGAAGAAGTAAAAAGATACGGTTTAAGAGTTCGCCGCGTCTACTTCTGGAAGAAAATAAGTTGAGATAATTTGGAGATACCTACATAAATAATAATATCATGGAGGAGTTATATAAAATGAATGGTAAGAAGAAGACACCTCCAATAAGTATACATACCTACACTACACATGACTATAAGGCTGATGTCCTTGCTTGTCCGCAGGATCAAATCCGCGATGTTCAGTTTACCTCCATAGAAAATTACAATAACTTTGAAACCATAACGAGTTTTTCTATACGAGTATTTTGAACTCTGGTACAGTGCCTGATATCATTACAGCATCATAAATTATACTTATGGCAGTCCAAAGCAATAGGTAGTAATGTGAGAAAACTAATGTAAATTTTTGTGTGAAAAAAAACTAATGTCAAAAAAGGAGGGAACTTTTGTTAGTAAAAATTTCGATAGTTTTTTTCCCCAAGATTATTCCATGTGAACCATTCATGAGAAAGTATTGTGTCCATAATTATTGGCACTGTATTTTTGATGTTTCTAAATAGTTTGTCATGAAAACTTGGATTATTTTTTACAAGTCGGGAACCCCCTGAGAGAATTTTATCATTTTTCCGAACACCCAAGTACAGAGCAGAAAAAATCCTACCCCGCTGGTGATCGAACCCAGGTCTCCGTGCGTGCAATGCCTGGCGCGCTAGCACACTCGGCCACGGTGACTATACCATTCATTGTATGATAAATTAATAATACCCACTTTTAATCACAATAAAATATGATCTAAAATTAGGGAATCACCGTGAACGACCTGTCTGTCGACAAGGTTAAAGCGCATAAAAAGAAAAAAAAATCTACACCCGAAATAATGTATTTTTTTATAATATTAGGTAGGTATTTGAGAACCAAAATTTAAGTTTTTGCATAAATTAGGTTGTTATGGAGGCTCCAGTGAGTTTTTTATGATTACACTAGCGGGTTACACCCGCCGCTTCGCCAGCCCATCAAACACACACAACGCACACACACACCCACCCACACACACACATCCACACACACACATCCACACACCACACCACGCACACACCCACACACCGCACACACACGCACACACACCCACACACACACCCACACACACACACACACCACACCCCACACACCACACACCACACACACACACACACCACACCAACACACACACACACCACACACACACCACACACACACCACACACACACACACACACACCACACACACACACACACACACACACACACCACACACACAACACACACACACACCACACACACACCACACACACACACACACACACACACACACACACCACACACACACACACACCACCACACACACACCACACACACACACACACACCACACACACACACACACACACACCACACACACACACACACACACACACACACACACACACCACACACACACACCACACACACACCACACACACACCCACACACACACACACACACACACACACACCACACACACCACCACACAACACACCACACACACCATACACACACACACACACCATACACACACACACACACACACCACACACACACCACACACACACACACAAAATGTCATTTAGGTTTGAAAAAAAACCTGAATATTTTTTGTCGCCCATCTATTTTCTGGCCTTCCCCGGCGTAGCTCAAGAATGGCTCATCAGAATTTCGCGATCAATATGTCAAATGAAAGCCTAAACCCTTGCCTAAAACTTTCTCGCTCTGAGTTGATAGGTCGTCACTTCAAATTTCGAGAAAAAATGTCATTTAGGTCAAAAAACGTGAATATTTTACATGTTACCCATCCATTTTTTTACCTTACCCGGCGTAGCTCAAGAACGGCTCATCAGAAATTCGCGATCGATATGTCAATTGAAAGCTCAAGCCCTTGCCTAAAACTTTCTCGCTTTGAGTTGATAGGTCGTCGCGACAAATTTCGAGAAAAAATGTCATTTATGTCAAAAAACGTGCATTTTTTTTGCGTCACCTATCCATTTTTATCCTTACTCATTGTAGCTTAACCTCAGGGAGATATAATCTAGCCTAGAAGAATTTCCTGATCCAAGCGGACCTATGTGCAAAATTTCAGGTTTCTCGGTCAAACGGTGTGGATTTGTATAAAGAACATACATACATACACACACACACACATACATACAGACAGCTTTCTTTTATAGATATAGATCTAGTAATTAAGTATTTTTCCACTAACTAGAAGGAGGAAAATATTTGAAAAACAGCAAAAGTCATGAAACACAAAATTTTGAAGGACCTTGATGTTAACGAGGCGTTAAGCCTAAAAAAACAAACAAACAGAAAGAGAGAATGATCTAACAAACTTAAAATTATTATTATTTTCAGATAATATCATTCTAATCGAGGTGTATGGAGGTATTGTGTTCGTTTTTTTTTAATAAATATTTTTTTAATGAGGAAAATTTGACCTACAAATCACAGCCTCAAGAGATCAAAAAAGCTGTTTTCTTCCATTTTTCCGTGTGACCGTGAACACGATATCTCGAGAACTTTAAAAGCTTGACATTTCGTATGGCAGTTGATTATATACCACACTTACCACACGAACCACGAAAAATTTCTAGTTGAAATCGGCCGCAGGGCCGTAAAATGCGGCCACCAGGGCCGTTTCTTTGGATTGGTTAAAGACATAAAAAAGTTTGAGAATACTAATAAAAAAAAAAAAAAAAAAAATGCCTACAGCCTACAGTGAGTGCTACGGTCAAACAAGGCAGTACCAACTTAAAAATCTTGGTATATCGTGTTGCATATTATTTTAAATGTTTCATTGAGAGTAGTTCATTGCAAGAACAACAAATTTCAGTATCTACGACTGACTTACGAGATACAGGGTATAAAATGTGAAAAATAATGGACTCTTCTGGAGTGTCCCAGAAAGCGGAAAAATATGAAAATTTTAAATTTATAAATAGTTCAACAAATTGTTTTCCACTTTTTATAGGTTATACATTCATCGCCCTTTAAAGGCGACCTACGTAAGGCACACTAACGCAGTATTTACACTGCTCTGGTAGTTAGTTAATTTTATGTACCTACCCAGTTCAAGAAAAACTTGACAAATTAAGTTAAATAATCAAATATACTCGCTTCAACAAAAACGTCACCAAATCAGGACTAAGTAAGTACCTACCTATATCATCAGTAGCATACATTACACAACAAGCTTTCCCTTCATGGTCAGATACAGAATTCTCTAGAAGTTCCACTGCTGTTATGACCCCCAGGATGACGTCACAACATGGCTTTATGACCAACCATGTCGTCATAAAGAGCGCTGGCACTGACACCTAAACTGTCACGTACATCGATCCCCTGGGTGGCCTAGCTACATATAGAGAAGAGAAGTTTCGGACATTCCGACAAGAAAAGAAGAAAGCACCAACCATTGTATTGTCAAAGTGGTTACGACGCTAGACATATAATGTAGACAATCTTAAGCGCACGAATAGCTCAATGGTTAAGCACTCGCTTGACATGCGGAAGGTCCCGGGTTAGGACAACCGCGCCGACAAAAAAATTGTTCTCAAATTTGGTTACAGTTGATTGTAAGGGATACCTTCCGGTGCGCTTGTGTTGAACTAGCACCTAAATGAGAAGTATTGTGTCATTTCTGGCCCATCAGAGGAGAGGCATAAGTACTACGGGATGAGTAGGCTACTACACAGACCACAAGCGTCTACAGTTGCTCCTGTTTCATGGCTACGAAATAAAAAGACTGTAAACACTCATCTTTAAAAAAAAAAAAATCTAGCGGATTCTTGCGCATGATGGATCCGTGATCTGTGGATCGGATCCCACCCAGCACTTGGATTTTCCTCAATTATTATTTTGAGTAACCACATAGTAATAAGACTCTGAGGCTTAGGTGGTAGAAAATGCTTTGAGCATTAACCTCACCTAATGGTTTCTCCTTCCACTAAATATTATTATTATCCAGAACTATTACCTGATGCTGATGAGAGTCAATAAGTTCGATACAGCTGTCCAGGTATGTCCTGATATACTCATGTACATCTAGTACAACTTCTCACTTTTCTCTTATTACTGATTATACTAATTGTGTGAAATTCCTCCTTCTTTCAACACTTCTCCTGATAAAATATTGGTATTCCTGTCCAAATAAGCCATCACAATATATAACATAAGGTCTAAACGATCATCTTGTAATATCTTAAGCTGTATGATCATATTTGTCTTGTTTTTCTCTCGAGTTCAACAAATCAACAAGCAATAATATATGCTCAGCTCGTTGACTTGTTGTACTAGATGTCCACTTGACATACCTACGTATAGTTATGTGGTGACAGAGATAGTAAGCTAAGTTATCAAACCAGCCAGTGGCATGCTTCTTCTATCTGGAAGTGCGGATGTGTAGATTGCTCCAGTCACGGCCACTATCATGACCAGTCAACACTTTAGCTGCCGAATGAAGACATGTTGGAAAAACTGACGGTGAAATAGGAAATATCTATTTTATGAAAATTCAGTGTATACCATGGGTGTAGCCAGGATTTTGGCTAGGGGGTGGGGCAGCTGATGAGGAAGATCAATAATACCTAGTGAACAATCCTAAAGTGTTGCATATTCACTGGATTTTTCTAGCCTTCTCATGGCTACGTCCATGGTGTGTACATTTGTGTTAATAATTTATACGTATATAATTGGGTATTGTATTCGTAAAAATTATTAATTAGTTTGTACCTCGTGTTGTAGTGAAATTCTTTGAGATAGTTTCATCTTGCTTGTTGGTGAAGAAGCACTAAACCCATTTTGCTACTTAAAAACTTCATCGACATCGAGAGTACGTAGTTTTTGTTTCAACTCAGCGAGAGATTAGGAATCCACATATCCACAATTCCACACTGTGTTTGTTTAAGGAAGCCAACGTGTTAAAAAGATAATGAAAAGTCATTCGATACTGTGCGAAAACTTGAACCTGACCTATGTGAGTATAAAGTTATGGTCCATTATCTTTATGGAGAATGTACTCTGAGTGTACTTAGGTATGTAACCATAGTCCTTATGGAGAGTGTAATAAGCGTAGTTACAGCAAGTATCTGCTAACTAAACAGAACTGCCTTGTTGTAATCATGTTAGCTGAGACAAATGTGTACTGGGCCGGGGGGTCGCAAGCTGGATTATCCAACAACTTTAAAAAAAATATCTAATATTAGAATTTTCGTTTACCTACGTATAGTTAAAACTTCCGATAATTTCTTATAATTACACTTGTTAGCGGGACACAATTGAGAACAAATTGACACAGTACTTAATATTTAAAACCAAAATATTAAGTAAAGTGATTTTTTTTTAACAAATGGGCAATAATTTTGTGTTGATTCCGTGATATTTTTATGGCCGTTCTCATCAACTAGAGTTGAATTTTAACTGTTTAACCTAAACGGTTTTCTACTACCTCAAAGGTTTTCCATTATTTATGCATGCCTGTACCAGCTTAGGTAGCGTCTGGATACAGCGACCATCCGGATATAACGACGGGAAAGTTTGGTTCCTTGGGCGTCGTTATAAGTGAACTGCACTGTATTATTTATATATTTCTGGACGTTTGATAAGATCCTGAGTAATTTTGGTTTTGCGTCTGTTTGCCGGTTGGTATGTGCTTGCATTCCTTGCAAAGGGCTTAACTTAACCATAATACTAACCAAGTTTCTGAAGGCAATATCTGCGTCCCCTCTCACGAGGGACTCTACATCCTCTTTAATGCGACTCTGAGGCACAAGCTCTACAGCTACATGAGGATTAATTTTTAGATAAGCCAGACCCTCCCTCAAAAAGTCGACCTTCAACCAATCACACCGCATCATAGCACGACTTGAGAGACGGTTGGCTTATCTTAAATTTAATCCTGCTTTATAATATGGCTCTAAGTGGAGATATTGTAATTATTGTATGTACCAGTAGTCTCAATGAGTATGCCAGTACATGATTCCATCAACGTACACCAGAGTCACAAATTATTTATTATTCTTTGACCTCAAGAAACGCGTCCATCACATATTAAAGAGAATAGCTAGGTACTGACAATTTAATTTTATTATTAAGTTTTTTTTATTTTGTGTATAGTGGCCCTGAAATTTATCATGCCAATTAAATGTCTTTGACCGCATGCGTGTACTTGACCTAAAAAATTGTCTCTCTCTGGAGTTCTTCTTGTACCACCGCGCACGCGCAATACAGTGGCAAGGTCATACACTTGATCCTCAAAGGTTTCAGTTCAAATTCTCTTGACAAGAATTTAGTTTTGAATTCTAAGTTGGTGGGTTTCTACTTCCCCAAAGGAAAAAAATTGGAGCAAAAAAATATTATTTTTTAAAAACGAACAAAAACAAAAACGAACCATGGAAGTAATAGATTCTGTGATATAATAGCTTTTTAAAGAAACACCAACAAAGCTTTTATTATAGATCCAACGATTCTATTTGAAAAAAAAAAAATGATGCATTACAAGGAGATGATATTCATAGAGAAAAATGTGAGATATACAATGGTTGTATTCCATATCTCAAGGAAAAATATCTAGAATCATACGGTGAAAGAGACTTTCAAGTTTTGGGACTCTGGTTTGGAAGTTGAGGAACAATATCCAAAGATGTTTTAATTTTCTTTGACAAGTTCAACCTTCCCAAGAATTTACTAAAAATACTATCACAAACTATTATTTGCGACTGTATTAAAATAGTAAATCTTCACATTTATTCCAACTCTTGAAGAAAGCAAATAGAAAATTAATTAAGAAAGAAAAAGAAAAAAATATGCATAAAAAAAGATGTACTCTTTTGTATTGATTGATATGCTGTGTTTTTGAGCAACCCTTAAATATGTGGCCAGCAACGTTTTACAATAATACTGTATCTCTTCAATTTCTAATATTAGAAATTTATCGGAAGTAAGTCTTGCCGGGGAACTATAAACAGGAGCAGACCAGCATTGGCTTGGTTCTGGGGGCCCTTGTCAATTATTAGCCTCCTTGTAAAGACAGTGGTAGAAGTGCTGAGTCATTCCTCCACTGTCAGGCTACCATCGTTCACGATGACGCCATCCTGTGATGATGAAGAAGTTTAATACCACCATTAATATTTGATGCTCGCACGAATATTGTCATTTAAATAATTATTTCCTTTTTATATGTACCTATTTAGAAGTAGATAATGGTGATTGGCTTAGTGTTGCCTTGATATCGTAGGTACTTGGTACACATCATGTAAATAAATAATAGCTTTACACATCATGTAAATAATAGCAAGTAAATTAAAGCTCTATTGTTCATGGGTACGTGCAGTACATGCATTTCAATGAAGCACGGCTACATGCAAGTCCTCCAAGTCCAGTGTTCTAGCCGGACACTGTGTAAGCTGTAATACGTAACAAGATGGTTATAATAACAGTAACAACAATAGAAAATGATGTACCTGCCTATACTACCCGCCAAAAACAAAAACAGGGCGAGATTAAACTCATGCCAGGCCCGTATCCTTAAACGTTATTAGGCAGCTTGATCAGTTAGCTTGATCGATAAGGCGGCGGACTTGTAACCTGGAGGTCGGTGGTTCAAGTCCCGGTTTCACAGAATAGATTTAGTAATTTAGTAAAGCGAGTTAGAATAGTTGTGACATCACGAAAGTGATGAACACAAATATGATAACTTTAAAAAAATATATATATTATTATACGCCCCCCGCAAAAGCCTTTGCTAGTACATATTGGAATAGAAAATAAGGCCATGTAAGAAGGGGGGGGCGTAGCTTCTATTGAGGGCCGAATTGTAAAACAGAATTCTAAGATGAGCCTAGACGCTCCCTCAAGTTGGGCTTTCAACCAATCACAGGGCACTTTAGCCCGACTAGAGGAACAGTCAGGCGTATATTTAATTAATTGATTTGTACAGGTATTTAATTGATGAATGGGGCACGGACTCTGAATGTTACAGACCTTCTTTTTAAATAAATATTCATAAAAAAAAAAATATAAAAAAAAAATATGATTACTATTAATTTGTAATTTTACATGTTCATTATGTACTCATAATTATTGTAAATCAATTCTCTATAATCTACCACTTTAGTGGTGAAAAAAATTAATCCTGTTCTATAATGCAGACTTTAATAGTTTTATTTAAATTCCACTAATTTGAATCTGAACATGTATTCTGGAGTGGAAAAATAACCTATATTATGTAATGAAAACCAGTATCTTCATTTCCCTACTTTATTGTAACAACTTTGAAAAAAGGAAATAAAAAACTACTTAGTATGAAATTTTGTGCATGTTTTTGTTGTATGTTATCCGTGCATGAAAACGTGATGTATGAATAATAATTAATTCATTTACACCTGCAAATGCATAAAGTTCTCTTGTTTTCACACCTTGTATTGTATTGTATATTACTAGGAATTCGAAACGACGTGTTTTTTTTATGTAATATTTATTTAATAAAAAAAGAAGATATTTTCCCCCAACCTTAAACAATGCTTCTAAGGTGTTGTTCATGATTTTTTAAAGCCTCGGTAGTACATTTTATAATTATTAATAGGTATTACCTACCTATTAAACTATTTTAAGACTGATTGAATGGGCCAGCCAGACAAATCTAACAAATGCATGATATTTCCTTCATGTAATAGCTGAAATTTTGCATGGTTCCCAATGACAGATTCAAAGTTGAGCCTTGTAAAATAAATTCATAAAAGAATACCCATACCCAGTGGTTTGGCCCAGAAGTCCACATAAGTTGGCGAGTATTACTTTACTCTCTGTCTCTGATGTAATTTATTGTGTCTCTCTTCTCTTTCTTTTTCTCTCTCCCTCGTGTTTAGATGAAAAAAAAACCAAATGCCACAAAGAAGACCTACATACAATAAAAGCAAATTAAATATTAACCTAAAAGGCTATAGTCTTTGAATCTGTGCGTCATATATCACCGGTGCAAACAGGTGATGGATTTTCCGACACAAATCTGTGGCCAATATTCAATCATGTAATTTCCATTCTTTGAGTTAAAACGTCAGAGAGAGAGAGAGAGATGTGTGTTTCGCATTTCCTATGTTGGAATGTCGTCCATATTGGAATTTCCTGAAATGTTCTCCTGTTATACACATTTACACAAGAACAAAAATACAGAGGTAAAGGTTTAAAGTAGGATGGTTAATGGTTAAAGTCTAGATGTCTATGGTCAGAGGTGTTTCTATCAGGATTATGGGACGAGGAGGAAAGTGCGGGGTCTTGAATGTGAAGATCGAGCAGGAAAAATGGATATTTGAAAGTTGTTAGGCAATGAAAAAAGTTGTTCTCTCATTCTCCAAAAAAAATATAGCAATACGAATTGATTCGAAAACCCAAAAAAATAAACTGCCAATTATGGACACAATACTTCCTCATGATTGATTCACATTGTATACGCACTTGGCAATTTTGATATATATAAACCACTCGTACTCGTATCTCCAAAACTGTTTTATATGGTAGTATACCGTTTTTCCTACATTCTAGATTCCACGTAAAAATCAATAATGACCAGTTGAAGACCTTATTTTTATACATTTTTGGCCAAAATTTCGGATTTTCTCAAATATCAGAGCTCAATCATATCTTATTTTAAAAAATACAAATACACGATGTAAAACACTAATACGTATATACATACAAAAGTTCATCTAAATCGGGTGAGTAGTTCACGAGATAGGTATAAGCGTACAATACGTATCCAATATGTGTATAAGTAGTTTCTGAGATTTGTGTCTTACAAGGTACAAGGTATGTATTTTACACACCGACAGACGACAGACAAAAAAACCTAATAAGGAGATTATGAGACGTCCAGAAATATGAAAATTGAAATCGAAGCAAAAAAATATTTACAAAAGCGAACACAATACTACCGTTTTCTAATATTAGAAATTTTCGGAAGTAAAATATGAAAATAATATTAAAAAATAACCGTCGCCATTTCTTAAGTTTATGCCAATTTTAATTAGCCGCCATTTTAAATTGGTATTCGATGAACATTCCGGTTTTTTTGTAAAATATTTCTGAAATAAATATAGAACCAACGAGATAATAAAATGAGGTGATCTCATTTAAGATTTTCAAACTGACCGGGGCTCCTCATTTCGTCTCTGAACCTAGATTTTCATTTCAAAGGATGTTTTTAAAAAAAAAGAAGATAAAAAACGTTTAAATTCAATTTTTGTCTTTTCTTTTCCATTTTCTTTATCGGAGGAATAGGACTATACCTTTTTGGCAGTTTTCGGAGCAATAGGTATGTACCTTTTTGATATCCGATTTCAATTTTGAACAGAAAGTCATTAAATCGGAGCAATAGGTAACCGCCCGATGTTTTCTTCTATTATAAGGGTAGAAATAGACATCAGGTAAAACACCCGCCGTAATATAATATGACCATGCAGCTGATATCCCCGTTAAACCAAAGTTTTTTAAAAAAAATTAAATCGGAGGGTTTCTTAACATTTCTATTAACCAACATGAGTGCCTACTATCAATAATTTTCTCATCATATCTATCAATAATTTTCATGTGATCTGTAAGTAAGTAGGGATCTGTTTTCTCCTATACCTTACTAAAATATCATTGCAATGAACAATCCCTTCAATCGTGCTATGTCCCTTATTAACACTATAATGCAACAAGCATCCTGACATCGACATTTTTCATGACAATCTTAAATCCTTCAAAACCAAATTATGCAAACTTCCTTCCTCACGCCAGGACTAGAGATTCTATTCTACTCGTTTATACCTACTATGGTTTTTTCTTCTTCGTCATTTGACATTTAGGTACTTAGTTTAAGTTCTATTTTGTAGTTTATGTTTATTTGTGTAGATTTAAGCTTTAAGTTTTATCTTTTTGTAGGGCCAATTATTGTAAAATGCGTTAGATCCCGTAGATATTCGAAATAAATAAATTAGTACCCAAGTACTTATGGAATTCATGAAAATTATTGATAGATAATAAGAAAACAATAAATTCTATTATTATTAACACTGATGGGAGTGCAGTCGCTACAAATGACAGATAAGACACGCAGGTACAACATATACATACACTGGTATATACACTTAAGTAGAAGCAGAATGCTACGTTTTTTAACGAGCAGCCCAAGAAGAAATCGCCTCCCAACACTGTAGCACTGTAGCAGTGATGATTATGGCTGGAGTGTTTCCAGGACTCTTTCACGTTTTTCCCATTAATATATCTTATAGGTAGGTACCTAATATTAATTCATATAAAGAAATATCATAAAGGATTCTGTAATTAATGTGTTTTGCTATCCAGAACTAAAACTAACAGGTCTGTTGTTAGGTAATATGTAAATATTCCCGTGAAACCTGTTTCCCTGATGAATTAAAGGGACTTTTCCAACACACTTGGGCAGTAAAATCACGACAAATTAAATCAAAACACTAAAATAGGACTAAATGACGTGGTTAAATCTACATACATGCACCTCCACTGCTGGCAAGCAAAATGTAATGGCTTTTTTAGATATTTTATGAATATAGATTACTTCCGTGACATGTTCAATTGTTCATGTATCTAGGTAGGAAGTGTCTAAATGAAATACAAGATTAATGTTAAATGTGATAAGCTAATATTTTTATTCCTTGATTTTTAGCGTAAGCTCACTGGAGCCTACTAATTATTCTTGTCTCCAGTAGTCCTTTTAAGCCTTCCAACATACAATATCCTTCAGCTAAGCAACATGTTGAGGTAGCTGAAGATTGATATCTCCCTGGTTTTTATTATTATTGAAATATTTTGGAACATAATAATGTACAAACATGTAATTCAAAAATTAAAAACAAAATTGAGAAAAATATTCACAAGAAGAATAAATAAGGAAAGTAACAAAATAGATAAAATATATACAGATGTCCTAACTAAAGGGCGGGGTTATTGTCTATCAGGTGCGGCCGGTGCTAAGGAGCTGTGGAACTGCAGCACCCCTAGACGAAAAAGAAATAAAAAGGATTTTTTCAAGTTGTAGCTCGTACATATGGAAAATAATCACACATTTCTAGGATAATTAATGCATAATTATTATGATTGGCATGGTAAACAAACACAAACTCTTTAGATACTGAAAAAGCTACTCTATAAATCCCATTTTGTCCGGTTTATGTGGCAGCACTCCCAAAACATTTTTCCGCCGGCCGCGCCCGTTGTCTATGGCAATCTCTTCCACTCAAACTATTTGGTTTTGATGATATTAGATACCTATACATAAATAATTATTGTACTATCGGAATGCACCCGCTTCGCCAATGGCACACACCAACATATTTTCAAGTAGCAAATTTAAACTTATGAATTTTTCCAAGGTAATAAGACTGTAGACCATCTTGCAACTCAAGGTGGCAGAATGTTAAATTTTGAATATAAAAAACGCCATGATGATGTTGTGAGGTGTATCCACTTCTGGTTTACAAGAAAGTATGGTATTAGTAAAAATAGAAGACTAAAAAACTACAAATTTGAAAATACCATTTCAAATGAAAGAGTTAAATCAAGTCTGATGTACCTATATTGACAGAACTTCGTATCGAACATAACAAACCTGATCTTCTTGTACATGACTTAAGAATGAATGAAATAATTTTGATTGAAGTTGGTATAACAAACAAAAGAATATTATCAACAACTGAAACAACAAAAGAAAGAAAATGTGATTTATTAGGAAAGGAGTTATTCATGATGTATAACGGAGCAAAAGTCACTCTTGTGCCGATTGTACTGACATGGGATGGTTTAGTCACCAAATATTTCAATGAACATATGAACACCTTAAATATTAATAAAAGAATACAAGCTTACATCCAGAAAGTGGTTTTGAAGAGGACATTGGAAAGCATCATGATAGACTACAAGAATCAGAATGAAGATATTGATGAGGAGATTGTAGAGGAACTGCTAGCATCAGCAGACCTCTAATGTTTTAAAATGTCAAAATAAATAAAAATTCATCTTTGAATTTTTTCCTGAAATTATACGACAGATTTGCTTGTGGTCATTTTTGCTATATCTTGACTTAGCTCGTCCATATTTCTGTTTTGTATTTAGATACATGAAAACATAATTTTACATATTATATTTATAAGTTTTATTCAAAAGCTCTTGAGAGAGAAAAAAGTAAAATGAATTTAACCATCCACGGGCCAAGATGTCAAGGGGATACTCACTCACCTGTCTTTCATTATAATCCACTAGCGGGCTGTCGCCCGCTTTGCGGGCCGAGGCATGGCCGTGAAAGCAAAAAATCCTTTTTCGCCAATGGCAGGTGTTGTAGTGGGAGTTTCGAAAAATCCCGTCTTATTGCACATCTAGACTATAAGACAAAGCTACCTACCAAATTTCAGCTTCCTAGGACTTACGGTTTGGGCTGTAGAGCGATGATCAGTCAGTGGTCAGTGGTCAGTGGTCAGTGGTCAGTGAGTGTCTTTGACATTTATATATTAAGATGTAATATAATATATCCTTTCTCGAAGTGGCAAATTCTGGAAATTCTCAGAGAGAGAGGGAAACTCAGCTGCTAGACATAGATAATGTATGTATGTAGACCATTTTTACTATTGTTAGTAAGGTGATGTAGGAAACCGTACAAGGAACCACATTACAATATGCTTGAACATACCTGAAATCAATTAAAGAAGATAAAGTATTAATAATATTAATTATAATAAAATTAACAGTCTCATATATAGACAATAGACAGAACTACATACACACCTTACATTTTTTTTTTTTTTGTATTTTTTTAAATATTTATTAAACATAAAAAAAAATTGATCGAAAACTCCAGTTTTTGGAATTGTTCCCAAAAATGAAGCTGCGTTTCCTCTCTGGATTGCTAAACTTCCTATAATATAACCCCGCCCTTTAGTTAGGACATCTGTATATAGGTACTTTATTCATGTATATTTTATTTTCTTGTTGTTGTTGTTGTTGTTGTTGTTTTTTTTTTTTTTTTTTAAATATCAATTTTTTTATATATATATTTTTTCCTTCTATTAAGGTATTTTTTTATTATTTTTTATTTATTTATTTTTTTTAGCTAACTATTATAAATGCTAATAATAAAAAAATAATAAGAATAATGTGTTTCTATAGTAAAAAAAATGCTCCGGTCTCAATATTATAAATTTATGAGTAGGGTGATGGTATTAATGTTTTACATGACCATAATGTTGTCCATATTGGAAATTACGGAAATGTTCTCCTGTTCTACACACGAACTGCAGGTTGGTGCATTTCATTTTCAAAGGTTGGTCTCTTGGTCAGTTAGTCAATGAGTCAGGAAGTCAAATACGCTTTTATATTTATAATTTTATTTCTCTCTCTTCTTTTCATTGTCTCTTTCTTTCTCTCTTTCTCTCTCTCTCTCTCTCTCTCTTTTATATAAAGCTAAGCTTATGGCCATCTATCTTCAATATGTCACTCATGTTAAATGCTGTTTGTTTATTGCGTCATATATCACCGTGCATACAGGTGATGGATTTCCCGACACAAATCTGTGCCCAATATTTAATAATGAAATTTCCATTCCTTGAGTTACAACGTCAGACAGAGAGAGTTTCCTATGTTGGAATGTTGTCCATATTGGAAATTACGAAAATGTTCTCCTGTTCTACACACGAAAGGCAGAAATACAGAGGAAATAGCTGAATTTCATTTTCAAAGGTTGGTCTCTTGGTCAGTTAGTCAATGAGTCAGGAAGTCAATTACGCTTTTATATTTATAATTTTATCTCTCTTCTTTTCATTGTCTCTTTCTTTCTCTTTCTCTCTCTCTTTTATACAAAACTAAGCTTATGGCCATCTATCTTATAAACATTCCTTAGTTCTTTACTGACAGGAAAAAATTCCAGGAAAAACCTATGTACGTACAAGGTATTATATGAATGAAAAAATAATAACATAATATGTATAATTAAATTGGAAGGATCAATCAGAGTTTTTTCTGTGAAATAGTTTCTTCTGTGATATCCTCCTATTCTTAGTAAAATGTTCTAAGGGAATGAGTCGGTACCTATAAGATTTTATGTCGAAGTAATTTGAAGATAGAAATACTTGGCTTTTTTTGTTTCACCTCACTTATAATACTTATTCATATAAATTAAGTAAAACAAAAAAACCAACTGATTACTATCAAATTATTTAGATTTTTATTTGTTTTACCAAGAGTTGTGAATAAGTTATAAGTTTTTCCTGAGATCTTGTTCCATGTAGATATTATGTATACGTAGATACTATTCCATAGATATTTTGTATAATTATGTAGATACTATTCCATATTAGATATTATGTATAAGTATAGATACTATTCCATAGATATTATGTATTATGCAGATACTATTCCATTGATATTACCAAATCACATGTATCGGGAAGAATTTAGCGGTAAATTTGGGTAATATTCAGCATACTACCCACACCTAGACAACTCATCAGCGTTAAAAGTATAGGTATACCTACTCCTGATGAGTTCAAACCTTTTATTGCTCACAATATTAAAACAAATTGGCAAAATCAGTGGAACTCAATACCTGCGTCCAATAAATTGAAGTTCATAAAGGCTAGCCTTGACAGGTGGGAAACCTCTAATCAGAAAAATAGGAATCGGGAAGTGGTTTTAGCTCGCACAAGAGTCGGCCACACCCAAGTCACCCACACCTATCTGTTCACTAAATCCCTAAAAAAATCCTTAACAGAATCTGTTGCACCTCACCGGCCGCATCACTTGTCCGCCACCCCTATCAAGTCGTTAAGTGCAATATTAAAAGAAAAAGAATCATTTTCAGCTAATACATTTTTTTATGGCTTGCCTCCATGGTATAATGGGTTTTTTTGTACATACTTCTAGCTTTTTTAAAAAAATTATTGTTATTAATTCTTTGTTGATGATTGTTTTGTAAAAATAAATAAAGTGTAAATAAATAAATGGTTGTTACATTCATTATACTCGTATGTCTTACACATAGGCATTTTCAAATATTTGTAAACAAAATATTTAGTAATAAAAAAAGTATTGCTGCAGGAATTGTCCAAGGCAGTGTTGTCGGAGCTTATTAGGCTGTTCATACTGTATGTATGTACATGACCTGCCAAATTCATACTGTATATACATGACCTTCCAAATTCATACTGTGTATCCATGACCTGCCTAAAGTCAAAAATGTAGAATAAAGGTTTGTGAGAATGTCTTCGTCTATGGTTAGAAACCCCAATTTCTGTTTTTCAATAAGATATGAGCTGCTTGAGGTTCTATTTCAGATTTTTGTAAAAGTTTCATCTGCTAAGACACTCTCCTCTGTGTTAGAGTGTCAAGTGGAAGATTTTCAGCAAGCAGCTCATATAATTTGGGTACACATGATTTTCCTTATAAAAAATGTGCCTAATAAAACGGGCTTGAATACGCTCTGAAGATTTTTTGCCACATTCTGTGGTAGAATTTTTGGGGACAAAACCATGTTGTTGAGTGGAAACTTTACTGAAAACCAAACTTGAAATATGATTATAAATCACAACTTCAAATACTTTAAGATATGATATTCACGTTCGAGACCGGCCGATGTCAATGTCTAAACCCTAGATTTTTATATTTTTCCTCCATAAAAAAGCTACCAAAAACACCAAAGATGTTGAGAAAATTTTACTTTCTACCGGTAAGCTTACTAAAGGAAGAATTTAGAAATATATTTACATGTATTTTCCTCAATAAAAAAGCTACCAATGAATATCAAAATTCTAGTTTCTACCTGTAAGTTTACTGAGCCTAATAAGATGAGTATACTTACACAATACACAACCAGGTGAAAACCCATCAATGTATAGGCTGATACACACAATCGACTCAATACAAGGAAATTCAAATTATAATGTTTTTTACTTACTTATCCTATAATAAGGAAAGTATTGATTCGTTAAAAATTAGACCTACCCGGTTTTTCACATTTCTGGACGAATGTCCTCGAAATTTCATAAAAGTTTTTTTCGGCCATTGGACCATGCGTCCCCTCCACTTTAAAACTCTGCGTAATCTGAAGAACTTTGAGACAGGACCTCACATTCAGTCTTACCAAAACTCTTTCCCAATTCACATCGACCCCTGCTCATCTCGCCCTACTCATCGGATGCTGCCTTTGACCCCGGCCGTGATACCTTACATCAGACAGCAGCATCATTCATCATCGCCATCCATCACCATAGAAGAGCCCAGAATGTAAGAATATTTAATACATTATTCGTCCAAGTTAAACAAGCCCTCTGTTCTACCGCACATTATCACTTATTCAAAAGAAAATCCACTTTCAATAGACCCTAACACTTTTTTTCTTCAGCTATCAGGGCCAAAGATATAACCGTCAAACAGTACAAAATTTCGATGCCGAATAAATGGGTCTCTTACCCATACGCTTAGAAAGAATACAATTTCAAATTTTACTGGCTGTATGGCAAATTTCCATCATAAAGAGAAGAACCAATGCCAAAAATAAGTTCGACTTTCCGTTATCGCTATATTTTGAGAGTTTTTATCAAATCACTTGCATCTCCAAAAGTTCTCTTTATTTGACCATAGCGTGTAGATTTGACATTAATTTTTAGCTAACTGTTTTTTTTTTTTTTTTTCTTGTGAGATGAGGAAAAATCTTCTATGGTTCAAGACGAAGTGCGGGGTTCCAGCGCTGGAAACCGCGCCCCATACCCGCTAAAACCCTCCTCTCCATCACTACAAACATACCCGGAACCGTATAGTACATTACTTCAGGTATTTAGCAAACTGTTACCATTGAGTCACCAGTGGCGGAATTTTACTTATTTTTGAGGGATGAGGAAAGTGTCTATAAACCAGAGCTGCAGAGCTCCAGCTCCAGCTCCCAGCTCAGTCTCAACTTATAATATCGCCAATGTCAGGGCAACAAGCACTTGGGTCATTTTCAGGGCAGGATTAATCTTACTCCCCACCCCCCTCTAATCTAATGAATCTCATTTTGAAGTTATAGGAGAAGAAATCACAACTTGGAAACTGATCCAAAGTAAACTAATCCAAAGGAAACTGATCCAAAGATCCAAACATGAGGAACATAGGGACCCTTTGACAGGACTGCAGGCTACTTTTTGACTTAAAATACCTACTAGTAACTCGGTGAACTTTATATCTCATCTCATGTCAAACATTAGGATCATTTTGGGGACCTCAGCGGCCCCCTTTTGTATTTTGGGCACAGTGTGGCCTCCATAGTATTCATGGGTACCAAATTCATATGAAAGAACCAGGTGTATTCCACGACAAGAAGCGAGCATTATTAAATAAAATTACAAAAACCAATTTCAAAAATAAACTATTTTGATTTATCCGCTCGGGAGTTATCGTAGAGTAGGCAGACGAACAAAGAGATATTGAACAAAAGACAAATCATCCAGAATCTGACTAGTGTCTTGGAAACCAATTGAATTTGCTTTGATTTGTAAGGAACAGAGCACAGACGCTTTAGAACGCTTTGTGATGCGACTAAAAATACTTTACATAAAATATTATCTTAAGATACTTTGAAACGTTGTCAAAGGAATCTTATTTGAAACGTATAGTGGGGGAAAATGTCATGAGATGCGAATCAAATAGCAAAAGTAGTTGAATAAAATTTCAAAAAACTTGAAGATTTGTGTATTATCGTACAAATAAAAACATCAAACATTTCTAGAATAATTAATGCATAATAATTACTATGATTGGCATAGAAAACAATCTCTTTAGATACTTTATAAATCCCGTTTTAGTCCGGTTTATGTGGCCGCACCCCCAAAATATTTTCCCACCGGCCGTGTTTGCTAGCGGGTACACCGTTTTTCGCATAAGGACTGGTTTTATCTAAGACATTGTCGTAGTGCCGCGTATGGGCAAGGATATTTTTCTTTGGGTACTTATTAATTATAAATTTATTGGTTAGTGAGATCAATAATTTTAAAAGAGAAGGATCGATTCTAATGATTTTTTGCATTCTGTAACCCTGAATTTCGGAGCAGGCTTTTTTTGTTTTACCTTTCCAATAAAATTATTAAATTCTCTCAAATTAACATGAAATGTATGTTCCCAAAAGCGCGGGACTCCAAAAGTCGCGAGGTCCGTAACAAGTGCTATACTATTGGTAAATTGGTAACACGAGCATTCGGCCCAGGTCATGTTTGCAACTATTTTTTCCAAAAGCAAAACGATGCTCATTTGTTTAAATTTCTCTTACCGTGTGTTCAGCAAAAAACCAGACACTTTTGTTTTTTCAACTATTTGAAAACTTTTAAGCATAGAGACCTGAAATTTCATTTGAATAAAGTCAACATTATTTTGCAAATGTACTGAAAATTTTAGAATGAAATGTCGAACAGATTTTTCTTTTTTTTTTTGGTTTCGAATTTAGTACTGTCTATTATTTTTAGATTTTTAGCAACTTTAACGAAAAATTCTGCGTTACAATTCTATTTATTAGATTTTGCTTATTGAAGCAACGGTAATCTAAAAAATTTGAGAAAGATGATCGCCTGGTTTTTCTAGGAAAAATGACATACCCTCGATATAATTTTCCTTTGCAGGGGTCTTAGCTGTCTTCTAATTCCCTTTATCTTCAGTCTTTCCAGCCAGCCATTTTCTTAATTTTACGAAGAATTCTTGGATATAAACTCTTTAATAATATTTCTTATCCTTAACCTTAATCTCCATGTGAAGTCTTTATGATGTAACTATCAGACTGTCATAAAATCATTTTATAATTTCAATGTTAACACTTTTAAAATTATGTTTTTTACACAGTGTGGTAAGAGCCTACGTCTTAGGGTGAAAGCAGTAGCGTTCTCCCGGCAGACTGAAAGCAAATTTGTTAAAATTGGACTAACACTCCTGCAGGTATAAGACTTCCATTGGAAGGCATTCTAAAAAATTCTGTCCAATGTCCATAATGACAGAGTATTATACTTGGAGAATGGTTCACATCGTATACACTTGGCAAAAAAGATTGAATTTCCATTATCGCTATATCCTGAGATTTTTTTTTACTAAACCACTTTCATCTCCAAAAGTTCTAAACCAATCTGCAAATTTACCGGCGTGGGCGTGGTCATAATGCCGGACTGGACGTTGAATTCTTCCTGATTGACTCATCGAATGGAGGGGAACCGAAGAATCATATAGTTGTGGAAAGAGGGCCCGCCTTCTTTAAGGGAATGGAGGATCTAACCAAAAACGCCACAGTTTACAAAACGTTTTTTTTTTTTTAATCAAGGTTTAAAAAACCTTGATCTCTAAAATTTAGAATAAAGAAAGTCGGTAACAACCGGTTAAGGCAAGGAAATCCTGTGAGGAGAGTTCCGTGTTCTGGCTTGTTAGCTCGCAGCGATTCTCGGTTTGGTCACAGAGGCAAGTGCTTTTTGTGCAAAGCCCTACGAGTGAACTGTTGGTGTGTTGGTGTCTTGGTACCGAAGTCTATATGGCTCTCATATAGCGACGGATAATATCAAGTCATCGGCCCTAATCCTGAAGTTCACCTCAGTGTCTTAACTCATCCGGCGCATACACACAGGGTGACTTACTGTGATCCAAGAAATTGGACATTGCACTGGTGAATTCCTCTATAGAGTTAAAAAAAAACACAAAGTCAGTCCGATTGGATCTTTTTTCTTCTTTTACTCTAATATCTTATCCCGCTTAAGCAGGGTCAACGTTGTTCAACCTCATGGTTGAGGTTGGTTGGTTTTGGCACATTTTTACGGCTTCCTAACGCCAACAATTCTACTTAATTAAATTTTACGTCCTGGATTAGGACGGGGGTTTTACCCTCCATTCGCTGGGAATCGTACCAGCTACCCACATTAACCTAACCCAGCCTGGGTAGGGCCGGAATTGCCAGCCTCACGTGTTCGGAGGAAACAGAATTTTCTGTGCGAAAAGTCTCCGACCGGGGATCGAACTCAGGATCTCTGGAATACGGGCAGTAGTCACAACCGTTACGTCAGGGAGGCTAGCGTGACGGTTGTGACTCTCCGTCCGATTGGATAGTATGTGTATATTGTGTAATTGTGTATGAATGGTTTATTTGTAGTGAAGCAGACGGCCTCTTCACAATTTTTGTGGGTAGCGCAGCATTACTAAGAGCCTCCTTTATTTTTCGAATTATTCTATTTCATTAATTTCTTTTTACTGTGGTAACGCCGCCACTGGTCGTTACTCATACAAGTAACTGCTAATTTTTGCTCACGAGGTATGAGTGTACCCCGGACATCCAAGTACAGAAAAATTCCTGCCCCGCTAGGGATCGAACCCAGGTCACCCATCTTCTGCTCACCCATCTTCTGCTCACCCATCTTCTGCTCACCCATCTTCTGCTCACTCATCTTCTGCTCACCCATCTTCTGCTCACCCATCTTCTGCTCACCCACGGACGATCTACTCCTTGCTTTTTCAGCCTGATGACGTAAACTGTATAGTAACGGTAGCGTATGATGTAGCAATTCATCGGATGTCTGCTGATCACCTGGGGGAAATCCTCCCCGACCTTCGGGGAAGTTGAGACTGCAATCACTATAATATATTGATCAGGTTGAATTGAAACATAAAACGTACCTACCTAGCTAGTTAGTGATACTCTTCAATATTTGATAGCAACTTGTGAGTATATCAGTCTTCATTAAGACATCAAGTCAAGAACATCCGAAGCGAAAATTTCAATCGCGATCCAGCAATTTTAAAATCACCCCGCGGAGATTGTCTTACGAGAACATTAGCTATCGATCATCGACTTGGTACGATTTTCAGGAAACACTCGTCTATCTCAAGACCACATTCGTTGCTATCTTATCGACCAACGCAGATCATTCTTCCTCTGGCTTTTTTCCATCGTAACATAATTTTTCTTTCTCATTTTCAATATATCTCGGGATTTTTAACGTCAGATTGTTTTAATTGCATTATTAAGTTTTAATTAACAAACGGGTAATCTACCAAAAAATATTTATTTCTCTTTAACATCCTTCCGCAGTCTTTCGCTATCAACCATTTTGTTTTTGAGTGGATTTTATGATTTGATAGTTCGTTCGTGATTTTTATACATTTCTGATATTCATTTTTGCGCCAAATGTGCATTGACATTCAAATTGCCACAACGTGTCCAAACCAAACCAAGAACAAGACTCGTTTATTGTACAATAATTATATCTATATTATAAATAAGTAATAAATAAACAACAATTATTCGGAAATACCTGGCGATATCAGTAAATTACTTCGTCAAACTAACTATACTACAGATAATAAGGACCTATAATCGATATTAACTAACAAGTATACAACATCTGTTTCAAAGAATTCGGCGGGTCCCAAATAATCGTTATTCATGAAGGGCCTTACATTAAATATTTTCAACACAATTCGTTGATTAAAAAGATACATCTCGCTGACCACAACTTGGTCGGATAAACCAACAGATTTTAGAAGTGCTATTTATCTCAGAAGAATCAAAAAACACGACTTTGAGGCGATCTAGATTTTAATATTGAAGGTAAGTGATACGTATACATTAATACTATTGTTTTTCACTCGTATATTTTACATATTACAATAAATACCTGCAATATCTACATAAAGTAACTTATTAATGCAACCGTTTTAGACGTTCGACGACAGGCACTGCCGTAAAATTGACTAGATCATGCCTTTGAGTGAATTTAGTTTTTACTAAGTGCGTCTAACGTACCTATTTTACTAATGTTATTATGTTCAAAATATTAAGTTCACCAAAAATAATATTCGTGTTATTATTACGAGTTACTCGTACATTTATTTTGTAAGTAAATCAACATTAATAATAACATTGAAAAAAAAAAAAAATACACTGCCAATTTATTATGGAAACAATTATTCCTCGTGATTGGTTCAAATTGTATACGCTTGGCAATTTTGAGATTGTATACATGTATGTATACTAAATCACATATATCTCCAAAACTTCTTAACCGATTTTCTTTAAATTTCTTTTATATGGTAATGTACCTACCGTTTTTCCTACATTCTAGATTCCACAAAAAATCTTTATCGGTGGGATGAAAAGTTTATTTTTTTGCAATTTTTTGTCAAAAAAATCGAATTATCTTAAATATCAGAGCTCAATCATATTTTATTAAAAATTATTACAAATGCACTGTGTAAACACTAATACTTCTCCAATATGTGGACTTTATTTCTTTGAAATCCGTTCAGTATAGTGTCTGAGATTTGGGCGTTACAAGGAATGTATTTAACAGACCGAGAGACAGACAAAAACCAAAGTTACTCAGGAGGTTATGTCCATAAAAAAATATAAAAAAATTGAAATCGGAGCAAAAAAATACCTATTTAAAAAAAAACGAACAAAATACTTTCTAATATAAGAAAGTAGGTAATCAAAGACAAACTTTTCTTTCTTTTCTCAAAATGTTGAGGGTATTTAAAATCAAATCGTTAGCCAATGAGGTCTTGAATTTATTAATTATATCGCAAGGTCAACAATCTCATTGCGATCAAAGTAGATAATAATTATTATAAGCACAGGTCCGGCCATAGCCTCAAGTGTGGAAATAGGAAACACGAAACATCCTTCCTGTGAAACGCACCACTTCGTCAGAGGAACCGGTGGTTCAGGGTGAACAAAATGGAGGCTTGGCGTGTTTTGTTGGTGTTTCGTGGTTGTCCAACAAATACCACATTTCCAGAAAATTGTTTCTCTCTTATTTTAGGAAAACTGAAGTAATATGCAAAATATTCTAAAAAGATCCAATGATAAAAATTTCCACACCAAAGGAAATGGCATTAGGAAATGCCATTTCCTTTGGTGCTGGAAAATTCCATTTTTAGTCTCAGATCCAGTCCTATTCTTTTTTATATACATTCATGTAATTTAAACCCTGTATTTCCAAAGGAAAAGGCATTAGGAAATGCTATTTCCTTTGGTGGAAAATTCCTTTTTTAGTCTCAGATCCAGTCCTATTCTTTTTTTTTTATATACATTCATGTAATTTAAACCCTGTATAGTTGAGTATATTAGCTATCAAAGTAAATTTTAACAGTGAAGTTCGTTCTTGACTCTTGATAGGTTAATGCTTACAATATCCGTTTTGAGAAATAATTATGTACCTACAGGGTCGTCAGAAAGTACCTTTCCTACGTAAATATTTATTATAACAGCTCTTGATCAAAAGGACGGTAAACATTGAAAAAACTGTGAAACTGTAATAGTACGAGTATATTGTAGGGAGATATTTTTCCACAAGGTGAGGAAATTTTTATCATTGGATCTTTTTAGAACATTTTGCATATTTCTTCAGTTTTCTTAACTGTAGCCGGTGTAATTTTTGCAAATGCAAAATCAATTCATATCTCTCAAGCCTTGTGTAACCTAAAGTATTTTTCAATTATATTAAAGTAGGTATAACAGATATCAACATAAAAAAATAATGTATCTTTTTAAATGCACGGTCGAGTGTTGATGAGAAAGCTACATCCGCGAGGTCAAACAGGGAAACTGTTCAGCCGGCAAGATTTGCAAAATATATTATGTGAATAATATACATAGGAAAGTTACTTATTGACCACCCTGTACTACTTACTTCACTCACCACTCACAAGCTCGTACTGGATACATCACCTGAGTGCGTCCACTCATTGCCTTTACTGAAGAGGAGCTTGTTTCTTGATTCATAAACAAGAAAGTAGAAACGTATATCTTCCAGGCGCGGCGGGTGGGAAAATGTTTTGGGGGTGCTGTCACATAGACCCAACTAAACTGGGATTTATTGTCACTAAAAAAGAGTCACTCTTTCAGTATTTAATAAATTTGAGTTTGGTTATCATGCCAATCATAATAATTATGCATGATTTTTTCTAGTAATGTGTGATAAATTTGATTGTGTTCGAGCTAGGGACTCGAGAGAGTTCTCTCTTTTTCTTTTTTGTCTGCGTGTGCTGCAGTACCGCAGCTCCTTAGCACCAGCCGCCCCTGATATCTTCATGCGAAAATACATTTAATGTGAATCAAAAAATGGGTAAACCCCCGTTTTAATTTCTAAGAAAAAGAAAGTTTATAATGTAAAAGTTCATTGATTGACGCAATTAACTTTGAGCAGAGCGCAATTTTAACATAATCATGTGATACTTTACCTACGAACATCAACGTGGATCAAAAATTTGTAACAACATTATACATACTTTGTAGTAGTAGTAGTAGTCACCATGGCCGAGTGAGTTAGCACGCTAGGCATTGCACGCACGGTGACCTGGGTTCGATCCCCAGCGGAGCAGGATTTTTTCTGCTCTGTACTTGGGTGTTCGTTCGGAGCAAAAAAATATATTTTTTTTACAAAAACAAACACAATACTTCCGAATTCTAATAAGTAAGTATTAAAAATTTAACGGAAGCAATTGTAAATAATAAGCTATCAAAATAATGGAAAGACATTTTGTCAGCTAGGCTTGTTTAGTTGGATCAACTACCTAGGTGGCTAGTCTTTTCCACCACGATGAAGCCCACAGGAGTGCGGGGTTCCAGTCACTACTCTGGCAAGGTCAAAAATTGAAAAATCCAGCATTTGCTTATGAAACAGTATGCCTAAAATTCAGACCAACCCAACTCTTTATTAACTGCATCTAAAAATTGATTGTGCATTTAGCATGGCGATAAAAACTATAGATATATTGTGCAAGAGTTTGAAACTAATTGCAAAAGATTTTCAATTTAATGGTCTCCTCTGTTATAACCAGAGAGTTGGTCAATAATCTGGTATGTGTACATACTAGCACCTTACCCGTACTTTGCCATGGGACCCGAGACCTTGGGGATCGATTCTATCTTTTACTGTTTGGGCTGTAGAAATGAAACGGACTGTAACATTGACATGTATAATATTTTGTGTATTATCTTAACATTTTAGCTGATATAATAACACTTTTATTTCCGGTAAATTCTAATATGTATTAGAAATCTCAAGTATTTTTTTTTTTTGCGAGTGTTAAATAATTGAAAAAACCAAACATATTTTGAAGTGATTTTAGACCCGTTGGATGGGTGAACTATTTGCATGTTAATGACATCACTTATAAATTACACTCTATTAAAATGGATGATCAATTGATTACACATTGAAAATATCTGGTGATTTGCTTTGAAAATGAGAGAAAAGCAAACTTGATGGCATTTGAATAATCTGATGCTTTCTATATATATTTATATGTATTTTAACTTAAAAAAAGCAAGATTGTGTGAACTGTGTTAGAATGATTGATGGCACATCCTTACATATTGTTTTGCATGAGCAAACCAACATTCTGTAACCCAATCTTAGCAGTATTGTTGAACCTGTAAAAGAGCGAAGGAACACCCTGTTTTGCCAAGTATAGACAGTAGTAGCTGTGTTAAATCGTTGTAGAGTGTAGATAATACGTCTGATCATTAAAAGTGCTATAAAAATTACTCGTGTGTTACCTCGCTCATCAAGAATAATTGTAAGTTACTAAATTTTGCATCCCACTTTTAATCACGAGGAAAAAACGCATATTTTTGGAAATATAAAAAAGATTTCAAGAGTGCCAACCCTGCGCCGCCCCTTGCAAATCAGGGCGAAAGCATGGGTAAGCGGCTGGTGAAAAGTTTTTCTGATATAGTATAACGGGTTTAGCCTGTAAGTATGTAGGTATACAATATACAGTCTCCGCTGCGGGGACCCTCAGTTAAAATAAACGTTCAGTAGGTACCACATAATGATAGGAATAAACTGAATGAACGTCCAGTAAAATTATTTATTGTTGCATAAATAATAATTAATAATATACGACGGACGTCCTCGTCGGCGGAACCATTTCATCATTTCCACCGGTAAAACCCATTCTTCATTTTCTTCCAAGAACTTCTGTGCAAAAAGCACTGAGTCACTGTCTGTTAAATAAATGCTGGACGGCTAACTTTTAAAAATTGCTCGTGCAACTACCCGACCATGCAAGTACAAATTTATTCTATGCTTCTCTTCACTCAACATTCACGTAGGTATACCTATTCAAGCTACTGCATACATACCTAGAAATTCGTTCAGTAAATGTAAGTACAAAAAAACACGGATTTTTTTCTTCTTTTACTTCCGATATATTTCTAATATAAGAAATCGGAAAGTTCGTTTATACATACAAAATACAGAATTTTGTGTAGAATCTAGAACGTAGAAAAAATGGTATTCTACCACATGTAACAATCTTGGAGAAAATCGGTCAAGCGATTTCGGAGTTACAACTGATTTAGTATAAAATCTCAAAATTGCCGCTTGTTTGTGAAGCAATCATGAGTCCATAATTGGCAGTGATGTTTTTTTATCCACAGATAAATAAAGAAACTTGACCTCTGTACATTCAAACAGTTTTTCACTTTTTCTCAAAGGAAAAAAAAAACAAAAGCTCATTTTTTTCAAGAACTACAACAGTTTCCTGTTAAAAATAAATAAATAAAACACTCACGTGTAGGTGTACACAGTATTTTTAATTATTTTATTAATGCAAGCAAATATCTTGAATTTAAGTTGAAATTAATATTCCTAATAGATCGGAGGAGAGCTAGTCAAGGGCGCGCAAGTTCATTTCTCCTGGTCATAACCTTGTCTGCACACAAGTGTGGTTCTTGCACAACACTTGTGCCTCACCTGAGCATCACGTACAGGGAGAACATCCAGTTTGAATTTCACACTGTGTCAAGGACCAAGGTCCGCCCGTGCTCAACCATTGGAAGCACAAACCTGGTCACGTTTCTGCTACTCGAGGCATGTCTTTAGTGCTTGAAGCTCATGAACAATTCTGCCAGAGACGCGCGTCATTGACATTTAATTCACCTGAGAAGATTCGGGGCTGTATGAAATGAAATGAAGAGCGACCAGTGGCGGCAGTGGCGTAGCTAGAGCTACATTTCTGGGGGTGGGGGTTTGAGGGGATTTCATGGGGGGGGGCTTTGAGGGGATTTCGGGGGGGGGGGGGTTGAGAGGGGTTCAGAAATCTCGCCTAAACGTATATTCCATTTTTGCTGGGGTTTCTAGGAAATTTCGGGGGGGGGGGGGGGGGGGGGTTTCTCCCCAACACCCCCCCCCCCCCGCCCCGCCACTGAGGTGTAATGTGAAAGAATTTGGAAAAGGAAATTGATGAAATTTGAAATCCTGAGCTACCCTCTACTGTTGTGACATAATTAGCACAATAAAACTACTATCTATTATTAGATTGACTTCAGATTGTTCATGTGATACAAAAGCTATACATATACACATTGACTATTGGATGGTTCAGAGACAATAAGGCCTAATTCCGTGTCTTTGTTCCTCAAAATGACCTTGAAGATAGTACTGCTTCATTCAAACGTGTCCATCAATATGTTACTATCATATTGATGTGTTACGTAAAAAAATAATAAAGATCAATATCAATGGACAGTGGCGACACTTCCTGTAAAGAAAGGTGGTATTGGGTTACGGAAGATCAGTTATCTCGCTTTTCCAGCGTTCCTCAGCTTTCTTCATATGGTGTTCAGGACTTGATATCTCAGATACTCTCTTTTATATCTCAATAAAAAATTAACAATGGTATATGAATACGCAGATACGAGATGGTACATTCGAAGCACGATCATATTCTAAGTACATAAGTGATACCTTCGGTACGTACATACATACACAACTATACATAGGTAAAATTTTGAAAATTATGGTTCCTATCCACTTATGTAAATTATAAAGTTTTTGTTTAATTTTGAGTAATTATCGCACAAAAACAGTCCATTAAACAAAGCAAGCTTACAATCCCAACAGTGTTATGTAACTAGGAGAACAAGTTCAAAATGTTAATTATTTTCGCGAATATTAGAAGATATCGGAAGTGTGGTGTTCAATATTCTAAAAAACAGTGTTATGTAACTAGCAGAACATGTCCAAAATGTTAATTATTTTCGCGAATATTAGAAGATATCGGAAGTATGGTGTTCAATATTCTGGAAAACAGTGTTATGTACCTAACTAGGAAAACAAGTCCAAAATGTTAATTATTTTCGCGAATATTAGAAGATATCGGAAGTATGGTGTTCAATATTCTGGAAAAATGTATCTACAAAAATGCAAATTCAACCACCAAAAAGAGAAAATCTGGTCAAGTTAGTTATTGTCTGAACTTTTGGTAAAAAAAGAATATTTTCGTAGATCGAAATCAGTTATTTGAACAGTCTACACATAAGATAATTCCTCGTAGTTTTGTACGACCTGCGGAACAGGTAATCCCCAGCCTAAAGTTAAAGAACCAAACAGTCGCACGTATGTTTCTAAATCATCATCTGTAATGATATGTCCGGAACTATTCCAACAGCTACACTCACCAGCAGAATTATCCGATCTGGCATACCTATGTTTGTATAGTTGAGACCTTTACATTTTTTTTTTTTTTTTTTAAAAAACGTCGCTTTCAACTGCATGGTCATATCACGACGGGGGGTGTTACCCTCCATTCGCAGGAAACTCACAAAACTGCTACCCACATTGACCGCACCCAGTGCCAGCATCATGAAGTCTTCACCTTGTTGGATGTTGCTTAACTTCGGTGATCCTATGAGAACCGGTGCATTCAACGCGCCATCGACGATGGCTACCTTTACATTAAATCAATAATGAGTATTGATTTCAATTCATTTCTATTAATATAGTTCATGTTCGACTGATCTTCCTGTCATAATTATGTCCATTAAACAAGGAAATCGATTCATCTACCATGAATTAGAAGGCCATTGGCTTCTGTATATCTGTAATGCAATTCTTGAAAATATATAGATCAAATAATTAATTTATTGAAAATAAATCAATTGCGTGCTATGAATATTCCTACTGACTTGCGGAAAACAATACTGATAGACAGTATCTGGTCAGTCTAGATTCCGGATCTACCAATGCGCAGACATCATGCGTACATTAATACAGACTCAAAAGGAAATAACTCAAATAACTATCAATACAAAGACAAAAGACAGATAGAACTATCCGTAGCCATACATCCCCCAAAAATACACTTCGTGTGCAAAAGACGCCAAGAAAATAACAATCCTTCTCAAATAGAATTACCTTGAAAATGATTGCCTAAAAAGGAACTGATATCAAATGAAGGCCAAGTTCTTGTAAACTGGATATTATCTGGCCACAAAAGAGTCTCAAGTACAGGAATTAAGCTGACAATTGGATATGATACATATTTCCCATTTTTCTGCTTTTTAACAACACTAAAATTTAACATTAAAAATCTTGGCAAGTTTGAAACATCAAAAAATTGCTTTGAACTTGCCAAGATTTTTAATGTTAAATTTTAGTGTTGTTAAAAAGCAGAAAAATGGGAAATATGTATCATATCCAATTGTCAGCTTAATTCCTGTACTTGAGACTCTTTTGTGGCCAGATAATATCCAGTTTACAAGAACTTGGCCTTCATTTGATATCAGTTCCTTTTTAGGCAATCATTTTCAAGGTAATTCTATTTGAGAAGGATTGTTATTTTCTTGGCGTCTTTTGCACACGAAGTGTATTTTTGGGGGATATCAGGTATTTTTGGTTGGTTACATTGTTTCCCATTTGCTAAATTCAACACATGAAATAAAGTAGAATTTATTTTTATGAAAATATTCATGGCTTTTTTTTCTATCTCACCATCTCTTTACTACGGCCCAATATTTCTAAAATATTAAGGTATTTCAACTTTTGATTTTTGAGATTAGATCCTTTTTTATGAATAACTCTCAAACGCTTCAATCTGCTTCATTTTATTTCGGACATTTACTTTTGGTTAATACAACTTATTTTAATTTTCATTTAACTTGCAATTGAATCAGTTATTTTGAAAAGGGTTTAAGTCACAAAAGGTAAACTTTTGGAAAACTAAAAAAAACTATTTATTTTGGAAAATATAAAACATGGCATATTTTTTTTCTTCGTGTAATGATTAATTAGGCTAAAAGACATTATGTAACTGACCTACAAACGTTTAAGTGTCATACTTTTCAAGTAAATTTTAGTTTTATAGGCTGGACTTATCTCCTTACTGAAATAAACACGAAAATAGGTAAATCCGTTAACCAAATATGCATATTATTTACCATTTTGGGTTTGGTCAACCACAAACCACATATTTTATGTCAATTCTGAGACAATTTAGGCTAGTATTTTAAGGATAAGGTAAAAAGAAAATCATCTTCAAATTTCAAGTATTAATAATAATAATAATAATGCTTTTTATTTGTGTTATTATGTCACAATTTTAGTGGGTAGCGCAGAATCATAAGACTTTACCACTTTAATTTACAAGATCTTGTATTATTTTTTTGCCTAAGATTCTGTTACTGGTCGCTGCTTCACATTAAAGCAGCTACTCATTTTTCCTCACGAGGTATGAGTGGACCCCGAAAATCCAAGTACAGAGCAGAAAAAATCATCCCCCGCTGGGAATCGAACCCAGGTCACCATGTGTGCAATGCCTAGCGCGCTAACTCGCTCTGCCACAGTGACTACTTATACTTACTAATGCTGCGAAGAGGTCTTGTGCTTCACCATAAATAAATCATACAATAACACAAATCATTGGCGCATTTAACTAAATAAACTGACCTTAAACTGAATAAAAAAATAAACTGAACAAATCTGATGGTATCAACAAGTAGTGTCTTCACTATGAGTCATTTCGAAAAGGGATTTAGTCACGGACAAGATATTTGACTCGCTATAACTTCCTTATGACTGATCGGATTTGTGTCTTTCTCGATGTGTCATAACGATGCGTCTAGGTCCATAGAATCCATTTTCATAATAAAACAAATTTCGAAAAAATTGGACTTAAACACTTTTCAAAATAACCGATTCAATTATTTTCAAAGGGTTTTGATTGGAGCGATCAAAATTCAGGAGCTTAGAAATGATCTGTTTTTGTTTATCTTATTTCATTTACATTGTATCCCAACTACCTGCATACCGAATAAAATAATTTGTTTATACCCAAAATAACGATATCCGAGGTTAATGTTTACTAACAAGCTTCTTTGAAACACTTAAGGATCATGCTGATAACAACATGACCTTTTTTTTTATCTTTATTCGCACCCTAGTCCGAGTTCGAGAAAGAGAAAAATACCTTCTCAAGATCTCAAGGCAGATTTGTAAATCTAGAGCCACCGCACATTTCTCCTCTTTAGTATCCTTACTCGGCACCAAGTACAGAGCATTTCAAATAAAAATTCTACCCAGTTAACGGAATATTATACATCTATTGTTTGATACAACACGTGCTGGACTGGTTTGACTGGTACAACAAAAGAAAAGAGTTTTATTTGTCTTTTTTGCAAGAAAGGTTCAATGTATTACGTAGGTACCCTTTCGTTAGTGTCTAGGTACCTGCATGTAAAGTCAAACCTATTTATTCGAACCGTAACTTCTTACAAGATATAGGTGATTTTCTTGGAATTGTTTTTACAACTAAACCCATTTAGGTATGTATGTGTATTATGTATTCTTTGTGTCATTATCAAATTCCCATTAAGGTTCTAGGTCAACACAAGAGATCAAGAGAACCGGAATCGCTTATGTGCACACAATAATATTGTAACCAAATTAACTATACATTTTTTGTCGATTCTGGGGTTTGAAAAGCCTTCCTGACTGGGTAGCGAGGATCTCACCTACTAAGAGTATAACATGAATTTTCTGTAAGTTGGCCAAATTGTTACACAACTCAAATTGATGAGTCACGGCTAGCAAGCCTGTGCAACATGTTATTTGTAAATAAAACTTGATCAAACATGTTTAATAATAATAATAATAATAATAACATACTAAAACTAGAGATGACTTTTGCCACACCTAATTAGGTGCCATCGACAGCGCGTTGAATACATCAATTCTCGTAGGATCACCAATGTTAAGCAAAGTCTAGCGAAGTGAAGACTTTATGATGCTGACTATCTGGCCCAACCCATGCTGGGTGAGGTTAATGTGAGAAGCAGGTTTGTCAGTTTCCTGCTAATGGAGGGTAGTATCCCCGTCGCGATATGCAGTTTAAAGCGAAGTTAAATCCATATTAAAATTATTTTAATGGAGGACCTACCTAACTAGGTACCTACTTACTACCTACCTACAATTATTTTAGTTTTGTATCCTTATAATCCTTATAAAAAGCCTTATAATATCTTTAAGGTATTTCATTGAATAATTCACTCACCCACATCTTAAAAATTAAAAAAAACTAACTAGTCGAAAAATAGTAGGTACATCTATAATATTTATCTAAGAACCTAATGAAGGTCGATGAAAGAAAGATATCACACCCTACAGTTCAGCAATCAATCGATACCTTAATTATATTTCATTTACGAGTGAGGGATCCCGATACTGTGAGCTCCGAAACTCGGAGAAGACACTCTAATCCAAAATATGTTGTGCGCTACCAATGACTTAAGGAGCTTGTAACTCAAAAACCGTAAATTTTTCGAAGATAGCTATTCTGACGAGGAATCATTTGCCAAAACTCAAGAATATGTCCTGAAAGTTTCAGCTCGATACAATATAGCCTTAATAGCGATTCATGTGATTACGTGAAGAGAGGTCGGTGAACGTCAAAAATCAACAAAAATGTTATAACTCATAAATGGTTATAATTATATAAAAATTACATAGAATTAAAAAAGCTGTAAATTAGTCAAACCTTTAATATACTAAGTTTCAGCTTTCTATCATTTGCCACATTCGAGATATAGGCGATACCGCCAAAGCGCCGCCGAGTGACCGCGGAAGTTTTTTTTTGTTAAAAACCTCGAGCTGCAAGCATTATGAACTCATAAACAAAATGGCGTAGCAGAAACTTGAACCATATGCCCGTGGTAAGGCGAATGCGGAAAAAAAAAAAAAAAAAAAAAAAAAAATGAGACCAAAGTATGAATCTTTTACTAATATTAGGGGTGTTCGTAAAAGCGGTTAGGAGTATCAGAAAAATATAAAATAAAAAGTAGTATTCTTCTATTCGACGAGGAAAACACGAATATGAAGAAAAAAATATAAAAAGTTTTGTCTAAGTAGGTCAAAATTACAAAAGAAAATACATACAAACTCGGTTTAGCGTAAGTATAGCACGCTCGTTTTGTTTTTCTTGGCGTTGCAAAACTAGCGTTTTGCTTGATTCACTGCTTTGATGCTTTCATACCTTCTCTTTCAAGGTGCGTCCACATGATGGCAAAGAAAAGTGCCTAGGGAAGTGGACAGGGGCGGAACTAGAAGAAATGGGCTAGACTAGACGATGAGAACAGGCGCGGACGGTGGGAAAATGTGTTGGGGGTGCTGCCACAAAAACCGGACTAAAATGGGATTTATAAAGAGTCGCTCTTTCAGTATGTAAAGAGTTTGAGTTTGTTTAATATGCCAATAATAATAATATGCATTAGTTATTCTAGAAATGAGTGATAATTTTCATTGTGTACGAGCAAGGACTTGAGAAAATTATTTCTTTTTTGTCTGGGGGTGCTGCAGTTCCCGCAAATCCTCAGCTCCGCCCACGCCTGGATGAGGATATTGTCGATAGATTGAACGTGAACACTTCAAGTCTTCGGTCTGTCCTGGTAGCTGAGTGGTCAAGGCTGGTAATAGAAGAGGTCGCGGGTTCCAAACCCAACCGGGATGATGTGACAAGATATCCTCCCATATGGGATTTCAACCACATAATACGTCGTGGGCTTGTTGCTGATATTATATTGGGACTTCAGTGCGTTAATCTGCAGTATTTAAACAAAGAAACAAGAACAAAAAAAAGAATGAATCTAATGTCCTACCTAAAGGGCGGGGGGAGTAATTGCCTGTGGCAATCTCATCCACCCAACAAGGCTGGAAGGTAACCACCAGGCGAAGTAAATGCTCAAAGCTTTTTTACCCTCAGTGCTTCTGCCTTATTATTATGTGAATGTGATCATATTTAAATATATGAAGATTTATTTAAATATCCACAGATTACGGATGCATTTTCTACATTGTTTACAAAATAAGTTTACCGTAGTAAATTGTAACCGTTGTAAATGCTTGGTAGTCTACACTCTATTGTATGTTCGTTTTTCTAAAAAAAAAAACTTTTTTGCTGCGATTTCAATTTTTTTTTTTTTATTAATTTATTTGACAAATAGTCTTGTCAAAAATTATGATTGGCAGAAGTCCTCAGCACGAATTAGATACAAAGTTATTCAAATTCTTAAAGGCTTCTGTAGAAATGATCCACAGTCCCTCACATCAGGGGCTTAACGAAAGTAAGCATCCAGACACTCATATTCAATCAACAAATTCAAGAGGGACAAAAAATTCTTACTGGCCAGATGACATTTACTTACTTTAACTTCTACCCTAGCAAAAGATTTCTCATTAACTTTTAATTTAGAGAAAAAAACTTGATCTTTCATTTGAATTAAAAAATTGAATCGTTTTTCCAAGACAGTGATTCTAATAAATTTTTAGAAGATATTTTTCCTTATTGGGGGAGGAGCCGCCGTCAGAACATGGGGTCCTGGCGGCGCAATAACGTCACCCTTACAGGAAGGGTAACAATAACGTCACCCTTACAGGAAGGGTAACAATAACGTCACCTTTACAGGAAGGGTAACAATAACGTCACCCTTACAGGAAGGGTAACAATAACGTCACACTTACAGGAAGGGTAACAATAACGTCACCCTTACAGGAAGGGTAACACGCTCAACAAGAATCTGGGCCGAATAAATAGCCCAGGAGCAGAAAGCCAAACAAAAAGATGGATTCCAAAAGAAATCCAATATTTTGCGGACCATGACAGCACCATTTAAAAACCGCACTATTTTATTTGTGGACAATCGCTTACATAACTCTGACACTACTTGCAATTTGCAAATCCGGATTTACAAATCCGGATTTGCAACTCGATTAATTCCCTATAATTCACGCACACGCTTCAATTAATTTACATAATTATTAGCTAATTATTCAACTCGAGCTGTACATTATGAGAATATGAGCAATGATGTAGAGGTATCAATAATAAATAAAAAAATGTATCAACTTAGTATATTATAAGATAAGCAATGGTTTATTAAGCAATAAGAATCAATCTATGTGAAAAAGATGTTGAGAATAAAACAGATGACAATATGGACTTGGGGATACACTGTTGCTCACAAAGTCCTGGGATTAACTTTTGAAAGGATAAAGCTTAAAAACCGAAATATTGAATGATTTTTTTTTAATTTCTTGAGATTTTCATCTGATAATCTTAAATAATACTACTCAGTTTTTTTGTTGTTGTTGATTTTACCTTTCTATGTATATCAAAAGTATTTTACAAAAAATCTCTCTGCCTTACCCAACCAAAATGGCGGCCCTCCTCGGAAAGTCGTATCGTTCGCACGATTAGCTCAGTGGTAAGATATTCGCTTGCCACGCGGAAGGTCCTGAGTTCAAACCCCCGCGCCGACAAAAATGTGTATTCAAAATTTGGTTACAGTTAGTTGTTTGTAAGGGATATCTTCCAGTGCGGTGGTGTTGACCCAGCACCTAAATGGGAAGTATTGTGTCACTTCTCGCCCATCAGAGGGGAGACATACTACGAGATGGGCAGGCTACAACACATACCACAAGCGTCTACAATACCTCCTGTTTCATGGCTACGAAGTAAAAAAGGCTCTGAAACACTCCTCTTTAAAAAAAAATCTAGTTCAAATTTGCATATCACCAACTAAAGAGCTGATACATAATGGTTGGCATGAGAATCTAATAATCCACATCCCATCACCACTACCACCTACTATTATAGACCCAGCTTTGCCCATATGCTCACATGGTATAATTCATTAGAATAACAATTCAAACAAGAGGCTTTACCTCAGAACACCTTCCACGATTTACAAGATAATAATCAAACAATTCAAACAAGAGGCTTTACCTCAGAACACCTTCCACGATTTACAAGATAATAATCAACCAGTTTGATAAGGCACTTCTAGGTATATATTCCATCAGTACCAGTAGTGCGTTGAGTGCAGTCTGCCAAAACCAGTTGCGTGGTAGTTCCAAGGAAAACGATGACCATACAAGCAGATCAGCCAATCAGATTGGGCCTAATTGCATGTTCATTTGACAGGTTTCTACCAAACCTGCGTCATACAATGCGTAAACAATATCTGAGGAAACCCAACTGACTGACTGAGATGCTCAGGACATAATATTATTATTATAGGTAACACCAGCAGACATCACAGTCAGGAAAACTTATGGAAAAAAGGTGTTAAATACTTACTTATGACTTTATACTTTACTTTAGTAAGTGTTTTCATTGTGTTATTATGTTACAACTATAGTGGGTAACTCAATATTATACGAAACTCCAAATTTCATAATTTTCCAACATCCATAATCCTTCTCGTAATGCTGCCTCTGGTTGCTGTCCATACAAGTAACTACTCACTTTTCCTAACGAGGTATAAGTAGACCTCGGACATCCAAGTACAGAGAAGAAAAATTCTACACTGCTGGGAATCGAACCCAGGTCACCACTACTCCACTTCGCCAAAAAAACAACTATTCCACACAAACTGCAGGAACTAACAACAGGAAACCACAGAAGAAGAGGAGAGTTAAGAATTGTGATCATTGGGTCGTCCCATCGCATGGTTTAAGATGGACCTTCAAGGAATTGCAGAGTCATCTGTTTAGGTCATGGGTGTGATAATATAGCAGCTAATAGAGACCATTCTCTCACTATGACCTTAATGAGTCCAATGGTTCCAACAAAGGAAAAACTTCTCATCCTAATGTCATTTTGTACTTTGTAAAACCTACTACTTCCATACTATCTTTAAACACACAAGAACGATGCCTATGAATATGAACAATCAATTGTGAACGATGTCTGTGTCGAACTTTGATGACTTCCTCGTTAAAATCAAGACACTATAGTCTCCTTGATCTCAGGAACAAAACCTTCATTGTTTGCTAGATTTACCTCCATTACCTACATATTTTATAAAATCATAGTCACTATAATTTCAAGAGAGCTACATTAACAGCAGCTTTAATTCTAAATTAGGTGGTAATGGATCAGTTAATCAAGGAAACAATGAGAAGTTAGTTTTTAAAAATCAAGAATGGAATGATGACTAGGAAACTATTCAAGTGTAACTTAGGCATTAGTATCCACTACACAATAAGTGAATTCGGTTTTGCCGACGAAAAAATTAAGTTATTTCGACTGTCAGCACCAGATAGGAAGTCAATACATACATAATAATGCATCTATTTGTAGCAAGAAGGTATAGTTAGTCGAAATGATCAGGTTGTATAGGTATAAAGCGCTGCATTTGGTACATAAAAATCGACAACAGAAGAGCATTCGATCAGCAGATCAGATCTAGTGCACCATTGGCTCAGTAGTAGGATATTCGCTAGAAATGCGGAAGGGCCCTGGTTCAAAAATCGAAGCCAACACTAATTGGTTACAGTTGTTTGTAAGGGATACTGGTTACAGTTGTTTGTAAGGGATACTGGTTACTGTTGTTTATAAGGGATACTTTTTGGTGCGCTCGTTTTGACCCAGCACCAAACTGGAAACTATGGTGTCACTTCTCGTGCTCAAGTTAAACTATTCTTGAGAGGTAAACTGACAATTATGATAACTTATCGATTCTTAATAACTCCCATTTTTTCAGCAAAGCAAGAATAGGATCATCTCAACTTATCGATTCTTAATAACTCCCATCTTTTCAACAAAACAAGAGTAGAATCATCTCAACTTATCAATTCTTAATAACTCCCATCTTTTCAACAAAACACGAATAGGATCATCTCAACTTATCGATTCTTAATAACTCCCATCTTTTCAACAAAACAAGAATAGGATCATCTCAACTTATCAATTCTTAATAACTCCCATCTTTTCAACAAAACAAGAATAGCATCATCTCAACTTAACGATTCTTAATAACTTCCATCTTTTCAACAAAACAAGAATAGGATCATCTCAACTTATCGATTCTTAATAACTTCCATCTTTTCAACAAAACACGAATAGGATCATCTCAACTTATCGATTCTTAATAACTTCCATCTTTTCAACAAAACAAGAATAGGATCATCTCAACTTATCGATTCTTAATAACTTCCATCTTTTCAACAAAACAAGAATAGGATCATCTCAACTTATTGATTCTTAATAACTCCCATCTTTTCAACAAAACAAGAATAGGATCATCTCAACTTATTGATTCTTAATAACTCCCATCTTTTCAACAAAACAAGACTAATATCATCTCAAAATGAACGTCTTCTCCCTGTTCACAGGAAGCACAGGCCACCATGTCTCCCCTCAAGACCGGGCTACCAGGGGTCCTCTTCCTCCTCCTCCTCTCCTTCCACCCCAGCCCTCCCTCTCCCAGCAGGGCAACTTCCCCCACCTGTTTGACTCCCTCCTCAACATCATGGGCGAGACCTTGAACCAGATGTTCTCAGAGCCCCGGGACGAGGGCACCCTGCTCAAGGAGTACGACTTCATCATTGTGGGCGCCGGCAGCGCTGGCTGCGTGCTGGCCAATCGTCTGTCCGAGGTAATAATAATAATATCGTCTTATTTATCCTGCCCGATTAAGACAATTAAAGTCCCATTATTCCAGGAGTAAGCCCAGGACATATTATTATGTGGTAAAAATCCCAAATGGGAGGATAAATTGTCATGTCCCGGCTGGGTTTCGAACCCACGACCTCTGGAATCTCTGGATTCACAGAGTGCCGCCTTTACCACTGAGCTACCGGGAAAGACAGAGGTAAGGCGAAGGATGGAGGCCCACCAAAACAGTGTGATATCGCATCAAGTACTGAAACTAACTTTGCTAAATCTTTGCTTAACCTGGGGCTCGAACCAAAAACTTCCGGACACGAGTCCGCCGCCTTATCGATCAAGCTAATTATGTTGGTATGAAACCTTAGGTATTCAAAGAAAAGATGTAACACGAACATGATTTGCGTGTGCTATGCATTGGCTGAGAACCATTAGGGGCTGGCAAAACAAACGTGCTAACAAACAATGAAGCCCAAAATATTCTGTTTGCAGGATACTTTTACTGGGACGAGAATTCAAGCTGCATCTCAGAGATAGAAGAGGTATTCTTCTATCTCTGCGTTTATTAGTTACATATTAGTTTATTAGTTATACTAACTTGTTTGATATCTAATGATTTTCTTTTTCTTGTCTCAATTTTATTTTGTTTGCCTGAAATATAATTTAAGTTAATTTGTTTATTGTTGTTTCTTTGACTTAAAAACAACATTTTGATACAGGGTACATAACATACAATTTTAAAATTTATCAAACCATATCTTAATCTTCTTGCGCTCTCTCCAGCACCCACGTATTTTAAATTCTGCCATCGTGCAAAATCGCGAAATTTTCCATTGGGGATTCCACGTCACCTGGCTGACCTGACTTGCAAATGACGAACAGAAATAATACATTGGCAACATAACATTGGCAAAAATTATAGTTCTGTAAATAATCTGTTTTAGTGAAAAATCCCGTATGAATCAGCCTCCTGCCTCCGGTAGATTTGATCACAACATTTATTTTCTTCACTTTGATAAAATCACGTGTGAAGGTTAGGCAAAACTTACCTCTCAAATTCCCAATAGCATCCTACGGATATACAAGTATCAATTACCTACACACGTATGGAAATTTCACATGTTATTGTGCAAGATTGTATTGTAATCCTATAGTTCCAGGTTTCCCATAAAATTGCATAACACTAGGGAAATTTAGATGACAAGAATTTGCAGAACGTAGGTGACTTATGACCTATAAATATTATATTTTATTATAATTCTTGTTTCGAGTGCTAGACTAGGACTGAAAATTACCTTAATTATTCTAATAATAATAATAATAATGCTTTTTCTTTGTGTTATTATGTCACAATTTTAGTGGGTAGCGCAGAATCATAGGACTTTACCACTTTAATTTACAATATCTTGTATTATTTTTTTGCCTAAGATTCTGCCACTGGTCGCTGCTTCACATTAAAGCAGCTATACTCATTTTTAATCACGAGGTATGAGTAGACCCCGAACATCCAAGTACAGAGCAGAAAAATCCTCCCCCGCTGGGAATCGAACCCAGGTCACCCACCATGTGTGCAATGCCTAGCGCGCTAACTCGCTCTGCCACACTGACTACTAATTTATTATTCTACTATTATATGTATACTATACATACAGCTACTAGACATGCTTGATGTTGCTTAACTTCAGTGTTCTTAAGGTTTACTAGTAGATATTGGCCTCACGGAGACCAAGGATTACAATAAATCCCTAAAAAAAAAAAAAAATCTCAGAGTATTAATTTTTCGTAAATTCAGATTACTTCATACGAATTAGATTATTTAAATTTTAGTAGAAAGTGTGGCCAACAGGTGTAGCGCACTAGTAGGGTCACCCAGGTGCAAATCAAAGATGGGTAGGATGTTTCATTCTCTGTACATTGGGTGGAAGGGTTGGGTGGAAGAGATTGCCATAGACAATAACCCTGTCCTTTAGCTAGGACATATGTTTTTATAAATTTTTCATTTTATTGTATATATTGTTTCCATTTTTTTCATTGTTAAATGAAAAAAATTGATTTTGTAATAAATTGTCCAACAAGACGTTTAATCAATTATTAAAAAAAAAAATATTTGTTTTGTACATTTAATATATCTAATAAAGTGTTGAATAATAATAATTGGATGTCCGGAGTTCACTTATATCTCGTGAGTAAAAGTCATTATGCAGTTACTGATATGAGTAACGACTAGTGGCTGCAGAGCATAAAGAAAAAATACATTCGATTTCTAATATTAGAAATTTCTCGGAAGTAAAATGTAAAAGTGAACAAAGCTCTAAGTAAAATTGTACTACTAAGAAATATGTGAAGAGACCTTGTGATTCACCACAAAGAAATCTATATTCTTAATTATTTTAGTCTAACTTTGATTGCACTGTTTTTGCGTGCGCAGATATTCGACTGGAAGATTCTGCTGATAGAAGCAGGCATGGGCGAGAACTTTGTGATGGACATTCCTATCCTGGCTAACTTCTTGCAGTTCTCTCCAGCCAACTGGAATTACCGGACCATCACTAGCAAGGGCGCCTGCTTGGGTGAGACATGCAGGGCCACATTATGAAACAGGATTAGAGTTAAGATAAGACAGAGACATTCAGAGCCACATTATGAAACAGGGCCACATTATGAAACAGGATTAGAGTTAAGCTAAGACAGACACGCCCTCAAGTCGGAGTTTCAACCAATCAGAGCTAACCATAGTTTTTTTTTTTACACTTTATTTATTTTCACAAAACAATCATCAACAAAGAATTAATAACAATATTAAAAAAAAAAATAAAAAAAAAAACTTGGAAGTAGGTATGTACAAAATAAATAATAAAGATCAATATTAATTTTTAATTACAATTGTTTTGTAATTAAAAATTAATATTGATTTTTAATTACAAAATTAGATTAAATTTAATCCTGTTTTATGTATAATGCGGCCCTTAACCATAATGACAGTTTTGAGACTGATTATAAGAGAGTCCTGGATAAAAGAGAAAAAATCCATGTAAAATTTATCTGTGTCTTAAATTTTCATATAAATCCTCAGGTTTGACTAAAATCAAGCTGATGGTCAAGAGTAATGCGCCAGCCGGGCTATATTAACACGAAACAGTGTTTGTATGTATTTGATTCATTCTTTACCTCCACTTTCAATTAACTTTTAGCCATTTTTATTTAATATTCTTAATTAGACGCAAAAAATAGATAATGTTTTGTATAAAAGCGCAAAGTTCCTACGTATAGTTAAAGTCGTTTTCTGGCTAAAATAATCTCCTTCTAAAATAATCTTTTTTTTTGGGTACCGCTTTAACTATTAAGTCATTTGCGTATTTTGGCTATTTAATCTTACTTTCCCATAAGAACTTATGAATCCGTTTCTTCCAGCAATCGTTTTCTTAAATATTAAAGGAAAACTTCATGCACTGGGTGGGATACGAACTCGCGGACTGACGCACTGACCACGCGACCACCCAATGATGCGACACAATTCGGCCGTGTACTGGGCGGGACGAGAATGTTAACCACCTCACTCGTTTATTTATTTATTTAGAAACTCTTTATTAGCAGAACATATATACAGACAAACAATGGTAAAAATTAAATATAAAATTGACAGTATTAATAATATAAACAAGAAAAAAATAAATAAAATATATACATATGTCCTAACTAAAGGGTGGGGTTATTGCCTATGGCAATCTCTTCCACCCAACCCTTCACTTCTTCTGCTCACTTCTTCACTTCCACTGCTACTTGTTCATCTCCACTCCTTGGAGAAGTATAGCAGCAGTGAAGGATTGAGCGGGCGAGTGAGGTGTTTGCAATTTCGTCCCTGCTCACTGCCCTGCTCACGTATGAATAGAAAAGGAATTGCTTTCACCACAGAGATCACTTAACATTTAGACGACCGGCATGGTTTTTAGTGATTTCTCCCGTGGGACCGGCGATGTTTAGACGTAGTGCATTTGTGTACCACCGGTGGTACACCCGGTCCATTCCGCACAGACACGCGTGTACCACCGGTGGTACACGCGGTCGTCTAAGTGTTAAGTAAATAAAATAATAATAATAACTCTAGTTACATGTTCGATCAGATTCCAGGAGAGAGGGTAAAACCCCAGTTTTGATATGATCATACAGTTGAAAAAGACATTAAACCTAGAAAAAAAAGAAGAAGAAAAAAAGATCATGTTTGAAAATGAAAATCTTCTTTGAAATAATAATAATAATAACAACACTATTTAGTGGAAGGTAACCATCAGGCGAGGTTAATGCTCAACGCATTTTCTACCACCTAACCTTCAGAGTCTTATTATTATGTTTTCACAAACTCAAATTAATGTGGATTCGAACCAACGGATCCCTACGCTCCCATGAGCTTTAAAATAATGAATCATTAACTGTAATGGTTGTGACTACTGCCCGTAGTCCAGAGTTCCCGAGTTCAACTCCCGGCGGGGGCAGACTTTTCGAAGAAAATTCTGTTCCATCCAAACACGTGAGGCTGCTATTTCCGGCCCTACCCAGGCTGGGTGAGGTTAATGTGGGTAGCTGGTACGATTCCCAGCGAATGGAGGGTAAAACCCCCGTCCTAATCCAGGACGTTAAATCAAATAGAATCGTTGGCGTTAGGAAGGGCATCCAGCCGTAAAAAATGTGCCAAAACCAATCAACCTCAAAAAACCATGAGGTTGAACAACGTCGACCCTGCTTGAGCGGGATGAGACAGAGTAAAAGAAGAAGAAGAAGAACTGTAATTTACCCGAGTTCGTAAAGACACACGCACTCGGAATAATTCCTATACACAGCGGGTCATTCCATTCAAAATATGCAAATTTTACATCATCATCTTTTTATATGGTTTAATTTTTTAAGTATCCCGAGTTCGGTTAGCAACGCTGGTCACGTGCCACGCTAGATCTCTCTACATATACATAAATATAATCGTGTCCGCGCTTGAGTTTGATTAACTTGAATGACGTACATAGATACCAACTATACTCAGGCGTTGTAAAAAAAAAAAAAAAAAAAAAATACAAACAAAATACTGTTATCACCTCAAAATTCATTCAGAGAAACAACCAATTAAAATTCAGAAAAATACTCTCGGACTTAATGATCTGTGAACAACTCAAGACTCAATGACGTACTTGTACTGTTTTCAGGAGTCGTTCAAAAATTGAAACACAACACAAATATTAACTGAAAAATCACTCGGAAAAACCTATGTCATTGGACTAATTGCCGTGCTGAGATGCATGTGAATGACTTGAAGCCGTAATATGAAGGAGTTGTTGAAAAAATCCAAGCAAAAACCTTGTCTAAGTTATAGGAGTATTTCTATTAATTCATTTATTCTTAAAAAGTAATTTACAGTTTCTAACATCCTAACAGTTCCCGAAATATGGCCTATTCATTTGGCTTCAAATAACAAGTAGGTAATGAATAGCCTTAGTTAAAGTCCGTTCTATTGACAAAAAAATTAACAAATTATCCTACTGAGTTTGAAACAGAATAACATTGGAAAAAACAAGAAAAATATCGTTTTTTTTTTCCAATTCGGGGATTACGAGCGTGAGAGAGCTTTCTAAAATAAGGGGGGAGGAGGGTGTGGACACTGTGGACTCTACTTTAGGAACCACTGCCTGTGGTTCTTGGTTTTGGCTTTGAACATGGCAAACTACCCAAGATCAGTCATGACCAGAATATTCAGCTAGGAATTACACCAAGGAGGTCTCCTGAGTGATTACTAAGGTCACTAGGAAATTTATCCTGAGCACGATAACAATAAAATTGTCATGGAGAAGAGTATTATGATACTGTTGAAAAGCGTCAAATATGTTGACACCGGCTTTCATATGTCGCTGCAGTTAAGCTACGCCTAACCAAGCTAGGACTCGGTTAAATTTGACTCTTAAGAAACAATTAGCGTTTCAAAAATTTCATAAACATTATTTGTAGTTGTAGGCACGAACATTTTTGCGAGTGAGGTGTTCTTGCGAGGCAGCTGATTTTTATAAACAGGAAAATTTTTGTTGTTGTCATGTAAAGTTTTCGATTTTTGAGATGAGCCATAAAACTAAGGATACACATTTTTATTGAATGAGGAAAAATGAATATAAATTTCTAGGTAGAACTCACTTAGGTGTATCATCAATAAATCATTATTTTCTCAATTTGCGTAACATGTAATAATGTGTCTCTTTATAGGCACCAATTTTAGGACTTTTCCGTATCTTTAATATCCCAATATCTTATATTTGCCTCTAATTCCGCCACAGGTCGCTGCTAACATGAAAGCAGCTACTCATTTTTCCTCACGAGGTATGAGTGGACCCCAAACACCCAAGTATAGAGCCTCGCTGCCTGCCTCGCTGGGGATCGAACCCAGGTCACCGTGCGTGCAAGGCCGAGATCGCTAACTCACTCGGCCACGGTGACTACTAATTTGATTAACGTCAAAATGTTATTTGAGACAGGTTTCTGAACTCCATTTGCTAAAAACTCACAAACTACAAACCCACTCGAGCCTCACCCAGCCTTGGGTGAGAAATACAAAGATTTACCAAGGGTAATAATAATAATACTCTTTAGTGGAAGGTAACCACCAGGCGAGGATATTGCTCAAAACATTTTCTACTACCTAACCCTCCGAGTCTTATTATTATGTGGTCGAAAAACTCAAATTAATGAGGACGAATTCATGCACTATGTGGAGTTTGAACCAATGGATTCCTACGCTACCTTGATTACGAGACTAGCGCGTCAGTGGTGACGTTAACCTGTACATTAACCCAACGACAAAGGATTTGTTATATGTTATAGGATTTGTTATATAGTAATGAATGTAATGATACGTATAGTCATACAACTTGATGTACCATCCGGAGATTCTTAGTAGATATTGAACAACGGCGGATTTAGACGTTTCGTCTACTGAGTTACAGACTGCAATAGCTTGCCCAATTCATTCCTGCGGTAGCTATACCTGCCTTCGTGTGTGTCTTATTACAGTAATTAGTTAATTACTCATGTAATGTGAGGTAACACTAAATACGACTTATTAATAATCAGATGGGTTCATAACTATAATTACAAGCGTATTTACAGCATGTCAACACGGCTTAATTAAGCGGTGGTGATTGCCATACGCAATGAACACTTCCTCTTTATCTTTAAGCCTTGCTTGTTTAAGCCGAGTTTGACTGTCCACTTGGATAGATTTTCTTTACACAGGTCTGTCCAAATGGAAAGATACTCAAAATTAGACGAGAAAGAAAATAATCTGAAAATCCAGCCAATCTTATAAAACAACAGTAAAAAAAATTGCAACAGGTGAGAATCGATCAAAAAGACTATGTTTAGGAGGATCACATGATCTCTCTCTCACTAATTACTGAACCCCGTTGAGTCAGTTTTGAATAAAACAGCTATAAATTAATAGACCTACCTATTTCAAGGTTAATTTCAAATTAGGATTCTAAAAGGTGTCGGAGACCTCACATGGAGGTCACACTCGTAATATTATTTATACTAATTCATACCCTATAACCCTACATTCTATGGTTAAGTTTTGAACATTATACATTCGAACCTGGATATAAGAAAAACCTCGGTAAGAGAGAAGAGTTTCCAGGTCCAATTCACATTTTAAGCTACAGTAACTTCTTTATAAGGCAAACCTGGATATCAGAGTAAACAATCTGGATCCCTTGAGTTCTCTTACAGGCTACGTATGAGTTCGGTGCGGAAAATAAAAAAATGTATGAGTTCGGTGCCGCCTAAAAAAGGTCATGTATGAATTCGGTGCCGCCTAAAAAAGGTCATGTATGAATTCGGTGCCCTGGTACTTGCCCTGATGATCAGGTAATTATAGTATTGTTTTCCTTATAGGCATGGCCTTCAATTAATAAACCGAGACATGGCCTTCATTGTATTTTACCTAACCCTACTATAAACCCAAGGCATGGCCTTCATTGTATTTTACCTAACCCTACTATAAACCCAAGGCATGGCCTTCATTGTATTTTACCTAACCCTACTATAAACCCAAGGCATGGCCTTCATTGTATTTTACCTAACCCTACTATAAACCCAAGGCATGGCCTTCATTGTATTTTACCTAACCCTACTATAAACCCTAGGCATGGCCTTCATTGTATTTTACCTAACCCTACTATAAACCCAAGGCATGGCCTTCATTGTATTTTACCTAACCCTACTATAAACCCAAGGCATGGCCTTCATTGTATTTTACCTAACCCTACTATTAACCCTAGGCATGGCCTTCAAGGAGGAAATGGACAGCCTTGCTGAATGTAACTGTCTACAACATAATCTACTAACTTAATAACAGCAGGATGACTGTTAACAAGCAACAGAGTACATTATAAAAAAACAATCAATTTATAAGTCATTAGGACCGCACCGAACTCATACATCACCTTTTTTCGGCGGCACCGAATTCATACATGCGAAAAAGGTGCGGGTTATCTTCGCACCGAACTCACCTATTGCCCTCTTACATCCAGGTTTGACTGTACCCAAAATTACCGAATTATTTTCCGCCCGTACAAATCGTAAAAAGATACCAAAATGTCCAAGTCTCCAAGTTTTGAATTTGATGTTCACAGGCATGACAAACAACCAGTGCAGGATTCCAAGGGGCAAAGTGATGGGCGGCAGCAGTGTTCTCAACTACATGATCTTCACCCGTGGGCACCGCAAGGACTACGACCAGTGGGCGGCCAATGGGAACGATGGTAAGTTAGGAACCCCTGGGCCAATGGGAACGATGGTAAGTTAGGAACCCCTGGGCCAATGGGAACGATGGTAAGTTAGGAACCCCTGGGCCGCTGGAAGAGAGTTAGGAACCCCTGGGCCTCATTCCCGAAAGTACTCTCCCTCTTTTTCCCAAATCTTTTTTTTTTTTTTTTTAACTAGGTGATGTACTGATTTTTTTTAATGGTATACTCGTACTTTCATCCCGCGTCAAAAATATAAACTATGGCACCTATCTCTTCCTGAGATTTTATCCATGATTTGAATTTAAACAGTTGAGAGGGAGAATTAGGTATGATGAGAGACAGAAAGCTCTCTGGAACGAGACCCTGATGTGCAAGAGGCATTTCATAATTCACAAAAAAAATTCAATAAATGAACAAGTGACGGTAAGGTACGTGAAGATAGCACCCGACATTGAAACTAGAGTTATGTACCACCTACCCTAAATTATGTACTCTCAGGAACAACAAACCCCGAATTTTGTACTCCACCCGTAACCCCAGGTGAGAGGTTGAAACATGTCGGGTGCTAACTTCACGCTAGCACCCGACATTGAAGCTAGAATTATGTACCACATACTAATATTATGTATTAATTATGCGAACGTGATAGTAAAAAAATTGCGTATCTCTAAGAGATGGACACTGAAAATCTCATGGTGGTAAAAGGTATTTATGGAAGACCAGATCCAACCCTAAGGCTTCTGCCATGATCAATAATTCAATTTCTAATGTGCTAACAACGTTTCAAAAAGCGATTTCTGGTCGGACGACATATTTTACACGGACTCCCTAGGAACAACCTACAAATTTGCTCGTACAACCTGGGATATGCTGGATTTGTAAACATCACGTGTTAATAACTTGTATATGTATGAGTAAGTTGTATGGAAACTTTTTTTTTAATTCTGCACAACCCGGGATATACAATAGATTGAGCTATATGCATCCAGTACAGCAGTCGACTACATCATGGAAGGGGTTCTTTTATTTAAAATGTACAGATGAAATGTGTTTTTTTTTTTTTTTTTTTTTTTTTTTTAAGAAAAATAATCAAGCTCGCTCTGCATACTTTTACTCTGGGGCATGGTATTTAAAACAGCGTTCGAATTTCCTTTTTGGATCGACAAAGATATTTTTTGCCTAAAGAAAGTGCCTTGCTCTGTTGTTTCAACACACCATGGGAGGGTGTGTAAATAGTAAAGATAAATGTGTAACTGTGTGACTGTTGCTATTCAGGCTGGAGCTACGACGAAGTCCGTCCCTTCTTCATCAAGTCTGAGGACAACCAGATCGAGAAGAACAAAGACGACAACTTGTACCACCGGAAGGGCGGCTATCTCACCGTCTCAGAGATACCCTACAAGACGCCCATCGCCCATGCCTTTGTGGAGGGCGCGGCGGAGAACGGTCACCCCATTGTCGACGTGAATGGGGCCGCCCAGATTGGATTCTCGTATCTACCGGTAAGATGTGGTCTCGCAAAAAGTTGACTGCCCTTTAGTTGGGGTTAGTTGGTGACATGGATCTTCAGAACTATTACCTGCTGACGAGAGCAAATGAGCTCGAAACAGCTGTCCAGGTATGTTCTGATATTCATGTACATCTAGTACATGAATATCAAAATAAATTATAATTTCCATGTTACAAAGTATTAAAAAAAAAAGTACAACTTCTCACTTTTCTGTTTATACTAATACTGATTCAGAAATACAATTCTTCAAAATAATTATCCGTCTCCCATTTAAAATAAATAAACCCTTTTCCATGTATGTACTGAAATTCAATGGCAAAAATTTCAAAATTTATGAATTTGAATCGGATTTTTTGACCTTCATATGAAACACAAACTTAAATAAATAGCACACTGGAGTAATTTTCATTATTGTCGACCTCCGTGGCTCAGTGGTTAAGAAAATTGGTTGCTGACCCGGAGGTTGCGGGTTCAAATCCCTACCGGAGCGAAAAATTCTGACCGAGTTTTTCTATCTCCAGAATGACATGATGGATGTAAAGGTAAAGTGCCCTAAAGTTATGCGAAAGCGGTTCCGGGGCACAACTACCTTCAAATAATCATAATAATAATATCGTCTTATTTATACTGCCCGATGAGGACTATTAAGTCCCATTATTCCAGCAGTAAGCCCAAGACGTATTATTATGTGGTAAAAATCCCAAATGGGAGGATAACTTGTCATGTCCCAGCTTGGTTTCGAACCTCTGGAACCTCTGGATTCACATAAGGGTTGGGTGGAAGAGAAAGGGTTGAGTGGAAGAGATTGCCTAAGGCAATAACCCCGCCCTTTAGTTAGGACATACATATATCATGTATATATTTATTTATTTTTTCTTTATTTTTTCTTCTGTTATATTGTATTTTCATTTGTAATTATTTGTATTGTATATGTCCTATACTCCTATTACCTAATAAAGTGTAAATAAATAAATAAATAGTGCCGCCTTTACCACTGAGCTACCGGGACATGACATGTAATAAGTAATAATTCCGCCCAAACTTTCGTCTCTCAGGTGAGCATGCGCAACGGCACGCGGTGGAGCACCTCCCGCGCCTTCCTGCACCCCATCCGTCGCCGCCGCAACCTGCACGTGACCAAGTACTCCCTGGTCACCCGGGTCCTCATAGACGAGAAGAGCAAGCGAGCCATCGGGGTGGAACTGATGAAGGGCAACTCCAAGATCCGAGTCCTGGCCCGCAAGGAAGTCATCCTAAGTGCGGGAGCCATCAACTCGCCGCAGCTCCTCATGCTGTCGGGGATTGGACCTGCGGACCATCTGAAGGAGAAGAGTGAGTTCTAGCCGCACATCTGACCGTGCTTTTTTTCTTCTTTTTTCTTCTTTTCTATTTGTGAGAGGAGGCAATGTGAGAGGAAGCAAAATCTATAAGTTTTTTTTTTTTTTTTTTTTGAAGAAACTGCACGCAGTGTTTCATTGGCTCGGAAATTTTCATGAATAAATGACAAGTCCAAAAGGGTATACTTATACAGAAGTGTTGTCCATTTCTGCAGATCCCCAGTTGACGCTCATCAAGTTATGTTGGACTCGCCTGCTAGTCAGGCGCCTTTTTTTTTTTTGTGATAAGGACAGACGTCGGGAGAAAACGGAGGAAAATCAGCTGAGCTGAGAAGGGAGGACTGATATGCTGCCTCCAGAGTTTGAAGACAACAGCTCAGACCTCCGATACTGAGAACGCCGCAGGCATTCCTCTTGTCATGGACTCGAGGTTCCCTCACCTATCCTACGCCGTACGGCCAAACTCTAAAAACCCCCTTTTCCTCACGACGTCTGCGCTCTGACTCAAAGCGTCTGGGCACCAGATATAATACTTCCAGACGCGTCCCACTTAAACCTTCCAACGCGTTAGCAATACTTCAGGGTAAAAAAATCTATAAGTTATACAAGATGAAGTGCCCACAACCCCAGTTCCAGCGCTTGAAATAGGTGCTCCATACCCACTTAAACCCTCCTCTCCATCAGACCGAAAACACCCCGAACCGTATTGTGCATTACTTATGTTGGTTCTATTGATGACCACAGTGCCGCAGAATAACGCTGTGAGGCTCGCCGTACTAATGGCGAAATATAAAACAAGATTACAATTAAGATAGTCGAACTGTCCCTCGCGCTGTGATTGGTTGTAACTCTAACCGACCTCAGTAGCTTGATTGATAAGGCAGTGGACTAGTAACCTGGAATTCGGTGGTTCAAGTCCCGGTTTCAGCAAAGATTTAGTAAAGCGAGTTTTAGTATTAGATGTGACATCGCGAAAGTGATTAACACCATGTATGATAACTAACTAACTGATTGGTTGAAACTCCGATTTTTTTGTTTCTTTTTCGACCCATAGCCGCACATTTTTGTTGTACTTGTGAATGGCCACAGTGCCGCAAAATATTGTTGTGAGGCACACTGCCCACTAAGTCTCCAGACTGCCGGCTGCCCAGCCAATATGAATCATTGCTTGTTATCACTAAGACTAACCCACTGGGCTCAGCTGCAAAGAAATCCTGATCCATTGCTTAATATTAGCTGCCGTATACAGAGGACCAAATTCTAACTCTTGCTAGAATTAGTAGCATGTACTAGGTACTAGTGAAGATGGCACATTATCTGTATGCACCATTCCCTAAGAATCTTTGTACTGTATTTAAGTAAGTCTAGCATTCTTCCTAAATTATTATACTTTCGAAGCAAACTCAGAATCCTCTTCTTATGACTATAAACCAAACAGGAGAGCTATGACTGTATCGGTGTAATATCATCTAGTTTGCCTTTGTATGACTAGACATCCGATTTCTTTTTTTTATCAAAGAAAAATATAAACTAACGCAATCTACCTAGTCAGTGAAACCCACAGCAATACCTATGACGCTACCTGTTGGAGGAAATGATCAACATGTTACATTTCCAGGCAAGAAAGAGAATGGTTAGGAAAAAATTGAATTGGAGAACAAAAAATGGAATTCATTAACTTTGTAACCGTCCTCAGTAGCTTGATCGATAAGGCGGTGCACTTGTAATCTGGAGGTCGGTGGTTCAATTTTCAAGTTCAGCAAAGCGAGTTTGAGTAGTTGTGACATCACGAAGTATGATCACTTAAAAAAAATTAAATCAATTAATTAGCTTTGCATTAAATTTACTGTAGTGCCTAAAGCGGAACCCAGCATGACATGTTAACCTCCCTTTTGGGATTTTGACCTCATAATAATGCGTCTTGGGCTTACTGGTGGAATAATGTGACTTGATAGTCCTAATATATTATTATCCTAATTTATTATGTCTGTCCCGATAGCTCAGTGGAAAAGGCGGCACTCTGTGAATCCAAAGATTCTAGAGGTCGTGGGTTCAAAACCCGGCCGGGACATGACTTGTTATCCTCCCATTTGGGATTTTTACCACATAATAATATGTCTTGGACTTACTGCTGGAATAATGGGACTTTAATAGTCTTAATCGGGCAGTATAAATAAGGCGATATTATTATTATCCCTCAGGTTGTGGAGGAGGGCTACGAGTTCTTCGCCAAGCGGCAGCTGGTGACCCTCTTCTCTGCTCCCAACTACTGCGGGGAGTTTGACAACGCGGGCGCCATGATGGGAGTTCTAATGGGACTTTAATAGTTCTAATTGGGCAGTATAAATAAGACGATATTATTATTATTATCTCCCGTTCTCCCCCAGACATCAGAGTGGTGAAGGACCTCCGCGTAGGCTACAACCTGCAGGACCACGTGGCTCTGGGGGGCCTCACCTTCACCGTCAACGAGACCGTCTCCATCAAGACGGCCAGGATCATAGACGACCCGAAGAACCTGGACCAGTTCTTCAAGTACCACAAGGGACCCCTGACCATCCCCGGCGGGGCGGAGGCCATCGCTTCTTCGATCTCAAGGATCCTGGTAAGTACAGGGACTTGATTTCATGTGTAAAGCTCAGTTCTTCGATCTCAAGGATCCTGGTAAGTACAGGGACTTGATTTCATGTGTAAAGCTCAGTTCTTCGATCTCAAGGATCCTGGTAAGTACAGGGACTTGATTTCATGTGTAAAGCTCAGTTCTTCGATCTCAAGGATCCTGGTTAGTACAGGGACTTGATTTCATGTGTAAAGCTCAGTTCTTCGATCTCAAGGATCCTATAGTAAGTACAGGGACTTGATTTCATGTTTAAAGCTCAGTTCTTCGATCTCAAGGGTCCTGGTTAGTACAGGAACTTCATTTAATGTGTAAAGCTCAGTTCTTCGATCTCAAGGATCCTAGTAAGTACAGGGACTTGATTTCATGTGTAAAGCTCAGTTCTTCGATCTTAAGGATCCTGGTAAGTACAGGGACTTGATTTCATGTGTAAAGCTCAGTTCTTCGATATCAAGGATCCTGATTAGTACAGGGACTTGATTTCATGTGTAAAGATTAGTGGTTAAGGCTGGTAATTTAGAGGTCGCCATTTGGGATTTTGACATAGTAATGATACGTCTTGATGGGCTTACTGTTGAAATAAGGAACTTATTAGTCCTAATCAAACAGTATAAATAAGGCGATAATATTATAGATGGCACGTTAAATACACACCAGTTCTCGTTCTGTCACTAAAGTTAAGTAACGTCCAGCGCGGCTAGGACTTGGATGGATGAGCATTCAAATTCGAACCCTCGGGATGCCGGCTATTGTCAGCCTCTATCAGACTGGGGGACGTTAGTTTCAGAAGCTGGTTTGTGAGTTTCTAGTGAATGGGAGTGTAAAGCCTCCGTGCAGTTATGACCATATGCAGTTGAAAGCAACGTTCTTTTTCCCACGAAAAAAATTAATTTTTTTTTTTTTTAAGGTACAATATTTCAATTCCCAATTTAGCATCTTGTGGGATGGGAAGTTTCGGGATTTTTTTTTTTGTAAAAAAATTATTTATTGGAGTCAAAGAATAACCTGAAAGCTGTGATTTACTGATCGCACCGCGCACCACTTCAGATGCAGAAACGCAGTTGCAGTTCTGCATCCCAGGCACAGGCGCTGACATGTACGACTACAATGCTCGTACATATACCTCCTTTTTTATACAGAGCATCCATAAAGTCTCACCCAGGCCTAGGTTTCTCGAAAACGACTCAAAATATCAAAAAACGCAATGTTATGTTTCTGTTTCTGCGTTTTTTTGATATTTTGAGACTTTATGGATGCCCTGTGTATGTACGAGCATTACGATATTTTGACATAACAAACTTTTAGGGCGGAATTAATAGACAACATCAATAACTTAAGTCGTTGGTAAGTGTCGTTTTTTCCTATTTTACACAGTACGCAATCCGTGACTTAGCGCCACAGAGGTATTACAAGCACGTCTATTAATTCCGCCCTTAATGTTATTCGTCTCTCTGTCGACCTGATGCAGACAACCCTCAAGGCTGGCCAGACCTCGAGCTGCTTCTCATCGGCGGCATGCTGTCTAGCGAGGAAACTCTCCGGCGGAACTTTGGCATCCGGGACGACGTGTACAACAGGGCGTACAAGGCGACAGAGCCCATGGACGGGTTCATGGTGTTCCCCATGGTCATGAGGCCCAAGTCCTCCGGCCGCGTCTACCTCAAGGATTCGAACCCGAGACACGCGCCTCTCATCGACATGAACTACTTCTCTGACCCGGAGGGTAAGACTAAGACATCTAGTACAACTTCTCACTTTTCTGTTTATACTGATTAAAATAGAGAGGTTAGTTGATGGCATGGATAATCAGAACTATTACCTGCTGATGAGAGCAAATAAGCTCGAAACAGCTGTCCAGGTATATTCTGATATTCATGTACATCTAGTACAACTTCTCACTTTTCTGTTTATACTGACACATCGGCCTCCGTGCTTTCATTGGGAGAACATAAAAATTGTCTTACGGATCGTACATAGTATACACAGCGCAGAATTATGGTACTTTTTCGTACTAATATTTTTCCCAAATTCAACCTCTGATTGCTGTTCACATCAAAGCAGCTACTCATTTTTCCTCATGAAGTATGAGTAGACCCGTATCATCAAAACTAGAGTCGAGAAATCTTGAATACGCTGGGATTCGAACCTAGGTCACCGTGCGTACAAGCCTAGTGTGCTATCAACACTACTCGGTCATGGTGAGTACTAGTATTTTTTTTTAGTAGTCACTGTGGCAGAGCCAGTTAGCGCGCTAGGCATTGCACACATGGTGGCCTGGGTTCGATTCCCAGCGGGGGAGGATTTTTTCTGCTCTGTACTTAAATGTTCGGGCTCCACTCATACCTCGTGAGGAAAAATGAGTAGCTGCTTTAATGTGAAGCAGCGACCAGTGGCAGAATCTTAGGCAAAAAAAATAATACAAGATAATGTAACTTAAAGTGGTAAAGTCCTATGATTCTGCGCTACCCACTAAAATTGTGATATAATAACACAAAGAAAAAGTATTATTATTATTATTTACTAGTATTTTTAGGTATTTCGTCCTCTATTTTGGTAATTTTTTGCTTAAAGAGTTCAGTTTTGTTAGAGAAATGGTCAAATGAAAAAAAAAGTAATTTCCCATTGTGTATTGTGCGCAGGCGCGGATCTGGACGTGTTGGTAGCGAAATGGAAAAAAAAGTAATTTCCCATTGTGTATTGTGCGCAGGCGCGGATCTGGACGTGTTGGTGGCGGGCGTGCGCAAGGCGCAGAGTCTGCTGTCCGCCCCCGCCATGAGAAAGCTGGACGCCAAGCTGTACCCCACCATCCTGCCCGGCTGCACGAGTCACGCGTTCGACTCGGACGCGTACTGGCGCTGTCACGCGCGCATGCTCTCCTTCACCATCTACCACCAGGCCGGCACGTGCAAGATGGGCCCGGTCAGTGACCCCGAGGCTGTGATAGACCCGCAGCTGCGCGTACACGGCATCAGCAACCTGCGCGTGATAGACGCTAGCTCGATGCCTATTATCCCTTCTGCGCACACGAACGCGCCGGTCATCATGGTGGCTGAGCGGGGCGCAGACATTATCAAGAAGGCGTGGAACAAGATATGAGGCGGGATATTTGGATAACAGTCGAACCTGGATATAAGAGAGACCTGGATATAATATATTGGTTATCATATTTGTGTTATTCACTTACGTGATATCACAACTACTCAAACTCGCTTTACTAAATCCACGCTGAAACCGGGACTTGAACCACCGACCTCCAGGTTACAAGTCCATCGCCTTACCGTTCAAGCTACTGAGGTCGGTGGATATAATATAATGAGGATAGAATATTAAGTTAGACCAATAAAATGAGACTTTGTTTAAACTGCTAATAAAAAGGGACTCTTTAGTCCTAGCCGGCAGAATGAATAAAGGATTTGTAATTGTAAAAAAATCACGTCAAAAAGAGCAAAAAAAATCCAGCCCCTTGAGTTCTCTTGTGTCCAGGTTCGATTTAATTTGATAAGAGTGAGACATTGTGAGTGTGTGAACTGTGTGAAGGAGGCGATGAGAGAGTGAGAGAGAGTCTATATTAGAGAGAAAGAAAAAGAGATAAAGAGGGAAATATAATTATTTGACAATACTCTGGCAATTCTTGGGTCTCTCGAAACAGGATTTGTCCTCAGTGGAAAAAGTACCTGAACAGTGAACATAGCCTCCAATTAAGGATTCCAATAACATGATAGAGAGAATTAAAATTTCTGCTCTCTTTCAATCTCCCTGTCAAAGGTACCACTAAAATATAAAAAAATAAATGAAAAACACTAAAAAATAAATCAGCCGAATTTAATGGTAAAATTTATCACAATATGAACATCTTTCATAATATTGCACTAATTATCATGGCTTTAATTTGTGTACAATCAAAACACATTAAATAGCATTACCTGGGTTCTCAGCTGTGCATAAAACCAGGGAAATACCATTTTTTTTTGGACAGCTTACGACCTGTCGTAAGCTGTCCAAATAAAAAAATGGTATTTATAATTTTATTTTGTTTATAAAAATACATCTCAACTTTTAGATTGTAGATAAATTTTACAAAGGAACTGAAATACAAAACACTATAAAATCTCAACTCATCACATCAATCCCAGGAAAATCTTTTTTTTTTTTTTTTTAAGTATCCTAGATAAAGTACAGTTTTTACATTTTGCTATGTGATATTTTTTCTTTTTTTTTAATATTACCGAAGGATACGATTTAGGTAATACGATTTTGGGTCATCTATTTGTAGGATTGTTTTTGTTTTACTATAAAATTTACTTAATAAATAAGTGGTTTTCAAAGTAAAATACCATAGCTATGAATGTATTTTACTTTTGTTTTTTGTGAAGTAAACTTTTTCTATGTAGGTACTCATACCTAGTAGCAAAAAACATGCTAAACTCCAAATGGCTATTGTTTGCTGTTGGAATAGTTGTTTCTGTTTTGTAAATTATTATTCTCTAAAAAAGCTATGGTTTTGAGTCAAATACTTCTAAAGAAAAATCTTGTTGCTTTTTTTTTGGTTAACATTTCCCTTCGGTTAAAATTTCGCTTGAATTTTTTGTGATTTTGATAAAAATAGTTCTGGGGATTTATTTACTACCTCGTATGAACATGGCTTTTGTATAAATGAATTTTATTTCACATAAATGTGTTTTGAATTATAAATGTAAAAATGTTCATATTTTATGATAATCTGATTTGTCAAATTTTGTAATCTGATATTCAGCATAGTTAGGAGAACTGAACCAAATATCCAGTGCGATATCAGACAGTTTTTTCTCTCTATAGTTATTAAATGTATGATTAAATTTTACATGACCCCATTATTTTTTAATGTTAATATTTTTCACTGTTTTAATTTTTCATTATTTACCTATTCTTTATTGATATTATTTACTGACCTAGTTTCAATTGTCAATTGAGATTTACTCAGCCTATTATAATATCATTTGATGATTTGAACTGTTACATTATAGGTTCGGGTATAGATATAATAATGTTATTTATTATTTATTGAACATTGGGATACCCACAAGATGACGATAGTATAGCCCATGTTCTTTATAATTACAGAGAATTGCATATTAATAGGTACCTACCTATCCTTTCATTTTCTTGTTCATAGGTACAATGACATATCTCTGTACATTATACCTACCTATGAGATGTGACTAGATTGAAACATAATTTTAGGAACCCTTGCATTTGTATTTATTTTGTATTGACTAAAGCTAGATATACTCGTATGCAGGTGATTTTCAGGACAGTCGGTAGGCCATTATGGCAGTGTATCCTGTCACAGTTCTGAATTTTCGTCGACTGTGGGACAGTATTTTCAATGAGTAAACATATTCCAATGTACATTTTTTTCTTTCCTTTTAAAAACCAAGACTGTCTTAAGACGTACATAAAGGTAAATGAGCTTTTTTGGTGACTTTACTACTTTCTAGCATTTAGTTAAGGTTTTAAGTACCTACACCACAAGTTTAGGAGATTTTTTTCCTGTAAATAGTTTCCTCTGAAACTTGTGGGGTTTTTTAACTGCGACAAAGTTGTAAAAAAATACATTGTATCTAACTTAATCAATCTTGGGTGAATGAGATGTTCAATTTGATAGGATCTGCTCACTATCAATTACTAGATACACAATGGCAACTATTTCCCTATAATGTAACAATACCTTCCCAAATAAAACCTTATAAGTATCAATAAGTTTTAATTTTTGAAATTCAATTTTGCATTCCTTGCATCGACTAGTTAAATTTGAATATCTTTTAACCAAGTTGGAAGATTTTCGTGAAAAAAAAAAATCTAACAACATATAGTTGGTATAAACGTAACAAACCTATAGAACCTACAAATATCATCGAATTTTCTGGTAACCAATGGTATTAATTTTATTAATATTTTCGCAAGTTACTTATTTTTTTATACATTATATTTATTTTGTACTGGTGCAGTGTAAGAAATCATTATCATGAGTTATTTATTTTTTACTAGAAAATTTAATAATAATAAAAAAACTTGTTGTTTTGATTTCTGAAAAATAAAACAAATCTCTTTTTTTATGTCTATATCTTCTATTACCTATGGCAGGGGTTTTTTCAGGGTTTTTTTTTTTTTTATCTATAGCAACCTTTTTCAGTCTCTGGGCCATATTTCTTTTCCGGAAAAGTCCGCGGGCCACTATTAGAAACATAATATAAGGGGGGGGGGGGGGGGGGGGGGCAATACAGGTAGGGTCCGACCCAGGCTGGATGAGTTTAATTTTTTTATTATTAATAATTACGAAGGTCTATCGATTTGACTAACAATTACAAGGCCTGCTTTGTTGAATTATTTTATGTATAATAATATCGCCTTATTTAGAAGTATGCTGGGAAAAACAAGAAGAGAAAGGATAAGAAATTTGTGTGTGAGAAGTGGTCCAGAGAGAGCAGTGTTATACAAAGGTAGGGAGAGTGTTAAGTGTAGATAATGTAATAGAGGAAATGTTGGCGAGCAAAGAAAAGTGGGAATGAATAGAGCAGGGGTGCCCAACCTTTACAGAAGAAGATCTACTATAAAGTCTCAGATAATCAACGCGATTGATCTGAAACCGAAACTTGAACCACCGACCTCCAGGTTACAAGTCCGCTGCCTTATCGATCATGCTACTGATGTCGGTGTGAGAGCGATAAAAGTGATGAAAGAGAAACATGGGAGGGCCCTACAACGAAATCAGTAGGGTCCTATACAGCGCCGCACTTGAAGTAATGATATTTTTCGGTTCCGGGTGCGGTTAGCTCTTTGAGCAGGTGAGATTTTAGTGGGTGGAAATCCCACACCCCAAGTCATGATGACTTGGGTGTTAAAAAAAAAATTCCTGCCTTTGACCAAAAGAAAAGTAGAATATCCTGAGGAAAAGTTAAGAACAAGTAGGTTGAAATGGTATGTTCACATGAGAAGAATGGACCAAGAACGAATACCAAAGAAAATGTTTGATCTACAACTAAATGGTACTAGACCCCGAGGAAGACATAGAAAGAGGTAAACAGACATGGTCAGAGATGGCATTACACTTGTAAGTTTCCACTGGCAAGATGTAGAACGGTAAGAAGCTTTCAAAGACAGACAATAGTGGAGAGATTTTATGAATCGACCCGTAATATACCTAGATGGAACGTTTCGAGATATGCATGTAAGAAATACCCCCTCAGTCAACACACCCTCTCAGTCAACATAAGTTTTAGACCAGGTGTCTAAAACTTTCGACGAGGGGTATATATGTTAATTTTTTGGGTTAAGTTTACATATATTGTTCAAAATAAAGTATAAGACATATTGAAAAAAAAAGAAAGGAGTATGAGGCTAAGATCTGTTAAGAAATAATAAAAACACAAGGATTTCTGTACCTAGGATGTTTTATTTAGTTGGCAAATGCCAATTACGAGTCAAAGAATCTGCCGGGATTGGAACTACAGCTCTCAGAAGACTTTGTTTTCAGCAAAGTTTCGATTCTTTGGGCTAGGTACGCCATTATTTTCTTGACTTCACTTTCAGGAAGAGTGGGGTGGGTGGGAGTACTGGAAAGGTATGCGTCCAGGAGATTCTAGATTGCTTCCCATCCTTCACCACATTTCCACCAGAAGCAAATGCCGCCATCTGGAATGATGTTTTTGGTTGTTGGGGATCTTTGTGAAATCTTATTTCTCGTAAATTTCTTGTTTGCTGTGAATTTTGATTTTGAAGGATGTATTGATATTGTTTCTAGTGCCTTGTTTTTTGGTTTTTTTTATTTATTTATTTTTTTAAATTTTTTTCGTGTTTTCTTATAAATTATTTTTCAGTACCAAGGATGTTTTATTAACTGGCAAATGCCAATTCCGAGTGAAAGAATCTGCCGGGATTGGAACTACAGCTCTCAGAAGACTTTGTTTTCAGCAAAGTTTGGATTCTTTGGGCTAGGTACGCCATTATTTTCTTGACTTCACTTTCCATCAGGAAGAGTGGGGTGGGTGGGAGTATTGGAAAGGTATGCGTCCAGGAGATTCTAGATTGCTACCCATCCTTCACCACATTTCCACCAGAAGCAAATGTCGCCATCTGGAATGATGTTACTGGGTGTTGGGGAACCAGGGGATCTTTGTGGAATCTTCTTTCTCATGAATTTCTTGTTTGCTGTGAATTTTGATACTAGTGTTGTGGTGTTTGGCAAGCAGTGTCATCATAACATCTAATTTTGAAAACTTGTAATTTTGAACACCAGCACGTGAAATTTTGAACATCAGCACGTGGAATTTTGAACATCAGCACGTGGAATTTTGAACATCAGCACGTGGAATTTTGAAAATCAGCACGTGGAATTTTGAGTATTAGCACGTGAAATTTTGAGTATCAGCAAGGAGAATTTTGAGCATCAGCACGTCGAATTTTGAACATCAGCAAGGAAAATTTTGAACATGAGCAAGTAGAATTTTGAGTATCAGCAAGTAGAATTTTGAGCACCAGCACGTTGAATTTTACACATCAGCATGTAGAATTTTGAACATCAGTACCTAGAATTTTGAGTATCAGCAAGTAGAATTTTGAGCATCAGCACGTAGAATTTTGAACATCGGCACGTGGAATTTTGAACATCAGCACGTAGAATTTTGAGTATCAGCAAGTAGAATTTTGAGCATCAGGACGTAGAATTTCGAGTATTAGCAAGTAGAATTTTGAGCATCAGCACGTAGAATTTTGAGTAGGTATCAGCAAGTAGAATTTTGAGCATCAGGACGTAGAATTTTGGGTATCAGCAAGTAGAATTTTGAACATACGCACGTAGAATTTTGAGTATCAGCAAGTAGAATTTTGAACATCAGCACGTAGAATTTTGAGTAGGTATCAGCAAGTAGAATTTTGAGCATCAGGAGGTAGAATTTTGAACATCGGCACGTGGAATTTTGAGTATTAGCAAGTAGAATTTTGAGCATCAGGACGTAGAATTTTGAACATCGGCAAGTGGAATTTTGAGTATCAACAAGGAGAATTTTGAGCATCAGCACGTGGAATTTTGAACATCAGCAAGAAGAATTTTGAACATCAGCAAGAAGAATTTTGAACATGAGCAAGGAGAATTTTGAGCATCAGCACGTAGAATTTTGAACATCAGCACGTGGAATTTTAAACATCAACACGTAGAATTTTGAACATGAGCAAGTAGAATTTTGAGTATCAGCACGTAGAATTTTGAACATCAGCAAGGAAAATTTTGATCAGCAAGTTGAATTTAGAACATCAGCAAGTTGAATTTGGAACATCACAAGAAGAATTTTCATCATCAGCAAATAGAATTTTGAACATCAGCAAGGAAAATTTTGATCAGCAAGTAGAATTTTGAACATCAGCAAGGAAAATTTTGAACAGCAGTGTCAGCAACGAAAATTTTGACAATCAGTGTAACTTATTAATGTAGTTCTTGGGTATACTCTTAATTTTGTTGTGTTGTGATGTTTGTTGGAGTTAAAATAACTTTGAATGAAAAATTTGAATTCTTTAAGTGGCCAGTTAAAATAAATATACATATAATTTGGCCAACATGAAAACGAATCTTTTCTAACAATATAAAAATCATGTCTACAATTGAGGTAAACTAGATAATTCTGAAAACTTACTTGTGTGATTATTGAACTCGCTACTATTCTCTACTCTAGGGGCATATAATATAAGGGGGGGGGGGGGGGGGGGGGGTTAACCCAGATAACGCGGTGAAATTTTTTGTTTTATTTTTTTGGAGTGATATAAATTGAGTCCTGAATCAAGATAAGTGTTGTCAACTTATCACTCGGACTCAAAACAAAGAGCTTAAGGTGTCGCCAACTAACCTCAACAAGCTGAATTAATTAGAAAAATTCCACAACGTAGTACCTTTCACCAGATGGGGCTGACGTCCTTCCAGAAGGACGTCCTTCTGGAAGGACGTCAGCCCCATCTGGGTTAAAAAAATTTCAGAAAACTATTTTTAATTTCAGGAACAAGTGTTGGTATTTTTATTTTACAAATAAAATTAAAAAGAAAATTGTTTCACTCATTTTTTTTATATACAAAAACTAGAAGGAAAAAAAATTGTACAGGAGTCTCTGATCAGTTTCTGTTTAGAAAAAAAATCAACTCTGTGAGGGATCGAACCTAGGTCTTCCATGGGATGGTTGGCATTGCATGGCATCCACCGATTTGACAATATTGGGTTGAGCCAGCGTTAATGGCATGTTGAATACACCGGTTCCCTCCAGAACACCGAAGTTATGTGACATCCAGCGAGGTTAAGACTTGGATGGGTGACCATTCAAATTCTAATTCTCGTGACACTGGCTTTTCCCGGCCCCACTCAGGCTGGGTGAGGTCAATGTGAGTAGCAGGTTTGTGAGTTTCCTGCGAATGGAGGGTAAAACCCCCGTCGTGATATGACCATGGCAGTTGAAAGCGACGTTAAACCCCACTTTAAAAAAAAATATATTGGGTTGAAGTTTTGTTGTAGCAATCCGGAGGGAGTGTTGGTCAATGCATGCATAGAATCCTTGCTTATAAAGAAAGAATCACTATAATGAATCATGATTATTCTGAAATCTATGACTTTAGTGGACTTAGATCACTTTCTCACAGACGTGATGTTGCAGATATTGTATTTATCCCAAAACTTTTGAGTGGAAAGATTGATTCACCAAGTCTCTTGAATGAATTGAATTTCAAAGTTAGAAGACGTGTTACAAGAAATCAGGATATATTTGTTCCGCATAGTTTTAAAAAACAAATATTGGAGCTAATAATCCCATCAACCGAATGATGTGTCTCACCAACAAGCTCTCCAATGAACCTATCAATATTGATATCTTTAATGAGTCTCCTGATTCTATTAAATCCAAACTATTAAACCTGTTTTCGTTGCACTCTTAGCTTTACCATTGTTTTAATAAGTCTTGACTTTATTATTGTTAGGCTGTTTTTATCTTTCATTATCTTTCAGTATTGTTAGGCTGTTTTTATCTTTCATTATCTTTAAGTATCGTTAGCATTTTGGGATAGCTTGTATTATTCTTAGTTAAGTTTATTTTATTAGGGAACATGTAAAATGGATATATCCGTCAATTTAATAAATAAATTAGTCTTGTAGGTGGGAAACCTGGGTTCGAATCCCATCGGATTTGTCACTGCTCGTAACTTTTGCATAAAAAAAAAATCTTGGCCAGCTAGTGCTGGAAGAAATAGGAAATAACATGAATTATTATTATTATACAACGCTTTATTAGGTATAAATGGACATTATTTACATAGAAATAATTAATTTAACAATGAAAAAAATGGAAACAATATATACAATGAAAATGAAAAAGAATAGAAATATATAAATGAATGAGCTCGCGGGCCACCAAAAATGGCCCGCGGGACACAGGTTGAAGACCCCTGATCTATAGTATGAAGCTGTGTGTATGTGTATGTCTGTGTATGTTATGTATGTACTTTATACAAATCCACGCTGTTTGACCGAGAAACCTGAAATTTTACAAATAGGAAATTCTTCTAGGCTAGGTTATATCTCTCTAGGGTTAAGCTACAAGGAGTAAGGACAAAAAATGGATGTTTCTTTAATTTACAATATCTCGTTTGCCTATAATTTTCCGCTACCACGCTGCTCTTATGCTTCGCGTCTAATAGGGCATGACTACGCGGCTCTCCAGCACCACAGACTTTGACTTTCCTCAACCTGATTAAATACTGATTAAAGTGCCCAATTTACAACTGTCACTGAGAGAACGACCACTAACTCAGTATTTTCATATACCAAGAAACTATTCTCCTGTGTACCTGGAATCACCACTCATCTCCTCTCTAATAATATCTAATAATTATTATTGTAACAGTGCAAATTTGGATCTCGATCTCACTTTGGAACAATTTAAACAAAGATGTAGGGAGGGCCCGGATATAGGTCTTTAGTCTGTATGCAGTGTCCCTCAAACTTGTTTACGTAATTGCAGCATTATTGTTGTGTGTAAACAGAGATGGAAAAAAAAAACCTGGAAGCATGATGTTGTACATAATGCAGGTAGGTAATGTATTTTTTTTTTATCTTCTTTGTGTTCCTGGAGCTTAAAAAAATTATTCATGTATAAAAAATATAACAATGTAGAAAAGATTTGGCACACTGACAGATTGGCTGTCACGTCTGAGTCAGAGTCTCCTGAGATCTGCAACTTACCATCAGTGGGGGACTCAAGGCTAAGCGGAGATCCAACTCTTTTTTTTATTAGAAATGTTGCTTTTGAGTACATCAGATCATTTTTTTATATCTAAAAATATACATAACAAAGGTATTATTAGGCAATTCAAAAGCAAACTTGTGCTTTAACGCTTGTGACGATACACGAGGTATGGCCGATTAGTGCTGAGGTTTCCACATAATGGATAGAACAGGACCTAACATTAACATGGACACCAAATTTTTCGAGACTTTTCTAAAGCTTTCGGCGTACTGCAATATTGAGCCCCAAGCGTTTGTATATGTAGTTCTGATGGGTGCCAAAAAAAGTAACAGGAAGAAGTCATTTCTCCTGGCCGCCACTATAAGCGTCTACTTATCGCCATTAATCTTGAATTTGTGATGTCAAAAACATCTCCAGAATTTCTAACAAGACCTTAATTTTGAGCAAAACTTTTCTAAATCTTACTAAAGATAAGTCATTTAAGACGTGTGAAAGTTTCTACTTTATCAAGATAGGTACATTACCAAGATCTGAGTTGAAAATTGGTATAAACACATCAACCCGTCTGCCACCTTTCAATTTGTAAACGCGAATTCAAGAATTTTTCCTCTTCCAAAAGAAAAATGACTTGCTTCTTCCAGTTCATTTTATTCCAGCTGCATCCACTTTGGTTAGAAAGAAAATTACGGCTAAACAACTGTAAAAAAATTTAGAGTACAATTTTTTTGTCGGTTCGGCAAGCAAGTGCTTAACCACTGAGCGAACCACGCGTTTAAATTATATATTTATTATATTTTATGTAACTATATTAGGTAGACACGATTCAAACATCATATTATTCTACTCGGTCAAATTGACACAGGTGAACTTTCATTTAAAATTAATGGTCCTCTGACTCTCATATCACTTGGACCAGATGAGAGAGACATGTACATAGCTGAGTAGGTTGGAATACCGTTAGTACCTTTACCTGTATGTAAATGTATATCCATACTGCCTTCATAAATTTCTTTTACATCTTTCCTTATCCTATATATTTCCAAGTTCAGAAAATGACTTGCAATGCTATTTAGTGAACCGCTAGTTAGGTACTTCGAGGAAATACAAGTAAATTTTATTGGCTTTTTATTTGCTCGACCTCTTTTCAACATGTAGGTTAAGTCAGGTGAGGCGGGTTATTGGCTTTTAATTAAGATGGACCCGGGAGATCTTGAGCCTCGATGGTGAGGAGTCATACATCACTGCCCACATGACAGATGAGCATTCCTAGAGTGTGCGTGTCCTACCTTCGAAAATGAAAATGTATGATTAGTGATTAGCTACATCGCGGCTCACGGCAATATTCGTCGCAGCAAAACCTACCCTAAAAATATGTGCATCTGCATACGGGACACCCTGTATAAATGACGAAATGTTTTGATTATTTTCTGCATCATTTTGCATGTTTATTTTGTTCTTAACCCTGCAACTCCAGAAATATCGAAATCAACTCAATTAAGAGGTGGTGCGATTCACGATGACTTTACATTGCCAAGTTTATAAACGATCGGTTCAAAAAAAATACATTGTCAATTATGGACTACTTCCTTGTGATTGGTTCAATTCACGAGGAAGTAGTCGATACTTAATTGACAATGTATTTTTTATACATATTTTTCTTATTCTTATTTTATACATAATTTAGGTAACAATATGTTTTCCATTCCATTATTTCGAAATCATTATCAGATTAATTTATCAGTATGCGATAATGCTCTTGTCCTACCTATGCCTCCAGGCAGTCTATAGCGGGGAGCGTAGGCCATTCCAATTCCAATGAATGAATAAGACGTAGAAAGATTTAAAAGTATTTTAAACACTAAGAGCCCTATTTAATTATTATGAATAGAGATTTTTTTCTGAGCAATGTCTCAAGCAAGGTATTGGCCAATAATATTAAAGGAAATCATACTTGAGACATTGCTCAGACGGCGTTTTCTGTTCATAAATACGGCTGTAAGATCAAAATGATCTGACATCTACAGAATTTTTCAACACTTCGTAGAGCTACATAGCTTTAAGATGGTACAACTACTTCGGTGACTTAAATGATGGGATATTCACCTTTAACTGGTCACCTTTTTTGTAGCTATCGCTGACACCTGTTGCTTATGAATGAGTAATCCGACTTCATAGTTCTCACACTTCTCACATACATTTCAGTGGATTTATCTAACTGCTATATTTCAGGGACACTTCTCACATACATTTCAGTGGATTTATCCAACTGCTATATTTCAGGGACACTTCTCACATACATTTCAGTGGATTTATCTAACTGCTATATTTTAGGGACACTTCTCACATACATTTCAGTGGATTTATCTAACTGCTATATTTTAGGGACACTTCTCACATACATTTCAGTGGATTTATCTAACTGCTATATTTTAGGGACACTTCTCACATACATTTCAGTGGATTTATCTAACTGCTATATTTTAGGGACACTTCTCACATACATTTCAGTGGATTTATCTAACTGCTATATTTTAGGGACACTTCTCACATACATTTCAGTGGATTTATCTAACTGCTATATTTTAGGGACACTGCAGGAGATGGGCGCGGGCCATGGGCCTAGGGTTGATACAGGATTGAATCGGGTGGAAGAGATTGCCATAGGTAATAACCTCGCCCTTTAGTTAGGACATTTATGTTTAAATATATTTTTCTATTCTTTTTCCTTTTTATTGTACATATTGTTTCCATTTTTTCATTGTTATAACAATTATTTGTACTGCACAATTGTACATATGCCTTTATATCTAATAAAGTATTTTATAATAATAATTGGATTTGGGGTCATTTGTATTGTGATAATACCTACCATGTCATGTGTTTTTTAGTACCTTCTCCTGAAAAACAATGACATTGCACGAAATTACATCCTAAACAGGCGAGCTGAGTGCAAACTGTGGCTAAGGAGAGCCGAAATATGACTGCTAGGGCAGGCCCTTGTTGAATCGTGAAAAAAAAAGAAAAGAAGAGCCATTTTTTGGTACAGTGCCCAGTTCACGAACTCTACACCCAGTGAAGTGAGGTAGTATCCGCGAGATATTGGAGGCGGGTCAACGACTTGCTAATGATTCGTATCACGAAGACTACGACGGACTATTGGCTCGAGATTCTCTCAGATCCAGACCAGGGCACCAGGCATGGTCTCGTGTCCATCTTTCTAGTTGGACAGTAGTGGACACAGTTTTACTTGTAACTATGAATAAGTAAATGGCACTAATTATTCAACGGTAGAAAAAAGCGACCATTATTTTTTACAGATAAGTTACTCTACATACATATTTGAATTTAAAGTGTACAAACATTGCTATACAATGGCCTGATTAAAAGTATTTTTATGTAGAAAAAAAGTTATCATATTCGTGTTAAAATCACGATGTGATATCACAATTTGCTTAAGTGTTTGCTTAACTTGAGACTTAATGAACCACCGACCTTTGAGTTACAAGTCCGCCGCCGTATCGATCGAGGGCTGCACCAGAGGTACGGCCCGAGGCATGGCCCTATATTTATTTTTCCTAACCTTACTCTACACAATGAGGCATTGCCGCATCGTTTTGGGCTTGAATTTGGTGTCACCGCCATCAAGAGGTCGGTTCCCCAAATAGTATACAAGAAGTAGGAATAGAAATTTGATGTTGTCTTGTCCGTCAGGGATCCTTCTCTTCTTTCCTAAATTATTCACTGCCCGTCCCATTCGTCTGTCCAAGGATTTCGCTACACAATAATAATAATAATATCGCGTTATTAATACTGCCCGATAAGGACTTTTAAAGTCCCACTATTCCAGCAGTAAGTCCAAGACATATTATTATGTGGTAAAAATCCCAAATGGGAGGATAACTTGTCATGTCCCGGCTGGGTTTCGAACCCACGACCTCTGGAACCTCTGGATTCACAGAGTGCCGCCCACCACTGAGCTACCGGGACAGACACAAGGTCTCTGATCGGTCAGTTCAAGGTCCGTCCCTGGCGTTTCAATCATGAACTTGAAGATGAAAAATGAACCTGGCAGTCCTCCTGGTTCAGTCTTCCTCAAGTCTTCAACTCGAATCCCAAATCACACGCGTGATTCCGTCCGGGTCTCAGCAACCTCGCAGGACGGCAAATCGTCAACCTAACTGATCTTTTATGTGCACTTTAATCGTAAAATGGCATATTTTTATTATACTTAAGTAAAACTTGCATTTTTTTTTCAGATAGGTTCTATTTCCGCAAAAAATCGTTTGTTTTTGTTTTGTTTTGTTTTTTTTTTCACTAGTTCGAATTTTTGTTAAGGTAGTTAATAATGTTAATAGGTATTGAGTCAAAAGTTTGTGACTATTAGTTGTGTTTGATTTTTACTAGTTAAAAGTGGAAACTAAATAGTCAATTGGAATAAAAAAGAAAAAAATAGGAGAAAACGCGTTTCCTATGGGAATTTTGTAAGTATTGATGATTCAAATAAATGTAGCTAAAAGTAACATTTTTTTGGTATTTTTTGGTATTTCATATAGGTACATTCACAGGGAAATAAATGAGCAGGTCCACATTATGAAACAGGATCCAAGATAAGCCAAGCTAAGCTAATCACAGCGCACTAAAGCCCAAGCTAAGTGATAGTGGCCACGATTAGATGCTGTTTTATAATTCGGCCCTTAGTAGTTCCAATGTTAAACCCAAGGTAGCATAATATTATGTCAGTGTTAATAATAATAATAATACTCTAGTGGAAGGTAACAACCAGGCCAGGTTAATGCTCGAAGCATTTTCTACCACCTAACCCTCAGAGTCTCATTATTATGTGGTCACAAACTCAAATTAATGAGAAAATTCATGCACTGGGTGGGATTTGAACCAATGGATCCCTACACTACCTGGATTACCAGACTAGCGCGTTAACCACTTGACTACCAGTGCATATGCACTGGGTGGGATGTGTTATAAATAATTAAATGGAAAATGAGTGTCAATTTTCAACAGCTACTGCTCTCTTATAGGAGTGTCCCGTCGCGGATGCAAGATTCCAAATTCCAACGCGTACGTAAGAAGGTATTCAAGTACAAGTTACAAACACACGCACAGATGGCTACATCCGAGGCATCCCTGTATTTTTCCTAACCCTTCTCTACACAATGAGGCATTGTCGCCCATCGTTTCGCGTTTCGGGCTTGTATCAGGCTCTACGGCGCACAGATTAATGATAGAGACTACATACCTTTACCTATGAATGTATAGTTAATATAAAGTTGGATGGACCTACATATCTCCAGCTACCTATTATAAGTTCCCAGTTCTCACAAGTGCAAATCTTGTACCAATGTTACAAATGCTACTCCTGATGAGTTTTCTTCCCCATAAATTACATAGTTCTGAGAGGTTGATAACCTCCATAAATATTAGGACAGTCAATGTAATCATCTCATTCACAGGCTAAAAAAAAATCAAAAATAATTCCATAGAAGATTTCATTACCTATACTTAGTTTTAGATGTGAGATCCACTGCCAATGGCAAGGTTATTTTATGATATTAAAAATCAATTTAAATTGTAAGGAATATACTTGAAGATTATTAATTATTTCTGTGGAATATAAATATCTTAGGAAGAGAAACATTGGACGTCTTCTCATCAGGTAGTTTTTTCCTTAATCCAGCCTTGGGAGACATGATTTTGAAGTATGCTGTCTAATTTGTTGTAAATACATAGGTAGATATATCTAAACTTAAGTATATAAAACATGACTGTGTGTCTTTCCAACACTATACAACAATACTTATTACTCGTCTCTAATAAATAATCTAATTAGGTAATAGAGATGAGTCTAATATTATTCTCTACGCTGAAAAACTAAGACATAAACAAAGGTATGATTGGGAGAGTAGAAAGAAATTAGGTCTGCACCACAGATTTGGATTTTCACTGGCAACTTATTTTCCACGGGTGTCTTTATTGTTTTACCTGGGTGAACTTCAGAATCGCCTATCGCCTATCAAAAATGGACCAGCCTCCGTGGGCACCCAAGATGATGGGCGAAGGATTCATACATCCTTCCCCTGACAAAGTTTCCACTTTGAGCCAAATTGATTAAATCTGGTCACCACGAGGTATGTACCTAAAATTTATATCAAACACTATTGAGTCAAGTATGAGTATCTTGTACTTCACAAATTTTGATATTAAGTTTTGTCAAGAATAACTTAGTTTTCCATGAGTCTTGATGTTGTACTCAATTTCAAAATATCGCAGTATGGACTTTTTTTAGTCCACTGCAAAAAAAAAAAAAAAAAAAAAAAAAAAAAAAATGCATTCTGAACTTCAGGATTGAATTGCATCATTGGTAATACTACTACAATTTACTAATAATTCTACCCTAAGGATCTGGAGAGCCCTAGCATAGTAAAAACCTCTTCCCAGAACACGAACATTTATTTTGCGTTTCTGTCAAGACCTGCTCTGAAGTTTTCCTACTTCTTGAGCTTATTATTATTACTTAGTTTTCTCTGAGCTTGAGCTAGTATGCTGGAAAAAATTGCACGTGCTTTGGTGCTCAACGTCTGCTTAATAACGTGTTTAATAAAAAGAAAAAAATGTAATAAACTGCGGCATGGGATGGACAGAGCAAAACCGGTTTAGAATTCTAAAATTTGAAATCTTCTTCGCAATAGCCCATCTTCTGGCAAATAAAGGGGGTTAGTATCATTTACTAAAGAGCACTGATATTATTATACGTATACATGTTGTAGGGAATAGTAAATATAGTTTTATGTATGTGTTTGTACATGTATAAAACTATGTATGTTAGGCTCAACTACGACTGCCGAAATTGCTTATTGCGCGAAAAAAGCAATAATTGCGATCTGGTATCATCCAAATGCTCAAGGCTCTCGCTATCGAACAACTTTATATGCTCCGTCCAAGATCTCGTAGTATCCAATGTTTGAAACCCTGAAATCGGGTGTCAAATCGGTGTGGGAATCGAAGCACAACCTAGAGATTCAGAGGCCGTCTTGAGATTCTGAACGAACCAATATTACTTCGCTCCAGAAAGATCGAATTTCATCAAACACGAACTTTTGTCCGCTTCTAGCTTTGAACCCTGAACTTTCACACCAAACTTTCTCTAGAGATTGCACTGGACCGTAATGAGGTCACCCACACTTTGGACCTCATTGCTGCACTTGGCTTTATTTATTCTTGAGGCTCTGGCTAACTGTACTGCCAGTGGTACCACGAGGTAGATGAGCGGAGTTTATGGCTTTGAACTTGAGTGTTGGTGGGAGCAATGGCCTACTGAGGTGGATGTGGGTTACGGCGTGGTGACACATCAGCCGGGCTTGAAGTTCATGGTCGTCGGAGGCTTGGCATTAACACGACCCGCGATGGTATACAAGATAATCATTTGAGGCATTGTCAGAAGATTGTTATTATAGTTTTATTTACTAAGACTGATATTCCCGTAGTATATCACCATTTAATGATATTGACATTTTAAATGGACCAATCGATTGCTATGATGCTTGTGGTGGTGGGGGAATATAATGCTCAAACCAGTCGAAAACTGCATATCATAGCACAAAATATACCTTGTACTCCCTGAGATAAAGTTGAAAAGTCCCTTTGTTCCAGCAGTCAAACAAGTCTTAACTTTAATGTATTTATTGGGTTATAAAACCGTAGTAGTAGGTAGTATAAAAAACAATAAGGTCAGGAGAACAATGTCCTTATCACTTTTCTATCTGTTCTGTTTCAGGACAACAAGGAATCTACCAGCATAGGTACATTGGAATCAAGAGAACGCTGAATAGAGGACCGTATCCAGCAGAAGCTAACATTAGAATGGACCTTTTTTTTCTGTTAAAAATATTAATTGGTTCAGCGATTCAAACAAGAAAACGTTTTCTCAAGTTTTAGTTGAGGACGTTGATCTAAAGTTGTTGACATTAAAATGAATTTCAAGGTACTATCAACGCGTGAACTTTTTATGCAAAGTGTGTGATAATAATAACTATTATAGTGCCTGTATAATTTTATGTTAGATATTTTAATATTTATATTGAAACAAATTTCTCGGAAGAAACATTAAAAACCATTAAATCTGTAAAGTTCACAGTTTCCTAAATTTAAAGTAGAATAATCGTAAAAGAATTAATACATATTTTCTTCTACAACATATTAATTCCCATTAATTTCAACATGCTAACCACACTGACAAAGCTCACTTTTCTTATTCTCATCTGCCACATCCACCTGGCACACAACATCTTCTTGGAGTCCATCTACCAGAAGTATTTGGTCAAGCAAGGGCTCCAGTTCCGGGAGAACATTTTCTTCGGTAACAAGCCGATCCTGTCCGAATATGACTTCGTCATCATAGGAGGGGGCGTGGCCGGCTCAGTCCTGGCTAACCGGCTCACTGAGAATCCGAACTGGAAAGTTCTCCTCCTTGAGAGTGGTGAAGACGAGAATATTTACACGAACATCCCCCTCTTGGCTCACTTCAACAGTCTGACCCATTTCAACTGGGGGTACAAGCTGGAGAAGAACAGCAACCACAGCCAGTGTCTGGCCATGTACAATAACCAGTGCCCTTGTCCCCGAGGTAAAGGATTGGGAGGCTCAAGTATCCTCAACTACATGATTTACACGAGGGGGAACAAGAAAGACTATGACGCGTATGAGGCTGCAGGAAACAAAGGCTGGGGCTATGAGGACGTGCTCAAGTACTTCCTCAAGGCTGAGAACAACACAAGCGAGTTCCTTGACTCGGATATTCACTCGCATGGGGGACCTCTCAAAGTCACCAACATTCCCTATCCCAATTTGCTGACGGAAAAGTTTACGCAGGCTTCGTGCGAGCTAGGCTACCCTTTATACGACTACACGGGCAAAGAACCAGCCACCGAGGGGTTTTCAAAGTTGCAAGCGACACTTAGCAAAGGGCAACGATGCAGCGCCAATCGCGCCTACCTCAAGAGTGTGAAACATCGCACTTCCAAAAATTTACACATCAGCATCTTCACACATGTAACACGAGTCTTGATCGATCCAAATACGAAACGAGCGCATGGTGTTGAGTTCCTCAAGAACGGAGTCAAACGTGTTGTTCTGGCGAAAAAAGAAGTTATCCTGAGCGCAGGTGCTATTGGAAGTCCGCAGATCCTCCTGTTGTCTGGAGTTGGACCAGAAAATCACTTGCGAGAGTTTGACATAAATGTAGTCTCCAATCTCAAAGGAGTGGGGCAGAACATGCATGATCATCATTCCTTCTTTGGGCTGACGTTTCTTGTAAACAAAACCAACTCTGGATCCACGATTGAGAAGCGTATATTGACAATGGATCAGTTTCTCAAATGGTTGAAGCTCGGGCGTGGTCCACTATCAGTACCCGGGGGTGTCACAGGTATCGGCTACTTAAACACAAAGTACAACACAGACAAGTCCTATCCTGACACGGAGTACTTGTTCTCTGTAGGAAGCTTCAACTCGGACTCAGGGCGGATTTTCCGGAAGAGCATGAACGTGCGCAAGGAAGTGTACGACAGTGTCTTCGGCAACATCAACAACCGAGAGGTGTGGTCAATCGTGCCCGTCGTGTTAAGACCCAAAACAAGAGGATTCGTAGAACTAAAGTCAAAAAATCCATTAAAATATCCAAGAATCAACTACGACTTTTTTCAGTATGATGAAGACGCAGATGTCATGTTAGAGGGAATCAAGAACGTGATCAAGATGAGTGAAACAGAGGCCTTCCAGTCCATCGGCAGCCAACTTCACAAGACACCCATCAGCGAGTGTGCTCACTTTGAGTTTGGATGTGATGACTACTGGAGGTGCGCTATGAAGTACTTTACTTCATCCCTCTACCATCAGAGTGGAACCTGTAAGATGGGGTCACAAGATGATCCGGAAGCCGTGGTGAATGATCAACTTCAAGTATACGGAGTAACTAATTTGAGGGTCGTTGATTCATCCATCTTTCCAGCTGTCCCCAGTGCTCATTTGTATGCTCCAACTGTAATGGTAGCAGAAAAAGCATCAGATATGATCAAAGAATCGTGGAAAAATACGGAGGATAACAACAAACATCCAAACAGTGGTTGCTACAGTCACCCAACGAGTAATGAAATCGATAAAAATAAACCTAATAGAACAGCCTGCAACGCAAACAACTTACAAGAACTAAGTACTACTGAGATATACAACAAACCTAACCAGCTAGATAACCAAAAAGACAACAAAACTCAAAGCACATACACATCTGAAGCACCTTCAACAACCACGCCTACAACAACGACCAGCACAGAGAGCATTCCATCAGTAACTACTCCTGTAGGCAAAGATCCTACTGTCCCTGAGCAACCCGACATATTTTCAGGCTGGGAGACACCCACAACCTCTACAACAACTACAACCGAAGAGGTACCCTACCAGGAAGTAACGGAAACATCAACCAGTACAACGGGAAAACCTTCGCCATACAAACCATCGAACCCCGTCAGCAGTACCTATCCCCCGCACATTCCCACTAGTAATAACAACATCGCTGGTCCGTCAGACACGTTCCAACAACAAACAAACGAGTACTTCCTTCAGCCCCAGTTTCCTGCTCAGAACCAATTCAGTGGATATTCTAACCAAAGCTCTATCTCTCAAGGAAGCAACGCTTTGTACTATCCATCAGATAACTACCAGATCCACACGGTTTACCCAGGCGGCGGCTACCAGGGTAATCCCTACCCTCCTCCAGCATACAACCCTCAGCCTTACAACCCATACCACAGTAACGTGCAACAATCCTTCCCACAGGGAAATTATTCGCCTCACCCAATCAATAGCGTTTCTCAGTCAACTCAGAACGGGTATCCTCCAGCTCCACCTGTGGTGCCTGCCGGAGTACAGTATCCACCTGTGGTCCCCAATCCTGGGTACCAAAACCCTTCCTATGTGAGCAACGAAATCGTGAACCCTAACGAAGACATCAAGTTCCCCCCACACCATCACCACCACCACAAGCATCACAACAAGCCACATGGGCACCACTCCCAGCCGTCCGCTTCACAGGAGGAGCCCAACTACTCAGGCCTCACCAGTCTCAGCAACATCCCCTACTACAACCAGCACCTCCAGAGGGAGGACTTTGAGCCCAACCCCTTCTCCGGCAACCGGTCCCTGGTCCCTGCCGCTATCTTCATCAACCCCGAGCTTCTGTTCGAGCTGCAGCAGAAGTACCTGAGCAAGAGATCCCTGGGGAGGAGGAACAGGAAGCTGATGAGGCGGCTGAGGCGACGGCTCATGGAGGCCACCTCCAAGCCTACTGAGGCGACAGAGCAAAGCGTGGTCACTAAGGAGGTGGTACCTCTCTAGACTTCTAGAACACATTCACAGCTTGCAGAGCTTTTTTTGATACTTATTTACAGAGGAGGCTTAACAATCAGAGTCCTTGCTCCTTTGCAGAGCTTGGTTTTGTATTTAAATTGCTTTCTAGCAACCAACCAGAAACTTCATGAAATGATCTAAATCACTACGCATGACGAAATGACAAAATAATCAAATACATAACGAGTACCTATGTGTCATAAAAATATGGTACATATTTCCCAGTACCTAAATTCATGTTCCAATCCTAGTCATTTCAGGAATCTAAATTTTACTCGATTTTCAGTTACGTGGTGATTTCGGTGACATTGGACATTACAGTGAATACCATCGTCCATTTTTCGATGTAGCTAAAAATTCAATCCTTTTCATAGAATTGCCACTTCAGACTATTCAAAGTTATACGTATATTTAGTACATAGATATAATTAATATGGATAATATTTATCTATCATTACATGGCTGTAACATATTGTTACAATTCTCAAGTTTTTCTGGATTGTTTTTTTCATTTTCCGAAGCATTGTGTTCGTTCGCTTTTTTTAATGAACATTTCGCCTCTGACAACACAAAGAGGCGTAAACCACAACTTTTTGAAATCGGTTTTATTGCTTGAATTGAGTCTACTAGTGCTATAATATTTTGTTCTCACAAATAGACGTAATCCAATTATAATCCAAAGAAAAGATACAACAAAAATTGAAATCAGGCGTATCCCTCATTTTCTTTTTTTCAGACAAATCAAATAGGCGTAAATCGATAGTCACGGTTAAATAATCAAATTTGGCAATAGAAAAAGTTCGTATGGTCATTCACGTGTACAGGGAAGTGATGGTTTTCCTACCGTGAACAGAAAATTTATGCACAAGAAAACTCATTTTGGCTCCTGTAAAATTTCGAAAATGTGGTTTACGCCTCTTTGTGTTGTCAGAGGCGATTTATTTAAAGAGAGGTCTATAACTCTATAACAATCGAAGTCCTTGCTCCTCGTTTTCTTTACTGGTGCTTGCCTTGCTTGTTTTGGGCTTTAACACGTTCATCGCCGCAATATTTTATATGACATATTGTTCTGTACCAACCTTGTTTAGCCAAAATTGACATATTTTTACAAATGGACAAGTATATTTAGAAAGTTGGAGTGTTGTTCCAGGACAATCATAATCCCATAAGAAATACATTGAAATAAAAGACCTATATAGGGGTTTAGTGTACAGAAACTCTTCACATATTTCAAAACACTCAATGTGGGTTTTCGGTACCAGCTCTATTTCTAAAAAAGTCCTCATTTGGGTTTACGGCGCTGAACGTGTTAACATTTCATCATCCTGAGCGTAATGCAACAAAGTGACGTCAGTACTGTCAGTAGGCCCATCACTGAGGCAACGGACAAACGACCCGGGGCCCGTTGGTTTGAGTACCCACATTGGAAGTATTTAGTAAAGCTGGTTTTTTTCTTGGGTTTTACGTCCCTTTCAACAGCTCGGTCATGTCGAGACGGGGTTTTTACTTTCCATCCGCAGGAAACTCACTGCTACCCACATAGACCTCACCCAGCCTGGGTTAAGCCGGAGTGCATCACGAAGTCTTCACCTCACTGGACGTTGCTTAACTTCGGTGATCCTACAAGAAACGGTGCATTCAACGCGCTGTCGCGTCGACGCTGGCAGTAAAGTTGAGAGAGTAATTATGATCGGCGCCGCGCCGCGCTGTGACAAAAGTCCAAAAGCCAAAAGATTCTCTAGGTACCTATTTTATTACCCATCTTGTGATTAGCTTTTTATATTAATCTGGTACTGTACATTTATTTTTAGTTGAATTAATTGACTTAGATTTATATATAAGTTTTAGTAATTTATATAGTACCCTTGTGATTTGAAATGATTTAAATTTAGGTTAAACAATAAAAAATAAATTAAATTAAATTACCTGCATGCACCGGTTTTAATTATTCCATTTTATTATTATTACCTGAAACAACTAGAGCTGAGTTGGGTCCCACGGTGTGAATCTGTCCCATGGTGATCGCTTTCAGCAGAAGGTAAGACGAAAGTATCACTGTAATCAGTAACAGCGGCTAATCCCTTGATTCTGGACAGCACTGAACACTTTTAAAATTATGGAGTCTAATTTATTTAAAAACTCTGCACTCTGCTTAGTGCTATGAACTTGTGAAATAATAATAAAATTAGTGTGACTTGTTACATAAAAAGAAGATCAATTAAATATCAATTTTTCTATTGTAACTTGTGACACAAAAGAAAATAGTTATGATGAATCCACTTACAAATTTTTCGGAGGGTCAACTTTACGAACCGGAACTCATTAGAAAGAAAAAAAGCAATGGATGGGCAAGAGAAAGTAGCTACCTACACAAAACGTCTGTGTCATTTCCAAACACCAAACCTACAGAGACCTTTACAAGACTCATAAACCTACAACCTCATAGGAGTTAAGCAACGTCCAGCAACGTAAGAACTTGGTGGGTGAACGCTGAAATTCAGAAACAGCAAAACAGGCTGAGTGAGTTTAATATGAATAATAGCTGGTTTGAGAGTTTTAAGAGAATATGAACAAAAGTTGGAGTTAATTAACTCCTAACTATTTTACTATTCATGGAGTGCCTGGAATTTTACTGTTAACATCGTAGGGCTACCCTAAGTTGCATGGAGGTCCTTTTTATGATTTTAAAAATTGCTTTTATGTTTTATGTTGATATTGTTGTTATAGCCACAAGTAGAACTGATAATGTGAAATAGTTATCGAAAATATTAGGGAAGTAAGTAGGTAACTATAGTTCAAAGAACACTAGTAAAAACTAATAGGTAACTATAAAGAAGTAAATAGACCAGTCGTAGCCGGTACCTTGATGAACCAATTGAGCGGTGAGACACGATTCCTTTAGTTAGCAAAAAAATAGAAATAGGTACGACGAATCACAAAACGTGGAAACACTTTCTTACCGATAATGATCAATGAACTAATAAATTAATTAACTTTAGTCGCTAAATCGGCTTAACAACAAACATCCACTTAAAAACACTCGAAATAGTAAAAACACGAAAGAACCCTTATTCAAAGATCCGCAAAACTTTCAGATCCTATGTGAACTTGAGAGGGACTTTTGTAAACAAAATGATTTGCGCATGCGCTCGTGTGAAATAATCGATAACAAGGAAGGATTTCATTTTAGGGGTGTTGTGTAAAGGGGGTGTAGGGGAAAGTCTACACTCGAGTGATAGAGATTATGTTGCGCCTACAATAATATTGATAGACTGTATGCATTACATTTAGAAAAACACTGCCAGTTATGGACACAATACTTCCTCGTGATTGTTTCACATTGTAAACACGTGCCAATTTTGAGATTTTATACAAAATTACTTGTATCTCCAAAACGACTGAACCAATTTTCTTCAAATTTGTTTTCTATGGTAAAATACCGTTTTTTCTACATTCCACAAAAAAATCTGTATCAGCAGGTCCTTATTTTTTGACTTTTTTGTCCAAAATTTCGGATTTTCTTAAATATCAGAGTGAAATTATAATTAAATATAAATTGCATATGTAAAACAATAATACAGGGTGGTCCAGAAAGTTTGCACCAAAATGATAGGGGTAATAAAAGAGACCATTTCCAACAAAATTATTCCCGGACATTTTCTTTTTTTTTTTTGTCGTTTTCAAAATGGCGGCCAAAACGTGTGTTTTTCAAATATGTGCGTTCAGAACGTTGACAGCCTAAATGAGCATGATCATTAAAACATTGAACGGGTTAATTTAACTTATTTTAATTAAATTTTTATTTTCAATTCAAATATGCAATCCGTTTTTTTTGTAGGTGGTACAGAAAAAAATAAAAAAATAAAAAGCCAACCAGAGTCGGAATATTTGAAAAACACACGTTTTGGCCGCCATTTTGAAAACGACAAAAAATAAAGGAAAATGTCCGGGAATATTTCTGTTTGAAATGGTCTCTTTTATTACCCCTATCATTTTGGTGCAAACTTTCTGGACCACCCTGTATATACAAAGCATATACATACAAAATTTCATCAAAATCAAGTGTACCGTTCACGAGATATAACCGTTTAAGTAAAAAGTTAGTGGTCAGGCGCATTTAAAATGGGACCATCTACAGAATGTCTCCTATATGTGTGCAAAATTTCATCAAAATCCGTCGAGTAGTTTCCGAGATTTGCGCGTTACAAGGAATACTTTTAACAGACCGACACAAAACCAAATTTGCTCAGGAGGTTATGAAACGTCCAGAAATATGAAAAAAATTGAAATCGGAGCAAAAAAATATTTTTTTTTTTTCAAAAACGAACACAATACTTCCGATTTCTAATATTAGAAATTTCTCGGAAGTAAAACTACGAAAGTCAATTTTATGAAATCATGTCCGTAACGATAGATAGACCTAATTAGATTTATTGTGACTAGTTGATTTGAGATATAATGTCAGGAAAGGAAAGTAATGGAATAGCCCAAAATTTTCGATTGTCAGTTTTCAGTGCCAAACCCGTTTTAGGGTTCCCAGAGCCTAAATCCAAAATTTTAATGATCAATTCTAGAGGTTAACACAGAACTATGGGAATTTTTTCCTTTTCTTATTTTTTTCGTGATTCTGTCATTTCTTACATGTGAGCAGCTCCTCATTTTTCTTCACGAGGTATAATTGAACCCCATAACATTCAGAGCCAAAAAATTCAACTCCGGTCACCCTGCGTACTAGCTAGTGCGCTACATCACGCGTCCTAAGTTTCTTTGTCTAGCAAAGAGTGTAATGGGTTTCCAGTGTGACAGGTTCCAGCTGGTATGGAATTGAAAGCAAAGAAAAGATTCATGTTTTTTTTATTTAAACAATATCAAGAGTTTTGATTAAAATTTATTTACAAAACTTAACATAATAAGGTAAAACAACTTACAATTCCTCTACTGTTTTCCCATTTTACTTTCTGTTCCCGCCGCGCCGTGTACCTACAACTTACTATAAAATCTATCCACAAGAAAACTGTAATTGGCTCAATGAAAATTCGGTGCAGACCAGTTCTCTGGCAGAAGCGCTCAATCAAACTCATCATTACAGCGTAATATTATTCCTTAGTTTTTCCTCTCAAATATAATAAATAAAATATTACCAAGTTTTGCATACAGAAGTTTGTACGCCTATATGCCAGGAATTCACCCTGACTCTCATACAGTCAGCATCATTCACTTTCCATATCCTTTCCTATGAGGAAAGTAATGGAATGACCCGAAATTTTCGATAGTCGGTTTTCAGTGCCAAGGCACATTTTAAGATCCCCTTAGTCTGAATCCATTTTTTTAGCCATTGGTTCGTGTGTGTGAACAAGTTATCTCAAGAAAAGTATAAGGTAAAGACTGTTTAAAACGCATATTTCAATAAAAATCAGAAAGCTCATTTATGATTACCCATAAAACGGAAGAGAACCCCATTATTATAAACAGGAGTTGTGTGGGCATGAAATTTTACTGCTTTTTCAAAGTAGTAGTAAACTTTTATGAGCAAAAAACTTTTTTGAAGCAGGAAACCTCAGCAGAAAAATATTGCTTGTTCCAAGAGTGCCTGTGCTTTGTGTAAATGGACAAAAATAGGAGCGATAATTTTGCCAATGCCTTGCTTCCACTATCAGATGCTTCCACTATCAGATGCTTCCACTATCAGAAGCTTCCACTATCAGATGCTTCCACTATCAGAAGCTTCCACTATCAGAAGCTTCCACAAGAAAACTGTAATTGGCTATCAGATGCTTCCGCTAGTACAACTTCTCACTTTTCTGTTTATACTGATTCCACTATCAGATGCTTCCACTATCAGAACCGTCCACTCCTGGGTCTCCCCGTGTACTTGGTGTCCTCCCTCACACTCCTCCCCTGCCTCCTCCTCCTCTCCTTCTTCTCCAGGATCCAGTCCCTGCTCTTCTTGATGGACTTGCCTCCGCGGAGCTTGGCCAGCTTCTGCCTGGGAACACAAGGGGGCGGGGTCTCTCGGTCAGTGAAGTGAATAACATTGTCTTGGACACAAGGGGGCGGGGTCTCTCTCAGTGAAGGGGATAACAATAATAACATTGTCTTGGACACAAGGGGGCGGGGTCTCTCTCAGTGAAGGGGATAACAATAATAACATTGTCTTGGACACAAGGGGGCGGGGTCTCTCGGTCAGTGAAGGGGAGAACAATAATAACATTGTCTTGGTCACAAGGGGGCGGGGTCTCTCGGTCAGTGAAGGGGATAACAATAATAACATTGTCTTGGACACAAGGGGGCGGGGTCTCTCGGTCAGTGAAGGGGATAACAAGAGATTGCCATAGGCAATAACCCCGCCCTTTAGCCTTTAGTTAGGACATATGTATATATTTTGTTTTTTGCTTTTCCTTGTTTATATTATTAATATTGTCTATTTGTATATTTACCATTATTTGTCTGTATATATGTTCTATCTAATAAAGAGTTTCTAAATAAATAAATAAATAACAATAATAACATTGTCTTGAACACAAAGGGGAAGGGTCTCTCAGTCAGAGAAGGGGATAACAATAATAACATTGTCTTTTACACAAGGGGGCGGGGTCTCTCGGTCAGTGAAGGGGATAATAATTTTAATAACATTGTCTTGGTTATAATAATAATATAGCCTTATTTATACTGCCCGATTGGTACTAATAAAGTCCCATTATTCCAGCAGTAAGCCCAAGACGTATTATTAAGTGGTATAAAAATTCCAAATGGGAGGATAACTTGCCATGTTTCGAACCCACGACCTCTGACATCTTTAGATTCACAGAGTGCCGCCTTTACCACTGAGCTACCGGGACAGGTTAAATTGCTCAATTAGGACTAGGATACATTTGGAGAAAGCACAAATGAGCCAGCGTCGATGGCATGTTGAATACACCGGTTCCCTTCAGAACACCGAAGTTAAGCGACATCCAGCGAGGTTAAGACTTGGATGGGTGACCATTCAAATTCTAATTCTCGTGACGCTGGCTTTTCCCGGCCCCACTCAGGCTGGGTGAGGTCAATGTGAGTAGCAGGTTTGTGAGTTTCCTGCGAATGGAGGGTAAAACCCCCGTCGTGATATGACCATGGCAGTTGAAAGCGACGTTAAACCCCACTTAAAAAAAAGCACAAATGTGAATGGAAAACATGAACGATAAACATTAATAGGATAACCAAATAACGATAGGATATCGTTAGTTTTCCTATTGTTAAAAGTAATTAAATATGTATTGTAGAAACATTTTTTTTTTCTTGTACATTGTTTACCTACAATGAGTTAGAGGTAAAAAAAAAACTATTTTAAGAAATGAAACTACCTGTAAGTTTAAGAAATGAAACTTTTAGTAAGTTCTCCCGGTCCCACGGGAGAACTTACTAAAAGCATGCCGGTCGTGTATGTGTTAATTGTATTTATGCTTGAGTGTATCATACTACATATTGTTTATCTCAGTGCAATCACGTCTATAAACCCAAAAAACAGCCTCTCACCTCTTGCCGACCGCCACCTGGCCCCCCTCCCCCTCGCCCAGCGCGGCGGGCAGGGGCAGGTCCCCCCCCGTCATGAGCACCAGGAAGAACTTCTTGGCCTTGGTGCTGTGCGGGTAGTCCACCACCAGGCCCCCGTAGAACCCGGCCCTCATCGCCTGAGAGGTCACCAGCTCTATCTGGGCGGAGTTCTCCGGGTAGAACTGGAACACGGCCCGCGCTGTCCGGCTCTGAAACAGAAGCAAAAAAACAAAATATTGAAAGTGATAGAAAACTTAATGGAACTACTACACAGTTGAAGAAATACCTGTAGGTCCAGCTAGACCTTTACCTGGCTCAGAAGGGTAATTTCGGTATTTCCCACGGTGCGCCCCCAAATTAAAGAGGGTGGAAGAGATTGCCACAGGCAATAACCCCGCCCTTTAGGTAGGACATCTCTCTCTCTTTTTTTCCTTCTTGTATATTTGTTTAATCTTTTTGTTTTTCTTTATATTTCATTGTGTTCTACTGTGTATATTTTTTGTTCTGCCTAATAAAGCTTTCAATGGAAGATTCCCTGAGACTCTATGCACATTGGGTTAGCAATCAAATGTACTATCCTCCACATTAGTTTACAATACTTTATTCAACATCAGTATAAACAGAAATTAGAGAAGTCCGTTATTTTTTGCTCTCCAATAATTATTTGTTTAAATATTGTTTATGATGTTCTTCGTTTATAATAATTGGGTAAAAATGTTAAGTTGAATGTGAGTTTCAAATTGTGCTAATTTTTCTGTGTTTACCCTGAGGATTACCTACGTAAGTAGTGAATAAGTACTTTGGATCACCTAGCGAGAAGAAATTTTCAAGATGGCTAAATTCCCGTTTACAGAAGAAATCTCATTTATCTAGAAATTGAACTAATTAAATTACAAAAATTATCATCTAATGCGCATGACCAAATCAAATTTGTTGTAACTTTTGGAAGTTATCAATAGAGGGCAATCGCTCTGAAACCGATAAGCCTACCAACTGTGAAATATTTAAAATCTGACCATCAATACTAATGCGCATCATGGTAGGCGGAGTGTAGTATTTAAATTTACGAGTACAAGACAAGTTTAAAAATACTATAGCATATATTACTGTATGTATAATACCCATTTAGAGATGTCCAATGTACCTATTCTACGATACTGCTGATAACGATCACTACTGGAGATTGACCTAGTGACTCACCAACCTATTAATGAAATGGTTTACATTTCTTAATGAGATAACACCTATATCTATTTACCTGACACAAGTCTGTTTACTGAATTAAATCAATCATATAATAGGTAGGTACGTACATAGAATAGGTACAAATCTTACGTAAAATATGGGATCAGAAAACACGTACACTCTGGAAGCTCTGTTCCGAGAATTAGGAGAGATCAAAAAGTTGCAAACTGGTAACCATACTACAGTAAGTACGAAGCTTGATAACATTCAGCAAAATTTTGAATCGGTTAATTCTGTACTTACTAAGCATTCAAGAGACATCGAGAACTTGGAGTACGATAAAAGGCGCAAAAATTTGATTATCTTTGGGGTCTCGGAGGATTCTCAACAATTGGACATGATACTTTTAAGTCTGGTCACTAACAAGCTGCAAATTAATGATTTTTCGCTCTTGGAGCTAGATTTCTGTCGAAGAATAGGCCAGAAAAAAGAGTCACAAACCGAGGCCCATAATAATGGGACTAACAACACAGAGACGGAAAGTTGAAATACTTAAAAATAGTAAAAAATTGAAGGGTACTTCTATCACCATTCAGGAAGATTGTCCTCCCGAAATACGCGCAAACAACAAGCTTTTACTGGACGAGATGAAGAAATTGCGTAGTGAAGGTAAATACGCCGCAGTGCGATATGGGAAGTTAATCGTTCACGACAACAGACAGGAACATGCTGCTGGTAATGTAAAGTTTAGTTCTAAACGCGCACATTCAACATCTCCTGAGGAAGCTGGCAATAAAAGAATGAACCATAACTTGAGTAGTGGCACTGTAGCTGTCATGTTAGATGAAGAATTAAACCATATGGGGGACTCCAGCTCTACACCAATCGCGAATAAACAGCCAGCTCCAGGAATTTTAACGCAGACCAGCATTTCTTCTTTCTTCTCTAGCCAGGAAGAAACTGTTGTTGAAGTTGAGAAACTAAAAAAGTAAATCAGGGACACCCGCACATACAGGGTGTCCAGAAAATTGGATTCTGGAATGTCAATGGTTGGTCAAAATTAAATAATTTGTGTTCACAAGATATGGATGAAATTTTAACATGGAATGTTATTTGCCTAACAGAAACATGGGCACTAGAGAAGCCCTCTATACCCGGGTGGCTAGACCACTACACCATGGTTCACTCAGATGCTGTGAGAGACAAGCAGAGGGGACGCGGCAGCGGCGGCCTCGCTATTCTTGTTGAAAAACATTTGCACTTCCAAGTGCTGGATATCTCAAACTTATGGATCTTCATCAAAATTAATTTCAATCATAACTCACACATAATTCTTGGAAATATTTATGTAAGTCCAAAATACAAGATAGAACAAGCACTCGAATCACTCAAATTATGTCTCGATGAGTTACATGTAGAAGATGAAAATGTCATCATAGGAGGGGACACCAACGCCAGGATTTCAAACGCAAGCTATGTTGAAGAAGATTTGGCGGATGAGCTGGGAATATTAGCGGAACGGATATCTTTGGACGAAGTTGTGAATGGAAGAGGGGAGGAGCTGATGAGGTGTATGGAGGAGAGCGGGCTCTTGGTGCTCAACGGCAGGACGCACGGGGATGTTCCAGGTCAATTTACTTATGTGAGTAATGTTGGAAAAAGTATTGTTGATTTGATCTGGAGCAACCTGGCTGCGTGCAAGCTTGTGCTGGAGCTGCAAGTCTCCGACAACATTATCACGTCCGACCACTTCCCTGTCGCACTCACCTTAGATATACAATGTGAAGCTTGCAATAATATCCCATTGGAGACAAAAACAAGAATAATAAGATTCAAATGGGACCAGGATAAAGCAATGGAGTTCAGGGAGGGAATTAACAGTACAGTTCTGCCCATACAAGTTGAAAGTACGTATGAGGATTTGGTCCTACAGCTACAGAAGACAGCTCATGATACTGGAATGATGCAGGAAATATTTACAGGTAGATCAAGAAATAAGAAACCGTGGTACAACAAAGAATGTCGTGAATTAAAAAATAAGAGTAGGCAAGTTTACAGAAAATGGAAGTCTAAACAGAAAAATGAAGACCTAAATACATTTTTAAAGACAAAAAAGAAATTTTTCCGTTTATGTTTCCAGCTAAAAAGTGCTCACGATAAAGAATTAAAAGATAAAATAACTAAAATTAGCAACGCACAAGAGTTCTGGAAAGCAGTCCAAAAATATAAACCTAGGAAAGAAAATAAAAGCACAGAAATTTCAATGGATGCCTGGACAGAATACCTAATAAAAAAGTTTCCGGCCGAAACTCAGCAATACTCCCTTTTCATGACACTCTCTGATATCCGGGGGGAACAAATGGACGATTCCGACTTCTGTTTTGGAGAATTAGACAAAGGATTAAGAAAGCTAAAAAATAATAAAAGCCCGGGTCCTGATAATGTGCTGAACGAGTACCTGAAAGTTTTAAATGATGATTGGAAAAGGCAGTTGCTAAATTTTATTAATTATTTATTTAATGGAGGCAACATATCCGAGAACCTAGCAAGTTCATTCCTCTTCATGATGCACAAGAAAGGAGACGCGAAAGTTTGTGAAAATTATAGAAGTATAGCACTTTTAAATAATATATTTAAATTGATAACCAACTTAATATCTCAGCGTATTCTCGTCTGGAGTGAACAAAATAATTTATTTTCCGAAACACAAGCGGGATTTAGGCCTGGACGGAGCTGTACTGACCATATCTTTTCCTTACACACCATTGTTGCTATTCACCTAATTAAGCGACATAAATTGTATGCAGCTTTTATTGATTTTAAATCCGCGTTCTCGGAAATACAACACGATATATTATTTTCAAAAATGTCTGCATTTGGAATCTCTGCAAAAATAATATCTTTGTTGAGGCGATTTTACCATACTGCTTCGACCCAAATTCGGGTAAACAATAATGTTACACCTCAAACAAAAATTACAAAAGGTGTATTGGAAGGGGATTCTTGCTCGCCGTTGTGCTTCATAATCTTCATAAACGACCTTGAGTCTTATCTCAGACAAAAGGGCGCTAATGGTGTCAGCATAAACAATTCAACAAACATATTATTACTACTATACTGTGATGATCTCATCTTGTTATCAAGCAGCAAGATAGATTTACAAAGGAAACTAAACTACCTATCCTCATATTGCACTGATAATAAAATTATAGTTAATGAAGCGAAATCCAAAGTAGTAATATTTAGACGTGGAGGAAAGCTGCCTAAATCGGATAAATTCTTCTATAATAATCGTCCCTTAGAAGTAACATCTGATTACATATACCTAGGCATAAAGTTCTCTTCACATGGAGTTTTTCATAAAGCTTCGCAGCAGGCAGCATCTAAAGGCAGAATGGCAGTTTCCGCAGTGAGAAATATCCTTGTCAATGCAAAGGCAGAATCACACGAATCCAGGATGAAACTCTACAACTCTGTAGTCACAGCAACACTACTTTATGGATCGGAGGTCTGGGGAAGCAGATATGAGGAGGTGATCGATGCATGCCAAAGTCACTTCCTCAAGTCTGTTTACTGTCTACCGCGGAACACTCCCCACTACATGCTCAGACTGGAGATGGGAGAGGTCAAGCTGTCATGTAAAGTTCTGAAGCTAATATTAGCATGGTGGCTAAAACTCCTCAATATGGATTCCGAGCGTTATCCAAAAATATGTTACAATCAATTGATAGTATTGGATCAAAGATCAAGTAATTTAATTAAATATAATTGGGTATCTCTTTTAAAAAATAAATTGGTAACTTTGGGTTATGGGGAAATTTGGGAGGCCCAAGACCACTCACTTTTAAAAGCAAGGATGAATGAGGTTCTGATTACTAATAGGCAGCAAGCCATAGAGGAGGATTGGAGGCGTGCCTCCCTTTCCTCCTTCAGTTCTTTGTATAAAGAAATTAAATTAAAACCTGTGTGCGACACTTCATTTACCTCAGATTATTTATTAGATCTTGGCCCCATTGACCGTGTTAGGATTGTAGCCCAACTTAGGCTATCTGGTAATTTATATGTGAACTTTTACCTCAGTAAAACTAGCTACAATTGGGACGCAAATGAACTTTGCTCCATGTGTAATAATCATGTAAAAGAGGATCTGACCCATTTTATGTTACATTGTCCTCAGTATAATACAATAAGAGAAAAATATTTAAATTCGTTTACACATGATTGTAATTTGGAATATATCCTAAAAAATCTTACCAGAAAGAATGTTAATGGTATTTATTTTTACATGGTTGAGGCGTTGAGGTTGAGAGCTTTTATGAGAAATGAATAATGAGAAAATAATAATAATTATGATCTAAGTATTTAATTTTATATAACTTTGTTATGTCTTTTATTATTATTATTATGCTTATGAAATGTCTTTAATATGTAATTTAATATGTGCCAACCGTTGTAACATTTTTATTAAAAAATAATACAACTATATATACCTATAAACAGAAAAGTGAGAAGTTGTACTAGATGTACATGAATATCAGAACATACCTGGACCTCTTGTTTAAATTCATTTTTTTCACAACTATCTTCATTTCAAATTGAATTCTCTAAGTTTAGCCAGTGTTGAGCTAGATTGATCAAAGGAATCCGTATGAACTCACCAAGCAGGCAAACAGTGTGGAAAAGAACTTGTACAGTCTCTTGGCTGGGTTATGACTGGTCTTGTCTGCATTGCAGAGCCACTGCAGGGCAGAGATTGAGATGGCTCCATCAAAAGCCCCGGCTCTGTACGGAACCCCTTGTCCTAGATCTGAGAGCACCAGATCTCCCTCTACCTCTCTGTCGCGTGCCACATCTGAGGAGAAACAGGATAAAAGTTGGAAATGGCAGAATCAACCGAGTTATTGAAGAAGAAAAAAATATCTTCTTTTCCATTGTAAAAAATATAATTTTAAAACAAAATATTCTTTTCAAGCCAGCTTCCGTTGTGTAATGGTTGTGACTACTGATTGTGGTCCAGAAATCCTGAGTTTAATCCCCGGTCAGAGCAGACTTTTCATATAGAAAATTCTGTTTACTTAGTACATGTGAAGCTGGTATTTCCGGCCCTACCCAGGCTGAGTGAGGTTAGTGTGGGTAGATGGTACCATTCCAAGCGAATTGAGGGTAAAACCCCCATTCTAATTTAGGACGTTAAATCAAATAGAATCATTGGCAGTATAGGAAGTGCATCCAGCTGTAAAAAATGTGCCAAAACCAATCAACCTCAACCATGATGTTGATTGAGAGGGACAAAACAGAGTAAAAGAAGAAAACATACTTTTCAAAGAACTGCAGATTTTGGGTAACAGGTTACTCATACTATAATTTTGTGGTATTCATAAATATTGTATCCTGCAAACACAATTAATAAGGTATAGGTATAAATTCCTAACAAAATATGTACAATAGGTACGTACATAGGTCAATTAAAGTCCTTGCTAATATGGTAATGAATAACTCTAAAATTAAAGTACTGTTAGTATACTTACTGAGCATTGCATGGGAGATATCACAGCCTACCCATACATGTCCCTGGTCCTCTAGAACACTCCCGCTAAGTCCCGATCCACAGCCCAGATCTAACAAATAGCAAGAAGTGTCTTCAGGTAACATCAGAAGCTCTATGGCCCTCTCTGACATCTGAACTTGAATGTCAATCATACGAGAGCTGTGGTCAATAGATAATACAAAAACTGTGTAAGTTTTCTCAGGTGGATATGCAGGAGTTCTCAATTCACAACTTGTGGGTTGTTTGCCACACAAGTCAAATATTTTGGATGTTTTTTTTTTAGTGAATTCTCTTAAAGATTAAAATATTATGATACAAGCAGTTAAGAATTTTTCTCATCAACAAAAATCAAATTACTTGATGATTAAAATAGAAAATGGATTTTTTTATGAATTATTTGAAATTTGCAGATACCAATCCAATAATTTGTTTCAGCTGTACCTCTGTAAGTACAGTTATTTTCAATTGATTGAATGGTTTTATTTATTGATTTACATTTTACAAGCAAGCTGTACTGAGTATGTACCATGTACCTACTTAAATATGAACTAAGATTAACATGTTCGTTACCGAACGGCCATATGTGGATGTTTTCATGTTTTTCTTTGGGACCAAAAACACACATGTGGCTGTTATCAAAATTTTAACGAGGCACCGGACATCCATATATGGCCTTTTGGAGGTAGGTTGTTAGTATTAGAACAGATATAGGATCGATTCTTGTACAAATACGATGCCAAATATGCAAAAAAAAAAAACCTGGGGACCAAAATTTGGTCCCCAGGATGCAACAGCAACTTTACCGCCTGGTCCCTACGTAAAACTTGAAAAAATTGGCTTGGTAACAAACGTGTTAAATCAAGCATGAAGGAAGACCATCCATTCTATGAGATACTTTGTAATAAGTTCTAAATTTGGTTGTATATGACAATTTTTTTTTCAAATAATATTATTTCACTTACTTCTGAGTGTACTTTTTTGCTTCTTCCTCATTGTAGAACTGAAAAATAAAACATATACAACAGTGAAACTAAAAATGAATTGTTATATTCAAATAATTAATGTGACAGGACCAGCAGAACAATTTTCTACTCTTTTTAGATGTTATGGTTGAATTTTATTATGATTTTTTAACCGGAACAGCATGAACATATTTACATGTTTGGGCATTTGATTGGTTGAAGAATGAGAACCAATCAGAAGCTAGAACCATCCTTTTCTCTAAAAAGAACCAAGTCCCCAACTCAGTTCCTTTTGCAAAAACAGATGTTCCTCTGTTTGTTTACATTTTGAGAGAAACTGTGCATTTTATAAAGACTGTTTGCTCTGTTCCATTTCAAAATGTTAATTTATGAAATTATTGTAGACAAAATTTGTTTTGTTTTGATACCTACTGAATAATTTAATGGCAATTTTATTTCAGAGTTTGTTTCACTCAGGTAAAATCTGCCTGTAGCTTCTAAGTTTTATAAGATACAAGGATGACACTGCTAGATGAACTAGCTTTAAAATATATTTTTCCTAATCAAGTCTACCGGGAGGCAAGTGCTTGTCAATTAGTGGCAGCCAACCAGCCTATATTAAAAAAGTACACAAGGAAACTCAGCAATGTACCTAGGTTGATACGTAATTTTAATAGTTCATAATGCTTACAACTTCTGGAGGAGCTTGGTGCTCTGGACGTCTTGCCATTATTGTTGATTTCCAAGTGAATTCTTGATGCTCATTAGAGTAAAGTAAATACTTTTTTTTACTTTCCTCTAATGTAGGACTCTGAAAATCAAATAGCATATTATAAAGATTAATTTCTTGTTTCCTTTCAAAAAGTTTTAGTGAAAAAAAAAACCATGTGTAAAAAAATGATGTGAGAGAGATAGAGAGAGGGAGAGCTAGTTATTACATTAATCCCACCTGAGTGGGGGGATCTGGAATAGTGGAATAGACAATAAAAGTGGATTGCCATAAGCGGTTTTTTTTATGTGAACGAAGCAAACCGAAGCTGACCTGGTCACTGAAATTCACTTTTTTTTATTTGACCGGACCGAAAAATCCTGAACAAAGTGGACCGGCCCGTTCGTTCGGTCATGGGTTTTGGTTCGGTAAGAAGAAGAAGAAGTGGATAAAAAATCATAATATTATTATTATTTTTTCACCCATTTTTTTTTTTTTTTTTTTTTTCAAAACTCCCTGTTATGTGAAGAGTTTTATTGAGACACCTACCTACGCATTAAGTTTAGACATTTTATTTTCTCTTGACTTTTTATTCTCTACTGATTCCTGTATCTTTATTTAGTGCTAGTTATAATTTTATTTTATTCATATTACTTTTGTCATATTACATGGTCACTTGATGGATATAAGTTTATATAGAGTAATAAACATAGGTAATCAGTTTTTTTTTATGAGATTGGGGTTTTCATATATGTAGATTGTTGGGTAATTAAAGTTTAAGGAATTTTAAGGTCCAATGGAATTTGATTAATTGAATAAAATCAAAATGAAATACAACAGTCGCTTGTGATGGGTTCTTCACTTACAAAAAAACACCGTGTTTTTCGAAAAATGTTAGTTCCAAAGGATTCTTCAAGATAGCGCCAGTAGAGTTTTGCTCTCGCGAAACGGAGTTGGCGTATTTTTTGTGATATACGCCAAAGGTAGAAAAAAAGTAAAAGCGCCAAAATTTAAAAATTCAAGAACATAAACAGAAAGCATAAAAACAAGAAAAGCTAATGTACCCGAAGCTACCAACGTCTTGAAATTTTTATCGAAATTTCTACAGGGTACGGCAAAATATTTTAACTCTTATTGCTGAAGTTACCAAAATAATACATACCTCAGTCACAAGATTTTTTTAACTAAGATGTTTTTTTCTTGCAGAGTAAATATAATCCCACTACTAGCAGAAGTCATTTGCGTTCTATTTTTATGATATAAATTTTTAAATCAATTTTGTAATTTTTATAAACTTACACGCGCACTAAAACTTTTTTTATTATTGTTGCAAATACAATTGACTGTAATTTAAGGCAAAATAACTCGATTATAATCTAACGGCACGCAGTCAGATCCGACATTGAAGGAACCAAAAGGTCTGTTGTAATCGTCTGTCGTAATCTTAGTTCCTTCAATGTCGGATATGACTGCATGCCGCCATCTATAACATTCAATATTATTTGCAACAAGAATATAAAAAGTTTTAGGGCGCGCGTAACTTAGTAATAATTACAACAACAAAAATATTTTACAAATAGTATACAATTATATAATCATAATTCCGTGTCCGTGAGATAGGTATTGATACCTAAATCACGGTGGTGAGAGGATTATATGGACGCCCAAATCCAATGTCTAGGCTCCTTTCATGTCCATAGTATACAATTGATCACAAGCTAGATTACGACAGACCTTGGTTCCTTGACATTCGTATATAATATATATGACTGCGTCCCGCCAGGTTTAAAGCAATAATCTTTTAGGGCGATCCGAATTTCGTTGAAACAAAATTCGATTTCGATGATTTTAAATTTATGCACAAAAATAGACCAAGTGCCATGCGCGATCTCCAAAACATTAATCTCAGCGACTTCACTTTACCTCATCGCCCTCATCGGCAAGTTAACAGATGAAGAAATATAAAAAAATGAAGCTGGGAAGCAATGACTGTAGTAAAGTAAAAGAGAAAAAGGGATAGTTTAATGAAAATTAAAAATGAATTATTCTAGAGAATTTTTCGTAAATAATGTTTATCGTTGTTTGTTGAACCCTGTTGAATAATTAAATTCGTTGTTTATTTCTATAGAGTAAAGATTATTATATTTAATTATTTGACAAATGATCAAACACCAAATACGCCTCAATTTCACATAATGAAGGTTTTTTTTTAAATTACCGCCACAATTTTGTTTATATTCTTGCCAATCCCTGATTTTGCAAAAAGTAAGCGTATTTCGAGCGAAACGCTGATTTTGAGGTTAGGTGGTTCGTGTTTTTGGTAAAAGTGAAGAATCGACTGTTGTTTTCATTTTCATTTCAAAAGCAAAATGTAAACACACACCGAAAATGTAAATAAACCAGAGTCCCAAAATCACTTTTTTTTATTCTTCAAATCTTGGTTGACCAGAGTTGACCGAGCGGTCTCGGTCAGGCTTTTCGTTCACATAAAAAAAACCGCTTCATGAAATCATGATGACCGTGGATTCCTTCAAAACCAGAAGGGTCACCAATTCCTATACTCACCAAGCTGGATGTTGCTTAATTTCAGGGATCGGTTAAGAACTGGTGCATTTGATGTGCTATAAGATTCAAATTCAATTTTTCCAGCAGAAATTGGAAGAAATGCAAAATGGAAATCGGGAAAAAGGAATAGTTCGAAAAATTCTCATTACTAATTAAAGAATTTGAAGTTTTAAATAATTTGATAAAAAGTTGTAAACAAATCAACGTGGTGTTTTCGGACAGACTCGGTTATCAACTTATCATATTTTCGTGTAAACTCGGTTTTGAAAACAAAATGGGATCGTAAATTAAAAACCCGGGAATTTTTAAATTTAAATTCTGATAACAGCATACTTTTGGAAAACTTGTAGAAAAAACAAATTTTATGAATTAATGTTAACAGTTGAAATTTTCTTTACAATTTTAGTTTAAAATCCCTGCATACCTTGAAACCTGAAGTTTTGAAGATGCTCTCCTCAAACCAAAGGTGTATCATAAATTAAAAGTTATTCTTAACAAAATTATCTAGTTCCTGTCTTTAAATTGGAGGTAAGATAAAAATGAGAAAATTTCTAAGTTTGTTGGATGGATGAATATGAACTCTTTAGGTTTTATAATCTTTATATTCTCAAATTTCTCTGACTCTTCCTAAGGATGGATGCATGCCTCTATCTGTCAATGCACATCATAAACCTTGATAAGGCTGGCATACAATCTGAGTAAGTATGTATTAATGAATCTTGACAGATTAACATGAGTGCCAAAATGTTTAAAATCTTCTACTTGGTGCTTTACTTGAGTAACTATTGATAACTGATGCATGATATATATTCAAATTGTTCAGCAGTTCAACACCAATGGGATGATGTTTCTTGTAAGAAGATCTATGATGAAATGGTGTTTTCAACTCAAGTTCAGAAAATATTGTACGAAGCATCAACTTGTAAGGAATCCAATGGCTGGCTCCAGGTTTTACCTTCTCGCACTGTAGGTACATTGTTGGACAATACTACGTTAATAATATCGGCTGCTTTGCGAATAGGAGGTGTGATATGTGCTCCTCATCGTTGCATGTGTGGTGAAAAAGTAAGTGAGAATGGAAGACACGGACTTTCTTGTGTTAAGAGTGCTGGACGCCAATCTCGCCATTCCAGCCTGAATGATACTATAAGGCGTGCACTCACATCTGCAAAGATTCCTGCTATTCTAGAGCCTACAGGAATGTCTCGAGAAGATGGTCGGCACCCAGATGGCATGTCTTTGATACCATGGAAGTCAGGAAAGTGTTTGGTATGGGATTCTACATGTGCGGATACTCTGGCTCCTTCTTATGAAGATGTTTCAAAGAAAGGCACTGGTAATATAGCAGAAATGGCTGCCACAAAGAAAATTGCAAAATATAGAAGTATAATGGAGGATTATCATTTTATTCCATTTGCTGTTGAATCAATGGGGCCCTGGTGTGAGGCAGCGAAAAAATTCACAAAAGATCTGGGTGACCGCCTCACATCAGTGACCGGAGACAAAAGAAGCAGGGCCTTTCTGGATCAAAGAATATCCATTGCCATCCAGAAAGGCAATGCAGCATGCTTCATGGGGACCTTGCCAAGCTGTTTGAAAATGGAAGAGATATTTTATTTGTAACATTTTAGAAAAATTAAAAAAAAAAAAATGTTTAAGTTTCCAAAAAAATAATTAAATTCATACTAGGTTAATAACAATACAATACAATACAATAAGACTCAATAAATAGAATGGTTTCTTTTAGCAAGTCCTTACGATATAATTTTGCTCTCAGAAAAGGATATTTGAAATGATTTACTTTCATAATGTTGTTGTAACTAGATTGGCTATAGGTGGGACAGTGATGGCATCCAACCAACTTTGGTTGAAAAGCTGGCTTGTCCTGAACCACATATTTGTATGTGTCATCAATGATTGTGAGAACTTTTTCTTCTTAAACCATTAAACCCTTGGAAAACTGCAAGCTAGCCTAGCTTGTTAGAATTTGCTTTAGTCTTATTTCTGTTATAGTTCTCTTGCATGACACTGGTCTTCATCCTGATTAATGTCTCCCAGTGAGACACACTTTTATAATGTTCATTATCATGTGTACTAAAATGACAAAAAAGAGCTCTTCTCACCCCAACCCACATTGAGATAGTAAAAGAAAGACATTCTCTCTGGTTTGAAAGAGAATTGTTACATAAAAAAGGTGTTGTTTTAAAGTTGTAACTGATACCTAGGCCACAAGAAGAATTGCTATCATAGACATTTTTCTGGCTCCTGATAGTACTCTAAACAACTTTCAACATATTGTTCATATATATTTAAGAATATTTTCATTGATTGTTGATGAGAAATTTTACAGAGAATTAGATCACATAATGCAGAGCACTCCATGAATGGGGGTTTAAAAAATGCTTCAATTATTAACATTGTCTAGGGACTCTTGGTGTAAATCTCATAATTGGTTTTTATTATTCTCTTTCAATAACTGATGAGTGGTATTGGTACTTACTTATTTTTATCTTTTATCAATTCCAATATTCATATTTCCAGATGTACGATATGGATCTTGACAACTCTTTTGTGGTCCAATCACTGATGCATCTGACACACTTACAACTGGATTGGACTTACTACATGAGACGTGAGATGCAAGAAATTGTACCAAATGTATTCCTTGGACCATACCTTGTTGCTAGTCGCACCAAGCGAGACTACTTAAAATCTCAAGGAATTACTCACATTGTCTGTGTTCGACAAAATATAGAAGCCAATTTCATAAGAGCAAATTTTCCTGAAGATTTTGTGTACGTGAAATACCTTACATACTCACATAGTTCTATGCCTAATAGTTTTATTTTGCCATTATTAGATTTAATATTATTCTTTTTTTTCTTGCAAGCAATTTATGAACTGTTTTGTATCAATAGTCTGACATTTCTATGTAGATAGATAGTTTTATTTGTACTTATAAACATCAAAATGCATTGTACAGAGCTATTTTTTTTTTAAAAAAAAGATAAAATATAAATATAGGTAGATCTTATTGAATAGATATTATTTGGTTGATAATTTGCAACATTATTGAAGAAAATCAAAGACACCTTCATTTTTGTAAGTAGGACTCATCCAATTTTCTCAAGTTATAAATAACTATTATTTTATCATAGAATAAAATATATTTATGATCAATTGATCACATGGTAGAATACCTCTTCTTCTTGTCAGGGAAAAACACCATAACAATTATCTGGCAAAAGGTGTTAATTTATTCCCTCTAAAAATATTACTAATAGGTATAAATTTTCTTTGAATTCTGAAATAAAACTTCTTTCCCTTTCTTATAGATATTTAACTTTGGACATAGCTGATACTTTGAATGAAAACATTCTCCATCATTTTGGCACTGTATACAATTTCATAGAAGAATGCTTGAGGTTAGGAGGCAAAGTGCTCATCCATGGAAATCAAGGTGAGTAACTAGAAATATGTCAATTTAATTGAATAATGTAAGAGAACAATCAACATGAATATGCTGGGAGTAACAATGAAATCATTCAAAACATTCATTATGCTAGTACAATGCTTTTCAGATGGATTTTATTGAATGTCATCTGGAATGTCCAAACTCTGTGCTGTACCGGTTGTGACTACTGCTTGTGGTCCAAAGATCCTGAGTTTGAATCCCAATCAGGCAAAATTGATAATTTGTAATATTGGTATAGTTATATAAGTATCCTATTCAAATTATTTATAATATTATGTAAATTCAAAAGATTGATACTAGGTCGGCTATTATTACTAATATATAAAGATTTTCCTTCAAAAAAAATCTTCTAGTGTCTATTTTAAGAATTATTATTGTTATCTCTGCCAACCAAATTGTAATTATTCAAAAATACAAAGAACCATTATTATTATTATTTAGGCATAGTTGTCCAACCAAATATTCTGTTTCCTCTGAAGTAAAGAACAGATGGCCAGCGTCGATGGCGCGTTGAATGCACCGGTTCTCGTTGGATCACCGAAGTTAAGCAACGTCCAGCGAGGTGAAGATTTCGTGATGCTGGCATTCCGGCCCAACCAGGCTGGGTGAGGTTAATGTGGGTAGCAGTTTGTGAGTTTTCTGCGAATAGAGGGTAACACCCCCGTCGTGATATGACCATGCAGTTGAAAGCGATGTTAAACCAAAAAAAAAAAAAAGAACAAATGAGTCGTGCATTTCCGGCTTGGTGAGGTTAATGTGACTAGCTTGTACAATTACCAGAAATTAGATGGTAAAACAATTCCTGGATAACCAGGGTGTTAAACCAAATAGAATCAGTTGTAAATCTGGGCGTCCATACAATTCTTTCACCACCGTAAGACAGGTACATGACCAAAATTATTTCGTGTTCCTTCACTTACACAATTATACCTCTTAACATTTTTTCCAGTACTGTTATTGTTAATTGTAAAAGCACTTTGGGTTCATAAGATCTTTACTACTATGTAATTATAAACTTTAGATTCATTCAATACTCCACTTAATTTTATTCTAATAATATTTCGTTTCAGGAATTTCTCGGAGTGCTACCCTAGTCATTGCATATCTTATGCAGAAATACAATTTAAGTACAAAGTAAGTTTCACTCTCTTCTACCAAGTTACAAAAAAATCAAACAAAACCTTGTTTTGTACACCCTGAAAAAAGTATTCCATTTTCCTTAATCCAACAGATTTTGGGGTCTACTTTCTGTGGATGTCTTGAACGTATAATAAAGATAAATTGGTAAACTGGTGTAAACGCGCATTGATTCTTAATGGTTTGGATAATAAATTCTAATCATCATCATAGGGTGGCTTCATCGTGAACGATGGTAGCCAGACAGTGGAGGAATGACTCAGCACTTCTACCGCTGTCTTTACAAGGAGGCTAATAATTGACAAGGGCCCCAGAACCAAGCCAATGCTGGTCTACTCCCTGTTTATAGTCCTCAGTATATTCCTATAATCATTTTATTTCACAGAGACGCCCTATTCCTGATTCAGTCCAAGCGCCTCTTGTGGGACCCAACTGATGGTTCCTCAACCAGCTGAACGAGTTCGAGCCCATCTACGAGCTCAGCAGCCTCGGTTTGAAACCCCACAAAAATCTCCTGGACCCCGGCCAACCGAGGCCAGAAACGTGGCTTGGAAATCGAAGACTAAGATGAAAAGACGAGAAAATGAAACAGTTGACTAATGTAATGTTAGCCTGTAACAATGTAAAGTATAATAGCTTGATTCTTAAGGCAGTGCATTGTAACCCGGAGGTCTATGGTTGAGTCTCAAACATGGCAAATGGTAACATCCCAACTATCATAAAGTTGATAACCTTGTTTCTTTTTTATTCATAATCCACAAATATGTGAGAAGAAGGCAAGTTCCGATCCAAAAAAACACCAGGCGATAAAAGTAATGAGATCTATAAGTACTCAAAATAATAATAAACGTCTGTTCTTTGCGTCTTTTAGTGGTTTGCATAGATTTATAGCACTTTTTCTTTTTTTATAATCTGGTGTGCCCATAATTCCACATTAAAATTGCCCAATTCCATTGGTCCCTGCTCACATTAAAACAGCTACTCAGTTTTCCTCACAAGGTATGAGTGTTCTGCTAGGGATCGTACACAGGTCAACGTGCGGCAAGTCAAGTGCGCTACCCATTTGGCCATGGCAACTACAAGTACATACTGAAAATAACCAAGTACACACTTAACAGGTTTTTTATCAACTGTTTCTTGGAATTCTATCAGGAAAACTTACACAGTAGGTACGGAGGAGAGAATATGCAGGCTCAACAATATGAATTTCAAGAATATCTAATTTTAGATGTCAAAAGTATTGTGAAATCATATTTCTGGACATGTCATCCTTCTGAGCAACTTTGGTTTTGTGTATTATTATTATACTATGCTTTATTAGGAGCACAAAGTACAATGTTAACCGTATAAAATCAAGAAAAAACAAACAACTGACAAAATAAGTAAGTAAAAAAGAAACTAATACTAATGTCCTACCTAAAAGGCGGGGTTAGGTCATTGCCTGTGTCAATCTCTTCCACACAACCCTTAATCGGTTGGGTGGAAGTTTATTTCGGTCGGTCTGTCCATTATTAGAGAGATTTCGGAATTTAGTTATAGGGTCCCCATAGTCAATTAATCAACATTGCATTCCTTGCAACGCGCAAAGCTGAGAAACCATCGAACGATTTTTTTTTCGAATGGATTAAGAATTTTCGGAGATAGAAATGATTAAGTAAAAAATTCAGTATCTTTTATTGCCGAATTTTTTTAGGATCGGAACTTTGTCTTTTCTTTTTCACATTTTCGTTTTTCAGGGAACTTCTTCTAGTAGATGTAAATATTTTTGTCATTTCGAAATGTCTCATGTTCATAGGAAATGTCCCTGCATGCTACGATGTTTTGTTTCATTTTGCAAGACAATGGTGTTGAAAAAACCGTGGACGCTCCGAAAAAAAATCTGAAAATCCCTGAATTCCCCTAAACTCTTTATAGTGTTAATTATAAACCTTGTACTTCTATTACTGTAGAATTTCATGAAAATAATATTGAATGAAAGGGTCAGGATTCGAACCCAAGTCTTAAGCTCCTAGCAGAGCACCTTACCATATTGTGGCGACCTAACTCATCAATTGAAAACTCAGTATATTAGAGATTTTAAATGATTCTCTACGTACAACATATTTTATTTAATTTAAATTTTCTATAATATTTATCAAAAGGTTAATGGAATTTACAAAACACTCGACACAAAAATAAATGAGAAAATCGATAAGAAGAAGTAATACATTTTAGGCATTTCTACACGCCAAAAAGATAAGAAAATATTTCAGTCTTAATAATAAATAATTATTTATCATAGAATGCGTAAAGGTTATTTTTTTGTTGAAACTTCTTACATTCACGCGGCCGAGTTCCAACTACACAAGAAAAATAAAAATACACATTGATCATGCGTCAGTATAGCTCTTAGGGATAAGATGGCTGGTTTCGAGAAGAAATCTCTATCGAGGTACTTCATGTTTCAAAACCATCATTACATTGAAGGTTTTGAAACCGTTTTTTTCTCTTGCCTTGGAAAAAAAGTAGGTACCTACAGACTAACCAGATTCATCTACAAAATAATAAAGCTTAATCGCATCCATAACATTTCAAGTCTGTGTTTCAAATAAGTTGATGTTTAATTTAGTAATTAAATTTCTGTAAATATGTATGTAAAAGTTTTCCTTTGTAATGTTTTTGATGATATTTACCCTATCTAGACTACATGTCAAGAAAAATCAAGTTTTTTTGAAAATGCCATTTGACTGTTCAATACTTTCTTTTAAAAACAGAAATGACTTTCTAAACTAAACTTGGCTGTAAGTTAATTTTTATATGCTTTAAAAAAACTATCTGATAAGATCAGTTTTATTCAATTTCGTTAATTGAAACGAAACAAACCTAGAGGATTGTTTACTGGTTGCTATAGTGATTGAAAGCAAAGCGGGGACTATTAGATCTTATCTTTTAACCCAGATAACGCGGTGAAGTTTTTTGTTTTTTTTTTTGGAGTGATATAATTATTGAGTCTTGAATCAAAATAAGTGCTGTCAACTTATCACTCGGACTCAAAACAAAGAGCTTGAGGTGTCGCCAACTAACCTCAACAAGCTGAATTAATTAGAAAAATCCACAATGTAGTACCTTTCACCAGATAGGGCTGACGTCCTTCTGGAAGGACGTCAGCCCCATCTGGGTTAATACCAAGCTTCATTGTTTTTTTAACTCCAAGTACGTAAACAAAACAAACGTGCTAAATTTTCATTGAGAAAAAATAAAATAGATTACATACAATTAGAACAAGAAAGAGTAATTTACACTATATTATAATCAGATCATGACCCGTGGTAAACTGCTTGCATGTAATATAAATGATTATTATTTAGATTTTATTTTTTCAAACGTTGTTCGAAAAGGGCCGCACAATATTCACAAGATCTTGATAAAAGGTCACTAAAAAATATGAAGGTTATGTCATACCAACATAATATAGTGCAAAGTTTAGCGAAGTTCCAAGTTGTTTCAGTCCAAGTAGCCTCTAACTCAAGGAATATTTACTTATTCCTTTATTTCCTTGGGCTGAAAATGTTTACTGGAATTACTCATACAGGATTCAGTAAAACAAAAAATAACAAACAAGCAGTTTCTAACCAACCTGGTCTTTAACACAGTTTTATGTACAATTTATTTGCTTACAATATATCAGTTTAGTCGTAGATAAATACAAAAATCTATTATCTTATATATATAATATATACTTAATAAATAAAACAGCATGAGTAAATTTAATTAACAGTAAGATAAGACACAATGAGATGAAATGAACTTCAATAATAGTACTAATAAAAAAAAACATTCATTAAATTAAAATTACAACAATTTTGTTTTCATTTTATAATAATAATTGGAAAAACTCATTAAGTATTGAACTATTGTCTTATTTAAACCGCCCGATTTGGACTAATGAGTCGGACTATTCCAGCAGTAAGCCCAAGACGTACTATTATGTAGTCATATTTTCAAATAGAAGGATAACTTGTTATGTCTAGGCTGAAATTCGAACCTGCAACCTGTGGATTACCAGAATGACGCCTTGACTACTGATGTACAGATTTTATAGTTTCAAGTAGTTTCATTAGTTGTATGAGAAAGCTCTCTAGCTGAACGAGGTGCGTCCGAGTAAATCCTGAGTCCTGTGAAAGGAACTCCTACCAACTGCTCCCATTCCAAAGTGTTTTCTACATATAGATAAGTGATATGAAAGATAGTACCTATTGCGACACATTTTTACCGCGAACATTTTTTCCAAGGTTTGCGGCGTCTCCCTTGGAGTTTCGAAAAACCTTTTCTAATTGCACAACGGGGCCCAGGAAAACTATCTGTAATACAGTGATCAATCAGAGAGTGGGTTTTAGTTTCATGAGTTTTGATTAGTTTAGTGGAAACGCATTACAAGTTAGTCTTAGATTATACAAGATGTACTGTCTGTAATCTTTTCTTGTACAAAAAGAAAAGTATTCAGTTGAAATTTCATCATGATGCCTTGAAGTTATCACCACTGCACTGACTGTCAGGGCGAAATTAATAGACAAATTCTACATCACAAATCATTGCTAAGTATCAGTTTTCCCTATCTTACACAGTAGGTACGCAATCCGTGACTTAGCGCCACAGAGGTATTACAAAAACGTCTATTAATTCCGCCCTCAGTGTCTACACCGAACCACGAGTGTGACTTGAAAAGCTCAAGTTTTGTCAATCAATGAAAAATTCTTTCTCATATACAAAAAATAGTTCCGATCATCAAAAATGTAGAATAACTTAAGAACATAAGTTTTAAAAGCTAATCTCTGAATGTCGCTCGGAGAGAAACTAGACCATTGCTTGTAGGGCTGCATTTCTTTATGTTGAAAGCAACTGTATGGACATATCACGACGCGGATTTCAGCTTCCATTCGCTGGAAACTAGCAAAACAGCTACTCAAATCAACCTCACCCAGTCTGAGTGGGGCCGGGAATAAGCAGCATCACGAGGGTTTGAATTTGAATGGTCAGTTAACTTAAGAAATTAACAGTTAAGAAATTAACCTCACCCAGTCTGAGTGGGGCCGGGAATAAGCAGCATCACGAGGGTTTGAATTTGAATGATCTGTTGAAATTAACCTCACCCAGTCTGAGTGGGGTCGGGAATAAGCAGCATCACGAGGGTTTGAATTTGAATGGTCAGTTGAAATTAACCTCACCCAGTCTGAGTGGGGCCGGGAATAAGCAGCATCACGAGGGTTTGAATTTGAATGGTCACCCAGCCTAGTCTCGCTGGACGTTGCTCAACTTCAGAGACGTGAGACTGAAGCTTCTACTTGTAGCTCTTGTTCGTGATGAGCTTGTTCTCCACTATCTTGAGTCAGCATCTACTTGTAGCTCTTGCTCGTGATGAGCTTGTTCTCCACTATCTTGAGTCAGCATCTACTTGTAGCTCTTGCTCGTGATGAGCTTGTTCTCCACTATCTTGAGTCAGCATCTACTTGTAGCTCTTGCTCGTGATGAGCTTGTTCTCCACTATCTTGAGTCAGCATCTACTTGTAGCTCTTGCTCGTGATGAGCTTGTTCTCCACTATCTTGAGTCAGCATCTACTTGTAGCTCTTGCTCGTGATGAGCTTGTTCTCCACTATCTTGAGTCAGCATCTACTTGTAGCTCTTGCTCGTGATGAGCTTGTTCTCCACTATCTTGAGTCAGCATCTACTTGTAGCTCTTGCTCGTGATGAGCTTGTTCTCCACTATCTTGAGTCAGCATCTACTTGTAGCTCTTGCTCGTGATGAGCTTGTTCTCCACTATCTTGAGTCAGCATCTACTTGTAGCTCTTGCTCGTGATGAGCTTGTTCTCCACTATCTTGAGTCAGCATCTACTTGTAGCTCTTGCTCGTGATGAGCTTGTTCTCCACTATCTTGAGTCAGCATCTACTTGTAGCTCTTGCTCGTGATGAGCTTGTTCTCCACTATCTTGAGTCAGCATCTACTTGTAGCTCTTGCTCGTGATGAGCTTGTTCTCCACTATCTTGAGTCAGCATCTACTTGTAGCTCTTGCTCGTGATGAGCTTGTTCTCCACTATCTTGAGTCAGCATCTACTTGTAGCTCTTGCTCGTGATGAGCTTGTTCTCCACTATCTTGAGTCAGCATCTACTTGTAGCTCTTGCTCGTGATGAGCTTGTTCTCCACTATCTTGAGTCAGCATCTACTTGTAGCTCTTGCTCGTGATGAGCTTGTTCTCCACTATCTTGAGTCAGCATCTACTTGTAGCTCTTGCTCGTGATGAGCTTGTTCTCCACTATCTTGAGTCAGCATCTACTTGTAGCTCTTGCTCGTGATGAGCTTGTTCTCCACACTATCTTGAGTCAGCGTCTACTTGTAGCTCTTGCTCGTGATGAGCTTGTTCTCCACTATCTTGAGTCAGCATCTACTTGTAGCTCTTGCTCGTGATGAGCTTGTTCTCCACTATCTTGAGTCAGCGTCTACTTGTAGCTCTTGCTCGTGATGAGCTTGTTCTCCACTATCTTGAGTCAGCGTCTACTTGTAGCTCTTGCTCGTGATGAGCTTGTTCTCCACTATCTTGAGTCAGCGTCTACTTGTAGCTCTTGCTCGTGATGAGCTTGTTCTCCACTATCTTGAGTCAGCGTCTACTTGTAGCTCTTGCTCGTGATGAGCTTGTTCTCCACTATCTTGAGTCAGCGTCTACTTGTAGCTCTTGCTCGTGATGAGCTTGTTCTCCACTATCTTGAGCACCCGCTCGGTCTTGGTGCTGGCCACGTAGTTGAGGACGGCCGCCGCTGGAGATGAGCGGCACGTAGCGCAGGTCATTTGTGCTTCAGGTGCTCGCAGCGCTCCAGCATCCAGACTCGTCTCGGTGAGGCCATGGCAGCGCTCACGTCCAGGTAGGTGAGGGAGGAGAGGGTGAGGGCGGGGGGGGGTGCTCAGCTGCGCGATGGCCGCGTCCGTGATGCGCGTGCACTGCGACATGTCCAGGTAGGACAGCTGAGGGATGTTCTGGGGGGGGGGGCACATGAGGGGATTAATAACAGTACTGCGACATGTCCAGGTGAGACAGCTGAGGGATGTTCTGGGGGGGGGGGGGGGAGGACATGAGGGGATTAATAACACTACTGCGACATGTCCAGGTGAGACAGCTGAGGGATGTTCTGGGGGGGGGGGGGGAGGACATGAGGGGATTAATAACACTACTGTGACATGTCCAGGTGAGACAGCTGAGGGATGTTCTGGGGGGTGGAAGTGAGTCAGTAAATAAAGGTTATAAACATCGCCTTATTTATTCTGCCCGATTAGGACTATTAGGTCCCATTATTCCAGCAGTAAGCCCAAGACTTATTATTATGTGGTAAAAATCCCAAATGGGAGGAAAATTTGTCATGTCCCGGCTGGGTTTCGAACCCGCGACCTCTGGATTCGCAGAGTGCCGCCTTTACCACTGAGCTACCGGGACATGTATAACTCTTTATTGACAAGAATAATATTGACAAAGGGCGTGATTATTGCCTGAGGCAATCTCTGTCATCAAACCCATGAGGGGATTTGAGGGGATTAATAACATGAGGGACCACCTTATTAGACAGGAAAGTTAATCTGAGCCTGACGCGCCCTCGAGTCGGAGTTTCAACCAATCACAGCGCACTGTAGTGCGAACTAAGAGATATACTGTCCACTTAGATTAAATCTAATCCTGTTTTAAAATTTGACCTTAGGAGTGATTCGAGAAAAGGGTTTTAATCACAATAGTGATATCACAACTACTAAAACTAGCTTTACTAAATTTTTGTTTAACGTGGGATTTGAACCACCTCCCAAGATAATTCTACCTTCTTTCACTTATGTGGGTGATTTTCAGTGTCTCGCTTTAGGACCATAACCAGAAAACGTACTAGCCAACTATGAAAAGCCAGGCTGGTTTGCAGTTTACAAAAGGTTCAATGGTTTATAAAGAAAAAGTTCTCACGATGCGATGGTTGATCGTACATAGAAGTATGTGGTTCAGAACGAGCCAATTTTTCAATTTAAATTGGATAGAGACAATCACTCCCCCAGCTGTAGCCAACCTGGTTACAAAAACAACACCAATATTTCCATTGAGAGAGGAGGAATATTTCAGCGATGAGAGAACTGGCAAACGGAAGAGAATGCCAAAGGCATTATCACCACCCTTGATCAAACTTTGTTTATATTTAATTAATTATACCTTTTGACTGAACCTGTAAATAAAAAAAATGTAAATAAAGATTGATCTAAATTGTTGAATAAAGCGTGAAAGGGCCAAAGAAAAACTTAATGCGATAGTTGCAAGAGTTACCTGGACAATGTAGCGCAGGGAGATGTCAGTGATATCACAGCCGGCGAGCTTGAGGGTGGTGAGGTTACGGAGGCGAGACTTGGTGTCGTGTAACCCGGCCTGGAGTCCTGCGGAGGTGAGAGGATGTCCCGCAAGCTCGCGTCGTTCATGCCTGGGATTCAATACAGAGGCGAGTTATTTGAGAAACGTTCAGCGCGCGATTAGCTCAGTGGTTAAGCACTCGCTTGCCATGCGGAAGGTCCGGGTTCGATCCCCCGTGCCGACAAAAATTTGTAATCTTAGTTTGGTTACAATTGTTTGTAAGGGATACCTACCGGTGCGCTCGTGTTGACCCAGCACCTAATTGGGAAGTATAGTGTCACTTCTCGCCCATCAGAGGGGAGGCATACTACGGGATGGGCAAGCTACAACACAGACCACAAGCGTCTACAGTAGCTCCTGTTTCATGGCTACGAAATAAAAACGGCTGTGAAACACTCATCCTTTTTAAAAAAAAAAAAAAAAAAAAAAAAAAAAAAAAAAAACTTTGATGTAAGAGAACTCAAGGGACCGGAATTTTATACTCTTAACCCTGGATGGTTCTTATACAAAGATGTTTTTTTTCCCTTATAGAGAAGTAATTTAAAGGAACTGGAATTTTTTTCTCTTGTGATCAGGTTTCTCTTAGAGAGGTAAATTTAACCTTGAACCAGTTCTCTTAAATCCAAGTGTCTCTTAAATCTGGTTCAGGTTTAACAATGCTAGTTACTCAAATAATCTGCTCTGGAGTGATAAACTGGTGTGAACACACTACAACTTTCCCTTTACCTCGAAAAGAAGTCAAATTTCGCCACTGGTGGAATCCGACCAGATCGATTTCTAAATATTTTGGTGACTCAACGGTAACAGTTGAATTTATATAAAGGTGTTTATTGGTGTTATTATATCACAATTTTAGTGGGTAGCGCAGAATTAGGTCTTTTTCTTTTCCTTGAATATCCCAATAACTTATTTTTGCCCGTAATTCCGCCACTGGTCGCTGCTCAGATTGAAGCACCTACTCATTTTTCTTCACGAAATATGAGTGGACTCCGGACATCCAAGTACAGCAGAAAAAAACCTGCCCTGCTGGGGATCGAACCCAGGTCACTCGGCCACGGTGAATACTGACACGAGAGATGGGAAGAGGGAAATTCAACACAAGGGCTCAATTTTTGCCAGCGTCGCGTCGATGGCGCGTTGATTGCACCGGTTTTCGTAGGACCGCCGAAGTTAAGCAAAGTCTAGCTATGTGAAAACTACGTGATGCTGCCAATCCGGCCCAACCCAGGCTGGGTGAGTTTAATTTGGGTAGCAGGTTTCCTGTTATCTGTCTCGGTAACTCAGTGGTAAAGGTGGCACTCTGTGAATCCAAAGATTCCAGAGGTTGTGGGTTCGAAACCCAGCCGGGACATGACATGTTATCCTCCAATTTGGGATTTTGACCACATAATAATACGTCTTGGGCTTACTGCTGGAATAATGGGACTTAATAGTCCTAATCCGGCAGTATAAATAGGGCGATATTATATGTAGTGCTTTATTTAGACTGTTATTTAGACTGTCCCAATATTATTATTATTATCGGAGGGTAAACCCCCGTCGTACATGACCATGCAGTATGCTGGAACTCGGGACTCACCATTCACGAAGCTGAGGTCCAGGGTGAGCAGGGGCGGACAGGTGCAGGTCCGCAGGGCGGCCACGCCCATGTAGGAACACCCCTGGAGGCTGAGCTCCTTGAGCTGGGGCAGCCGCACCACCAGCCAGGCTAGCTGGCGCTTGGCTATGGCTGTCCAGTCCAGGATCAGGCTGCGCGGCTGTCGACGCACGATGCCGTTCAGACAGTGCGCCGTCAGGTGCTTGCCTGAGGGGTCATTCATCAGAGTAAGTAGTATATAATATGGATATATCGCGAAACACATGCCCATTTTTTCAAAGTGGGAATTCCGTTTTTTCCGTGTGTGTGGGAGAGTAAGGGGTGCGGATGAGTAAGTAATGTTACGTTAACTTTTTTAACTTGCTGGGGGAACGTTAAGATTTAAGATTTATTTATTGGTGTACATCAAATTTACAATTTGTTAATACAAGTCAAATACAGATACAGAAATGGGGTAGAGGAAGGAAAAGACATAATAGAACTTAAGAAGTAACAAACTAGGTAAATTGTAAGTTAGACCATATCACTCAATTGTAAGTTAGACCATTCTTAAACAGGGAGAAGAATTTCAAATGTATAATTTACAGAACTGCAAGGTATATCGACTACCTGCGAGGTACTACGAGGTATACAGGGTGTCCCACCAAACTTGGACACCTCAAAATACTCGGCCCCTGAAAGAGTTTTTGAAAAATAAAAAATCCTAGGGTACATGTCCTAATTATGCGCTTTCAGTCATGAAATTTTTTTTATACAGGGTGGTTCAAAAGTCAGAAATTGAGGTGTCAACTTTCGATTTTTAAATGGATCGACCTGAATTTTATTTGATAATTTTACTTATAAATGGTGTTTGAGTACTTTTTTAAACAAAAATATTACATACAGGGTGGTTTTTTTTCGACCAATTTTTTTTCTTAATCTCGAATAACTCAAGTTCCTTTAATTTTTTCGATATCAAGAATAGAAAGTGTTTGTGTAATAAAAACACGTACTTTCAATTGGTATCAAAAAATTTTCTACAGGGTGGTTCACAAGTGAAATAATGACTTAATTTTTTTTTAAAACCGAGTTTTTTTAATTTTTTATTTAGGATTAATAATTCTCGCCTAATTTTACACATTTTTTTGTAGTCATATCGAAAAACAAAACTAAAGTGTTGTACAGGGTGAGACATAATTTTTTTGCAACACCCTGTATATGGGCAGTCAAAGAGACGTAAAATTAAATAGAAAGACTAAATATGCAAGAAAAACTTCGATTTTTAATGATATTAAAAAGTTATGGTGTTTTAACTAATATTGCCACATGGACCACCCTGTAGATATTTTCTTAAACCATCATATGGGTAGTCGAAATTGTCTAAAATTCAACGAGGAGTCCAAATCTGAATGAAAAAAAACGAATTCAAAAAGCCATTTTCAATTTTGTGTCTACCTACCTACTTTTTATTTCAAGTTTTAAAATCATTCATTGTAGACACCAATTTGAAAATGGCTTCAAAATTTGTGTTTTTTACTTGTTTTTTCCGCACGATTCGAAGTCTTTGTTGAATTTTAGACAATTTCGACTACCCATATGATGGTTTAAGAAAATATCTACAGGGTGGTCCATGTGGCAATATTAGTTAAAACACCATAACTTTTTAATATCATTAAAAATCGAAGTTTTTCTTGCATATTTAATCTTTCTATTTAATTTTACGTCTTTTTGACTGCCCATATACAGGGTGTTGCAAAAAACTTATGTCTCACCCTGTACAACACTTTAGTTTTGTTTTTCGATATGACTACAAAAAAATGTGTAAAATTAGGCGAGAATTATTAATCCTAAATAAAAAATTAAAAAAACTCGGTTTTAAAAAAAATTAAGTCATTATTTCACTTGTGAACCACCCTGTAGAAATTTTTTTGATGCCAATTGAAAGTACGTGTTTTCATTACACAAACACTCTCTATTCTTGATATCGAAAAAATTAAAGGAACTTGAGTTATTCGAGATTAAGAAAAAAAATTGGTCGAAAAAAAACCACCCTGCATGTAATATTTTTGTTTAAAAAAGTACTCAGACACCATTTAGAAGTAAAATTATCAAATAAAATTCAGGTCGATCCATTTAAAAATCGAAAGTTGACACCTCAATTTCTGACTTTTGAACCACCCTGTATAAAAAAAATTTCATGACTGAAAGCGCATAATTAGGACATGTACCCTAGGATTTTTTATTTTTCAAAAACTCTTTCAGGGGCCGAGTAATTTGAGGTGTCCAAGTTTGGTGGGACACCCTGTATATCAACTTACCTGTAACATTCGTTTACTTACGATTAGCTCAGTAGTAACGTACTCTCTTGCCATGTGGTTTTTAGTTTGTATTCGAAATTCGGTTCTAGGTTGTTTGTAAGGGATACCTTCCGGAGCACTGGTTTGAACCAGCCCCTCAGTGGGAAGTATTGTCACTTCTCGCTCATCAGAGGGGAGATATACTAAATTGATTCAACTTCAGGAAGATACGGGGAAGGCTAGTCAAGGCTCAGGGTATGGAGTATCTCTTCTGTGACACCATTTCTGGCGGCTCAACGCGCTAAAAAAACTCTTTACTTTTCTTTGTTAGTCCTCGAACTTAAAAGGTTATGGTAGACTCATCTTAACACATTTAGCGCCATGTGAACACCGGTGCACACGAATTGAGTACTGTCAGGAGCCACGTGATCACATATCCACACGCTACCCAGAGTGCTTTCTGCTGATGTGTGGCATAGTGCACACAATTTACAATGTAAATTGAAACTATAGGTCTAGAATGAATCTCTGGACCCAGTAGAACCTACATATTTGCTTGGCCTGGACTGTTTGCATATCCATAATGTGCTAGGGGCGCGCGTGATCACCGGTGTACACGAAGAATATTGCGGAAAAATCATGTAAAAAATAAAAAAAAATCATTTCTATTTCCACAAAACTAACCCGAGGAAGCCTAACTAAAAAATTATCAAAAAAAAAAAAAATTGGGCCCTAGGAGAGAATTTCAGTTTTAGGCCTTGGCGCTAGATGTGTTAAAAATATTATCAACCTACCTGTAAGGTTCATGCGGGTCCACAGACTCGGGTCCACACTGAGCTGGGCCCAGCCCTTGCACACGGCAGCGCACACGGCCAGGTCACTGTGGGCCAGGTAGGAGAACACAGGCAGCACCACGGCCTTGTTCAGGGCGAGATTCTCGACAGCGTCCACCGGGTCAGCCTTCTCTTTCTTGATGGGCGGGGCAGCGGTGTTCCCGTTGGTGGTGGCGCTGTCACCGGTGGATGCATTGGTGGACTGGCCGCCCCCTCCTTGTGAGCTGAACGCGGGTACCTGTGGACCGAGGAGACCAAGCGATGAGTTTAGAGCGATGATAACATACACACAGGTTACGGCTAGAAGCGGTTTTTTTTATTTGAACGAAGCGAACCGAAGCTGACCTGGTCACTGAAATTCACTTTTTTTATTTGACCGGACCGAAAAATCCTGACCAGAGTGGACCGGCTCGTTCGTTCGGTCATGGCGTTTGGTTCGGTAAGAAGAAGAAGAAGTGGATGATTTCAAATGCAAAATGTAAACAAACACCGATATCGTTAATGTAAACAAACCAGAGTTCCAAAAATCACTTTTTTTTATTCTTCAAATTTTGGTTGACCAGAGCTGACTGTTTGGTCTTGTTCAGGCTTTTCGTTCAATTAAAAAAAACGCTTTAGGTAAGTTTCTTTTTGAATTGCTAATGAAAGGAATTAAATTATAATGTAAAGTAAATTGAAGATATTTATCGATGAAAATTTAATGAAGTGCAATGGGTTTACTGGCCTTACTCATATGAGTACCTTAACATAACTGACGAGTGACTATCAAGTAAACAAGTGAGTATCAAATGAAAAAATGACTATCAAGTGAACCAGTTACTATCGAGTAAATGAGTGAGTATCAAGAGTATAACTTACTATCAAGTGAATGAGTGACTATCAAGTAAACGAGTGACTATGCAGTAGCAAGATACTTACAGGAGGGAAGGTACTTACAGGAGGGAAGATACTTACAGGAGGGAAGATACCTACTTACAGGAGGGAAGGTGCTTACAGGAGGGAAGATACTTACAGAAGGGAAGGTACTTACAGGAGGGAAGATACTTACAGGAGGGAAGGTGCTTACAGGAGGGAAGATACTTACAGGAGGGAAGGTGCTTACAGGAGGGAAGATACTTACAGGAGGGAAGGTACTTACAGGAGGGAAGGTACTTACAGGAGGGAAGGTACGTAAAGGAGGGAAGGTACTTACAGGAGGGAAGGTACTTACAGGAGGGAAGGTACTTACAGAAGGGAAGGTACTTACAGGAGGGAAGGTACTTTTTTTTTTTTTTTTTTTTTTTTTTTTTTTTTTTTTTTATTAAGAACATAACATTGTTTACAAAAATTACAATTGAAAACAACAATACTAATGTTCACTATTATACTTATAAATAGTTTTACAAGTTATCAAAATATAAAGGGTACCTATCTAATGCATATATTCTACCATATGAGTGACAAATATCTCTAATTTTCTTGTTGTATGTAGTCTAAGCATTTCATCTTAAACATTTCTTTTGGCAGTGAGAATTCACTGATGTCAATGTGAAGATAATTACACAGTGTCATTGCCTTAATGAGGGGAGATTCATGCAATTTTGTAAACCTTGGGTGAGGCACTGTGAATGGCTCAACAGTCCTATTTCTAAGCAAAGGGTTGGGCGTTTTCTTTTCTATTATCTCTTGTAAATTAGAGCATTGAATATGATTGTTTAGTAGTTTATATACCAACATGATTGAATCTAGTTTACGTCTTGTTTCAAGGGAGCTTAAATTAATCATTTCAAGAAGTGTTTTATAAGAGATAGCTTCAGGATATTTGGGATAAAACCCATTTTCTTTTTTAAATAGATATCTTATAAAAGTTGACTGGATTTTTTCAATTGATTTTGATGCTTCTTTTGAGCTAGGGTCCCAGACTACAGAACCATATTCCACTGTAGATCTCACCAAAGATAGAAATAGAGTCCTAAGTACATCAATATCCTCAACATACTTCCCAAATCTGATTATAAGGCCAAGCTTTTTAAATGCACGTTTTATCATATCGGCTCGATGTTTTTTCAATATAAAATCCTCATCTATAATGAATCCCAAATCTTTGTGATAACTAACTTTTTCAATATCTATGTCTCCCATTTTGTAGGTGAAGTCTAAATTATTAGATTTATTACGGCTTATGGTGAGTTGTTTTGATTTTAAAGGATGGAAACTTAGCCCTATGAGGTGAAGTTTTTCTTTGATTAAATTGAGATCCTGCTGTAGTTGATAGCAATCACTGATGCATGTAATTTTTCTAAAAATCTTTAAATCATCGGCATATAATAGTATTTTCGAATCCGCACTGATATCTTTACAGACGTCATCATAGGTGAGAATAAATAGTAAACTACTCAATTTTGAACCTTGAGCAATTCCTGAAGTAGGGGTGAAAGTTTTGGATGCTTCGTCAATGTACTTTACTTGTAAGTTTCTATTTAATAGGTATGAGAGAAAGAATTTTGTAGAAGGTAAACCTACACTTCTTAATTTGTTTACTATTGCCTCATGAGAAATTTGATCGAATCCTTTCATGACATCGGTTAGAAGAACGTCGGTCTGATAGCCCTGCTGTAAGGCTGTACATACATAATGTGAGAATTCAGTAATGTTGGAGGTGGTCGAGCGTCCTTCCACGAAGCCATGCTGGATACGATCAATAGTAGAGAACACTTGGCCCGATATGGAATTATATAAAAGTGCATCAAAAAGCTTCGCAAAAGCATTTAAATTAGCCACAGGTCTGTGGTCTTCAACACACCCCGACTCAGTCTTAGGCACGGGAGTTATTATTGTGTCTTTTAATCTATCGGGAAATATGTTTGTTTTTAAACTTAGGTTAAATAAGCAGGTCAGTGGTTTAGCGAGTGACGAAGCGCAATCACGGATTATTTTTGGAGGTATTCCATCTCTACCAGCTGGTTTACTTTTATCTAACTTTAAAGCCTCATCCAAAACCTGCTGTTCTGTGAATACGGGTATTTCTAAACTAGCAGAGTTGTCATTATCAAAGGTGTCTTGGATATTAAGAGAGCTGGGTTTAAATGAGCACAAGAAATGGTCAGCAAAAGCATCTGCTATTTCTTTTTGAGACTTCAATTGCAGCCCTTTATACGACATATTTGTATTTTTACCCTTTGACCTTTCTTGTTTGACATATTTCCAGAAGTGTTTACTATTCGATTTAAATTTAGATGCTAGGCTGTTAATATAGGATTTGTGATCTGATTTTATCAACTGTCTAATTGACTTTCTCAGTTTTTTATACTCTTCTATTTCTTCTGGTCTTTTATTTTTTGTTTTACGAAGTTTTTCTTTTGCTTTGAAAGTACGTCTCGTACTTGCGCTCCACCACTCTGAAAAAGCCTGACTCCGCTGACCTGCTTTACACAAAGGAACAGTGCGGATAAAAACTTCATTTAATTTACAATAAATATGGTCCAGCAATAGATTAGGAGATCTATATGTACAAAGTTCACTACCCCATTCAATATTTTGTAGCTCATTATTCAAAATTTCAGTATCGACTTTGTGAAATGCTAAATATTTTTCTGATTTACCAGTAGATTTTCTTAATTGTTTTATTTTATTTTTATAGCGAAGATTTATTTCTATTGCTGGATGGTGACCATCTTCTTTTACTAATCCTTCTGTCTTAAAAACGTCAAAATCCATTTGCTTGTTTTTGGTTGAAAATATTTCACTCATGTTCGTCAAACATAGATCTAGGATTCTGTTGTTTTTGTTTCTTACATTGTTAATTGATTCAAGTAACTGTATACTTGCAAATTCTTTTAAAAGTAAAACTGGACGGGTAGAAATCGCTTTAGTTTCTTCAGAGAAATCAGGCAGATTAAAATCTCCAATAATAAGCATGCTATCATTTACCAAGTTTCGCTCTAATATTGACTCTGTAAAGTATCTAATAGCTTCTTCTTTCTTAGACCCTTGATGTGGCGGTATATATATTAAGCAAATATAGATGAGCTCTCCTGTTAATTTGTATCTAAACCACATGAGCTCAAGAAGGTCATTACAGACGTCCCAATGTGCAACGCGCGATAAGGACATTTCCTGTTTCGCGGCCACAATTAATCCACCACCCCTATGTTTGCCTGTTTTCTTTGGGTCTCTATCCTGTCGGAAAACTGTATATCTTACTTACAGGAGGGAAGATACTTACAGGAGGTAAGGTACTCACAGGAGGGAAGATACTTACAGGAGGGAAGGTACTCACAGGAGGGAAGGTACTTACAGGAGACAAGGTACTTACAGGAGGGAAGGTACTTACAGGAGGGAAGATACTTACAGGAGGTAAGGTACTCACAGGAGGGAAGATACTTACAGGAGGGAAGGTACTTACAGGAGACAGGGTACTTACAGGAGGGAAGGTACTTATAGGAGGGAAGATACTTACAGGAGGGAAGATACTTACAGGAGGGAAGGTACTTACAGGAGGGAAGCTACTTACAGGAGGGAAGATACTTACAGGAGGGAAGGTACTTACAGGAGGGAAGATACTTTTTTTTATAATAATTTTGACTTTATTTATTTTTTCAGGTTTGTACAATTTTTCCTTAATGCTCATATAATAATTATATTTAGTCATAATTTTTAAATGAAAAAAAAAAAAAAAAAAAAAAATGTATGGGTATGGTAATTTATACATCAAAAGTCTATTCTATTTTCACTAAGATCTTCCATTAGATCTTGTATTGAGAATAGAACTAGGTTTCATACATACTATATCTTTTCCTTTCTCTCTCAATACTTACAGGAAGGAAGGTACTTACAGCAGGGAAGATACTTATAGGAGGGAAGGTACTTACAGGAGGGAAGGGTTCCTTCTTAGCGGCGGCAGTGAGGGGTGCCGGGCGCACCACAAACATGGACCTCTTCATGGGCTTGTGCGAGTCCCGGCTGAGTTGCTGGGCCAGCTGGGCGCGTAGTGCGCCCTTCTTCTCGGGGGGCGGGGCGCTGGGAGGTGGGGTGGGCGTGACTTGGGATGTGCTGGGTGGCTCGGCTGGGGGGGAAAAGATTGTCTCTTTCACAAAAGTTGTGTGTCGGCCACAATGCCTGGGTAACCGATTGGTTATAAACTGTGGAGTGTGGGTGGTTATTTGGTTATCCTGCTAGCGATATCGTTCACTATTTCGGATCCCTCTCAGGCATTTCCAAGTTAATTATTTTTTCAACAAATAACTTTTATTTATTTACATTTTTTTTTATTTAAAATGTATGAAAAGAATATAAATATCAAAAAAGACAAAGACAAAATTTTAAATCATAAGTACCCCATAGCATAATTTACTTATTAAGTATGTGCTAGGCTTTTTTTCATTGCTATTTCTTGCTACATGACAAGTCTACACTTTTTTCTTCTTTCACTTTGCCTTTTACCAAACCTACTTGGTGGGTCGATATTGTTCAACCTCTTCCTCATGATTGAGGTTGGTTGGTTCTGGCACTCCTACTTCCAAATTTTACGGCTGGCGATGCCCTTCCTAACACAAACCCTGCAAAGGGTGCCAATGATTTATGTTTTTGCCTTTGGCTTTACAAAGTTGGTACCGTTCTGTTGAACGTCTGTTTACACTAGATGACTCGTCTTACTTACTGCATTGGTATCTCGAGCCGGAATCACTGCCTCGTCAACTATGTTTACACTAGATGACTAGTATATTTATTATTATTATAGACTGGTTGAAGTTCCACAAAAGAAGCACATATTATCTATATATTGTGACCAGTTGATTCTAATACTGATGTACGTCCTGATTTGAATTAGTCAGGACGGTGGTTTTACCCTCCACTTGCTGGGAATCGTACCAGCTACCTACATTAACCTCACCAATGACTAGTATACAGGGTCTTCATAAAGTCTCACCCAGGCCTAGGTTTCTCGAAAACGACTCAGAATATCAAAAAACGCAAAAACCCGTATTCCTTTATATTTAGGGGGATTGATTTTCTGCCAAAAATTTTTTGCCTACAAGGCCCCAGTCAGGCTGGGCATGGACCAACTTTAAAATCTTAAATAGAATGGTATGTCTTGTGGCATATTGTTTTAAAGGTCTTATTGAGAGAAGTTCATTACAATAAATTTTAGTGTGCTACGACTTACCGTTCTTGAGATACAGGATCGGACGTCCTGCGTAATATCCATATATTTAGACCTATAACTCGTTAACCGTAAATTATGGAGAAAAATTTTCTTGTTAATAATAACTCCTTATGGCAAGAACTTTCGAACAAGTTAAAACTTGATTTGTTTTTTCGTTAAAATTTTTTCGACTGTTCGTCCGGCTGGCTGACGAAACCGACCAGAAACTAACATCAACAGAGTATGTCGAGTTATAACTTGTTCGAAAGGTCTTGTCATAAGGAGTTATTATTAACAAGAAAAATTTTCTCCATAATTTACGGTTAACGAGTTATAGGTCAAAATATATGGATATTACGCAGGACGTCCGACCCTGTATCTCGAGAACGGTAAGTCGTAGCACACTGAAATTTATTGTAATAAATTTCTCTTAGTAAGATCTTTAAAACAATATGCCACAAGACATACCATTCTATTTAAGATTTTAAAGTTGGTTCATGCCCAGCCTGACTGGGGCCGTGTAGGCAAAAAATTTTTGGCTGAAAATCAATCCCCCTAAATATAAAGGAATACGAGTTTTTGCGTTTTTTGCTATTCTGAGTCGTTTTCGAGAAACCTAGGCCTGGGTGAGACTTTATGAAGACCCTGTATAAGTATAAGTAGTGCTTTATTTAGACTGTCAGCGCATGACAGGTAGATCCATTATGCCAACAGTTTTACACTAAGTAAATAAATTGAATTTCCACATAACGGTGGCACTTAAACAACCACTAAATTAATCCACGGTGGACGGGCCTGACACATACCTAACTGCTGTTACATATTATTATTAAGTAGTCACTGTGGCAGAGCGAGTTAGCGCGCTAGGCATTGCACACATGGTGACCTGGGTTCGATTCCCAGCGGGGGAGGATTTTTTCTGCTCTGTACTTGGATGTTCGGGGTCCACTCATACCTCGTGAGGAAAAATGAGTAGTTACTTGTATGAGTAACGACCAGTGGCGGCATTACCAGAGTAAAAAGAAATTAATGTAATAGAATAATTCGAAATGTAAAGGAGGCTCTTAGTAATGCTGCGCTACCCACAAAAATTGTGAAGAGGCCTTGTGCTTCACCACAAAGAAATTCGTACATACACATATTATTATTATTACAGTAAGAATAAAAATATACACAGTAATATACAATGAAATCATATTTTCCGCATTTTCCGGCCCTACCCAGGCTGGGTGAGGTTAATGTGGGTAGCTGGTACGATTCCCAGCGAATGGAGGGTAAAACCCCCGTCCTAATCCAGGACGTTAAATCAAATAGAATCGTTGGCGTTAGGAAGGGCATCCAGCCGTAAAAAATGTGCCAAAACCAATCAACCTCAACCATGAGGTTGAACAACGTCGACCCTACTTGAGCGGGATAAGACAGAGTAAAAGAAGATACAATGAAATCATAAAGAAAAAACAAAAAGATTGAGCAAAGATACAAGTAAAAAAAAAAAAGAGAATGAAGTTAATGTCCTACCTAAAGGGCGGGGTTATTACCTGTGGCAATCTCTTCCATTCAACATATGTGTCAGGCTCGTCCTTCGTGGGTTAAAGGAACTAGTAAAAATTATCCCACCCATAACCCACAGAGCAGGCGACGCAACTCTATTAGCAGCATGACTATTGATAACTCATCACTCACCTGAGCTAGGCAGAGCAGGCGACGCTACTCTATTAGCAGCATGACTATTGATAACTCATCACTCACCTGAGCTAGGCAGAGCAGGCGACGCTACTCTATTAGCAGCATGACTATTGATAACTCATCACTCACCTGAGCTAGGCAGAGCAGGCGACGCTACTCTATTAGCAGCATGACTATTGATAACTCATCACTCACCTGAGCTAGGCAGAGCAGGCGACGCTACTCTATTAGCAGCATGACTATTGATAACTCATCACTCACCTGAGCTAGGCAGAGCAGGCGACGCTACTCTATTAGCAGCATGACTATTGATAACTCATCACTCACCTGAGCTAGGCAGAGCAGGCGACGCTACTCTATTAGCAGCATGACTATTGATAACTCATCACTCACCTGAGCTAGGCAGAGCAGGCGACGCTACTCTATTAGCAGCATGACTATTGATAACTCATCACTCACCTGAGCTAGGCAGAGCAGGCGACGCTACTCTATTAGCAGCATGACTATTGATAACTCATCACTCACCTGAGCTAGGCAGAGCAGGCGACGCTACTCTATTAGCAGCATGACCATTGATAACTCATCACTCACCTGAGCTAGGCAGAGCAGGCGACGCTACTCTATTAGCAGCATGACTATTGATAACTCATCACTCACCTGAGCTAGGCAGAGCAGGCGACGCTACTCTATTAGCAGCATGACTATTGATAACTCATCACTCACCTGAGCTAGGCAGAGCAGGCGACGCTACTCTATTAGCAGCATGACTATTGATAACTCATCACTCACCTGAGCTAGGTAGAGCAGGCGACGCTACTCTATTAGCAGCATGACTATTGATAACTCATCACTCACCTGAGCTAGGCAGAGCAGGCGACGCTACTCTATTAGCAGCATGACTATTGATAACTCATCACTCACCTGAGCTAGGCAGAGCAGGCGACGCTACTCTATTAGCAGCATGACTATTGATAACTCATCACTCACCTGAGCTAGGTAGAGCAGGCGACGCTACTCTATTAGCAGCATGACTATTGATAACTCATCACTCACCTGAGCTAGGCAGAGCAGGCGACGCTACTCTATTAGCAGCATGACTATTGATAACTCATCACTCACCTGAGCTAGGTAGAGCAGGCGACGCTACTCTATTAGCAGCATGACTATTGATAACTCATCACTCACCTGAGCTAGGCAGAGCAGGCGACGCTACTCTATTAGCAGCATGACTATTGATAACTCATCACTCACCTGAGCTAGGTAGAGCAGGCGACGCTACTCTATTAGCAGCATGACTATTGATAACTCATCACTCACCTGAGCTAGGCAGAGCAGGCGACGCTACTCTATTAGCAGCATGACTATTGATAACTCATCACTCACCTGAGCTAGGCAGAGCAGGCGACGCTACTCTATTAGCAGCATGACTATTGATAACTCATCACTCACCTGAGCTAGGCAGAGCAGGCGACGCTACTCTATTAGCAGCATGACTATTGATAACTCATCACTCACCTGAGCTAGGCAGAGCAGGCGACGCTACTCTATTAGCAGCATGACTGTTGGGCGGGGAATGGTGCTTCCGGTCCTTGCCGCTAGTAGAAGAGGATTTCTCCTTGTCCTTCCTGTGGTGCTTCTTCTTGGAATTCTTGGAGGAGGCGGAGGACGAGGAGGACGAGGAAGAAGAGGAGGAGGAAGAGGAGGAGGAGGAGCTGGAGGAGGAGGAGGAAGATTCGGAGAGGGCGGGGGAGCTTTCTTTGATTTTCTGAAATGAAGTGTTCAGGATCGAGATGAGTGATGCGAGATTTTTTTTAAAAAAAAGATGAGTGTTTCACAGCCTTTTTTATTTCGTTGCCATGAAACAGGAGCTACTGTAGACGCTTGTGGTCTGTGTTGTAGCCTGCCCATCCCGTAGTATGCCTCCCCTCTGATGGGCGAGAAGAGACACAATACTTCCCATTTAGGTGCTGGGTCAACACGAGCGCACCGGAAGGTATCCCTTACAAACAATTGTAACCAAATGAAGAATACAAATTTTTGTCGGCACGGGTAATCGAACCCGGGACCTTCCGCATGGTAAGCGAGTGCTGAACCACTGAGCTTTTTTTTATTCACACTTAAGAGCCAATCGTGTGTCAGTCACTGTACGATAAGAATTCTGTTTCATTCTATACGATTAGAATTACAAAGTCTGGCTGGGGGACGTTAAACAGGGAGAAGACCAGTGTATCGCTAGAGGACTATAAACAGAGAACAGACTAGCCAACCCTTACAAGCCAGGCTAGCTTGCAGTTTCCTAAGGGTTTAATGGCTTATAAAGAAAAGTCCAAGTCCTCACGATGGTTGATTGAACAAAGAAATGTGTGGTTCAGGACGGGCCAAGTTTGAAATAAAGTTGGCTGGAGACCATCACTCACCCCTCCAGCTGTAGCCAAGCTGGCTACAACAACAACAATTCTGTTTCATATCAAAAGATAAGGACTGTAAAGCAGGGATACCACTGAGTGAAATGTTGCCGCTGCGCAAGGTTTTATGCTCCACTCTTTCTTTAGGACCAAATGAAATCGAACTCCACTGATTTCGAAACTCCTTGCAACACCTCCCACTTGAATTGTGAGACAAAACGTTGCGCAGCGTTGTGCTACAAAATATTGCAGTCAGTGATTGTATTTTGTACTACAAATATTGTAGTACAAAATATTGTAGTCCCGGCTTTGGTTGATTTGAATAGCAAGTGTGGTTGCGAACATTAAGAATTTTAGGTATATGTAATGTTATATAAAGCTAGGATTCTTTAAATTTATATCAAATTACATATACCTAACATTACTTTGGATTTCTAATATGAACCTAATAACAAAACACACTAAGAATTCACCTGCGTGAATAATATAATAATAATATCGCCTTATTTATACTGCCTGATTAAGACTATTAAAGTCTCATTATTCCAACAGTAAGCCCAAGACATATTATTATGTGGTAAAAATCCCAAATGGGAGTATAACTTGTCATGTCCCGGCCGGGTTTCGAACCCACGACCTCTGGAATGTCTGGATTCACAGAGTGCCGCCTTTACCGTTTATCTTTTCCCTTTTCCCAAACTAACCTGGGGTCGTCTTTTTTCACCTCTTCCGGGGTGGATTTGATGTGGAAAAATGTTTGCTAGTTGGGTACTTACGGGGCGGGAGGTGCTGTGTCTCCTCTCGTGGTAGGGGGATTCTTTGTCACGATGCCGGGAGTGTTGCTTCTCCTTCTTGGGTTTCTTGGAGGGGGGCGGGCTGAGGTCATCCTCGTCCTTCAGGCGGTGGGAAGCTGAGGAGGGAAGTCGAAAGGCTTACATATTATCACACTTGTGTTAATCACCATCGTGATATCACAATTATTAGTTTGACCGATAAGGCGGCGGACTTGTAACCTGGAGGTCGGTGGTTCAAGTCCCGGTTTCAGCGTAGATTTAGTAAAGCGAGTTTGAGTAGTTGTGATATCACGAAAGTGATTAACACAAATATGATAACTCTCTCTCTCTGATATCACAATTACTCAAAGTCGCTTTACTGAGCTTTTGCTGAACTTGAAATTTGAACCACTGAACTCCAGACTACAAGTCCGCCTGCTTACCCATCAAGCGACCGAAGTCGGTTAGCAATATGCTTACATTTTTTCCCACTGAACGACAAAATCAAAAACACAGGAGCTTTTTTTATTTTATACACTAACAATAATTGTTAAGTTGTGAACAATTGTTCAAATGTATATTACTAGATTTTTTTTTTATAGTTTAGTTTACAATTCTCTCATGATAGCAGTTGTGTTACAGAATTTATATCTATCAAGTATTGTAGGCCACGAGGATTCGTAATTTGAAATATTTGGTGGAAGATTTACAGTGCTCGATAAAAGATTTTTTGAAGTGGAAAAAATCAAAGTAGAAAAAGTCAACATAGTGGTGTGGTTTATAATAATAATACTTTTTAGTGGAAGGTAACCACTAGGCGAGGTTAATGCTCGAAGCATTCCTACCACCTAACCCTCAGAGTCTTGTTATTATGTGGTCACAAACTCAAATAAATGATCAAAAATTTATGCACTGGGTGGGATTCGAACCAACGGATCCCCACGCGACCTGTATTACCAGACTAGCGCGTTAACCACTTGACTACCAGTGCACTTTAGAACCAGTCGCGTAGGGCACGCGCACTCACGTCGGTATTTATCTCGCCTCTCCCCCCCTTCCTCCTCGTCTGAGTTGAAGTCAGTGGCGGACTCCAGGTCTGTGTGTCGCTGTCGCCGCTCCTTCCTGTAGGAAGTGTCGCTAGAGCTGACGGAACTGCGCCGGAAGTCACCCGACTTTTGCCTGAGGGAAAGGAATGGTAACTCTTAAAAGTCAGCCAGATTAAAAAAAAAAAAAAAAAATGAGTGTTTAAGCAGTTTAAGTCTGCCGACTTTTACCTGAGGGTAAGGAATGGTGACTCTTAAAAGTCAGCCAGATTAAAAAAAAAAAAAAAATGAGTGTTTAAGTCACCCGACTTTTGCCTGAGGGAGAGGAACGGTAACTCTTAAAAGTCAGCCAGATTAAAAAAAAAAGATGAGTGTTTCACACCTTTTTATATTTGTCGGTTCTAGAATTTGAACTCGGGACCTCCCGTTTGGTAAACGAGAATCTTACCACTGAGCTTCTAATGCGCTCAGTGAAACAGCATATGGTAAAACACTGCATCCCACGACACAAGGACCCTTAGTGTGAGATGACGACAGCCAAAAGTTACTAGCATAAGTTCAGTTAAAAATATGATGAATTATGTAAACTGTCATTGTTATATATATTTGAACCATTTACTTGTCATGTATTAAATAAACAAATAAAATAACATAAAAAACAAAAGTTTTACTGTATGTAGAACTACTATATTTATTTTAATTTATTATTTTACTATACTATTTTTTAACTTCACTTGATTTTATTTTTATTTTTCTAACTTTACTGTGATATGATTGTTTTTAAAACTTTCTTATGTGATATATTCATATTATTTGTTTTCTGTTTGTAAATAGAGCTAGGCTCGTAAATATACACCCGTGCTGCGGGCATTTATTTTTATTATGAATAATTACCCGAAATTCATAAGCGTTGCGTCATGTCGGTTTTTATTTATATACGAATTTATTTCAATTTATCTTTTCAGAAAGTTCAAGGAAAAAGACCACGAGGAAGACAGATATAGAAAAGAGAGGGTTTACTCTAGAAGTAAGTGAGAGGGATCAGAAATATAATAATAGACTACGGTGGAGAGGCTTCGTCCATCGACCCGTTACGACGCGACGGAACGAAACCGGTTTGATTGATTATCTTTTCACTCACCTGGCTCGGAAGTGGCGGGGCTTGTACTCTATGTTCTTCCCGTCGGCACAGCACTTGCTGCACTCCCAACTGTTGGGCAGGTCCTCGTTCACCATGCCCTCAGCATGCGGGAAGTGCTTGTCCAGACACTCCGGGTGCACGATTTGGTAGCAGACGGAACACTCCATCAGTGTGCTGGAGGTGTCCTGTGGAGGAGACAAGTGGTCAATTAGCTAAGTGGTAACATTATTGTATAATTATATTGTTTTTTTTTTTTTCATTTTTTCACTGTTAAAATTATTATTAATATGTACATTCTGTGTGGTTGAAATACATAATGTCCTTTTGTATCTAATAAAGAATTGTATAATAATAATAATAATAATAATAAGAAGAAGAGGATAAGGAAATTGAAAATGATGTCATACGGAAGGTGTGAGCTCACCTTGTTGGTTTTCTGGATAGGGATGACCAGGGGCTGCCCCCACCCGTCCAGCCCACACAGGGAGCAGGCGGCGGTGATGGGCAGCATGGGCTGCAGGCATTGCCGCATGACGCACGTCTGCTTGGCCCTGCCTTGCCCGCCGAACTTGACCATGTCCTGACAGAAGCCACACTCCCCGCAGTCCGCCTGCAGACACGCCTCGCACTTCTTACCTGGAGGATAGTATAGGAATAAATAATTCAACACCATTTAATTTATTTTATTATTTTTTTTTTAAAGATGAGTGTTTCACAGCCTTTTTTGTTTCGTAGCCATGAAACAGGAGCTACTGTAGACGCTTATGGTCTGTGTTGTAGCCAGCCCATCCCGTAGTATGCCTCCCCTCTGATGGGCGAGAAGTGACACAATACTTCCCATTTAGGTGCTGGGTCAACACGAGCGCACCGGAAGGTATCCCTTACAAACAACTGTAACCAAATTTTGAATACAATTTTTTGTCGGCGCGGGGGTTCGAACCTTTTTTATTTATTTAGTACAGACACATAATGGTAAATATTAAATATAAAAATTGACAACATTAATAATACAATAAACAAGAAAAAAAATAAACTAAATATATACATATGTCCTAACTAAAGGGCGGGGTTATTGCCTATGGCAATCTCTTCCACCCAACCCTTTAGTAAAAACTTTAGTGAGAAAGGGAAGTTTTGTTTTGCAAGTAATGTACATAGCAGACAGACACAAAACTAAAGTTGCTTAGGAGGTTAGTTTAGATAAGTATACAATAAACACATAAGGGTTTTTTTAGGGGAGAATTTCTCTTAGATATCTAATTAGATATTACATGTTTGAGAGTAAAAAATGGATTAGAATCGAGATCAAATCGGATTCGAATTAGATATAGACAGGTTGGACCACTTTCCCAAAATTCTCTACTAGAATTCAAAGCTAGGTTATCTGTATACGATCCTAAAGTATTGCAGTGACTTAGGGCCAGATTATGAAACAGGATTAGAATTAATCTGGTGAACATTACCCCTAAAACTACTATCCTCTAGTGGTAATTTCAACTAGTTAGGTACAACGCCCTATAGTGTGAGTCAGCTGATAGTGTCCACTAAGATTGAATCTAATCCTGTTTCATAATTCGGCTCTAAAGGGGGTCGAAATAAAAAAGATAATTATTAATTTATTTACACTTTATTAATAGGACATATTATATACCACACAAATAATTACAAATTATAATACAATATAATAGAAGGGTTGGGTGGAAGAGATTGCCTATAAGGCAATAACCCCGCCCTTTAGTTGGGACATATATTATGTATATATTTATTTATTTTTTTCTTCTATTATATTGTATTTTAATTTGTAATTATTTGTGTTGTATATAATATGTCCTATTAATAGAGTGTAAATAAATAAATGCCCAAGGCATTATCACCACCCTTGATCAGGCTTTGTTTATATTTATTTCACCATGTTACTACCATGTTCATTGTATATAAAAAATGTAAATAAAGCTTGGTCCAATTGTTTATAAAAAAAAAAAAATAATAATTTTAAACTTACATCTGGTGCGGCGTCTGCGCGGTCCTCCCTCCGGTTTTATCCGAACCGGCTTCGGGCCTTTCCGCTCCTTCTCCCCCCCTCCCAGCCCCAGTCTCTCCCTCTCCTTCTTCTGGTAGTAGTACGAGGTCTTGGCTTTCTTCTCCTTGTTGCCGTAGCGCTTGGCTAGCAGCATGCGCATCTCCCTCTCCTTGTCCACAATGATGCGCAGAACGGGCCGACCTGGGGAACAGTTTCATCTTAATATATAAATGTCAAATATAAATCATACTTAATGCAACGAATAAGTTTGGCGGTACAAGTTGGAAATGCGGCGAGTGTGATGGGGACAATGGAGAGGACAGCAGATATGCGGGAGGTGTTTTATTTATGAATTAAAAATTAACATGGATATTTACATGGAATAAAAAAAAAAAAAAAAAAAATGTCAAAGTCACTGACCACTGTCTGATCATCGCTCTACAGCTCAAACCGTAAGTCCTAGGAAGCTGAAATTTGGTAGGTAGCTTTGTCTTATAGTCTAGATGTGCAATAAGACGGGATTTTTCGAAATTCCCACTACAAGACCTGCCATTGGCGAAAAAGGATTTTTTGCTTTCACGGCCATGCCTCGGCCCGCAAAGCTGGCGACAGCCTGCTTGTAATCTCTATAGTAAAATCTCATCATCATATCATCATAGGGTGGCGTCATCGTGAACGATGGCAGCCAGACAGTGGACGAATGACTCAGCACTTCTACCACTTTCTTTACAAGGAGGCTAATAATTGACAAGGGCCCCTAGAATCAAGTCAATGCTGGTCTACTCCCTGTTTATAGTCCCCCAGCCAGACTGCTGGTCTACTCCCTGTTTATAGTCCCCCAACCAGACTTGTTTCAGGGTTTTTTTTTCTAGCTAACTCGAAAGAATTCTTCGGACCTTGTTGAACTTCACTCCTTATTCGAAATTCCAATTCCTCGAATCTCTCAATAACTCGATAATTATTGCTTCTGTCCCTTGAATTTCAGGTTAGCGGGATTCTACTGAATACGAATTATTATTTGATAGAAAGGTTGGAGGAAAATCTTTCAAAGACACCCACGTTTACCACCGCTCTAGCCTGGTGTGTGGGATTTCCACACACTGAAAACCTAACTTTCCTGATAGTATACCGCACTTTCTAATCTGTGTTACCCTTTTGGCTTACGCACTAATTCTTTTACCTAAGTTGCGACTTGAACCACCAACCTCAATATTACAAATCCGTCGCCTCATCGATCAACCTACTGAGGTCGGTTGTACGAGTACATAAGTACAGTTGCAATTAATTATTTGCTACAGAGGCACGTTATATAGGAAAGAAAGCAAAGCACTTCGCACACCGGTCCATTAGATGGATGTTATGGATGAGCTGTGCTACTCACCGGTGGATGTGATGACATAACTCGAGCTGTGCTACTCACCGGTGACGGACTTCTCGGATGAGTCATAGCGGTGCTGCTCCACCAGAGTTCGCACGTCCTTGATCAGCTCTACAGGATCTCTGATCAGCTCCGGGACACTCTTCTTGTTGCCTGCAACCCCAGATGTGCGGAACCATTACTAAACAATATCCATCACACTTTATTTACAATTTAGAGGAGGTTCTAGAGTTGACATTTTTTTTATACAGATCCACCGATTTTTAAACAAATTTATAATATAATAATAATAATATCGCCTTATTTATACTGCCGATTAGGACTATTAAGTCTCATTATTCCAGCAGTAAGCCCAAGACATATTATTATGTGGTAAAAATCAACTTGTCATGTCCCGGCTGGGTTTCGAACCCGCGACCTCTGGTATCTCTGGATTCACAGAGTGCCGCCTTTACCACTGAGCTACCGGGACAGATAAATTTATGAAAATCAAGCATGCATATCATGTCTGAGGATTTCTGGTGGTCCGATCACCAGGCGGCATTACAAGAAGAAATTTGTTACTCGTGCTTTGAGTTACCTGGCAGAGAATGGAGGTAGGACACGATAGAGTTACCTGGCAGAGAATGGAGGTAGGACACGATAGAGTTACCTGGCAGAGAATGGAGGTAGGACACGATAGAGTTACCTGGCAGAGAATGGAGGTAGGACACGATAGAGTTACCTGGCAGAGAATGGAGGTAGGACACGATAGAGTTACCTGGTAGAGAATGGAGGTAGGACACGATAGAGTTACCTGGCAGAGAATGGAGGTAGGACACGATAGAGTTACCTGGCAGAGAATGGAGGTAGGAGACGATAGAGTTACCTGGCAGAGAATGGAGGTAGGAGACGATAGAGTTACCTGGCAGAGAATGGAGGTAGGACACGATAGAGTTACCTGGCAGAGAATGGAGGTAGGACACGATAGAGTTACCTGGCAGAGAATGGAGGTAGGACACGATAGAGTTACCTGGCAGAGAATGGAGGTAGGAGACGATAGAGTTACCTGGCAGAGAATGGAGGTAGGACACGATAGAGTTACCTGGCAGAGAATGGAGGTAGGACACGATAGAGTTACCTGGTAGAGAATGGAGGTAGGACACGATAGAGTTACCTGGCAGAGAATGGAGGTAGGACACGATAGAGTTACCTGGCAGAGAATGGAGGTAGGACACGATAGAGTTACCTGGTAGAGAATGGAGGTAGGACACGATAGCCTTGAGCCCGTGCAGCTCATGCGGAGTCAGGTGGATGTGCCCGCTGCTGCCGGCATGCTTCTCTAGCCTGGCATGCAGATCAGGCGTGGCCAGGTGGGTTTTGCCCAGCAGACAGTGGACGTACTTCTCCAGCACGTACCAGAGCATCTCCGTGAAGAAGGGGTAGCGGAACTTCTGGGGCACCTGGTGGAGGGGAACAGATGAGTGGGTTCTTATTTTATTTATTTATTTAGAAACTCTTTATTAGTAGAACATAATAATAATAATAATATAGCCCTCTGTCACCCCTATGGAGCATGGGCCTCCCCCTATGAGGGGGTACTGGTATTTGGTATTATACCTATATAAGGAACTAATAGCATAAAAAAAATTAACAAAACAAACATATAACACAAAAATTAGAAACACTGTAGTAGAACATATATACAGACAAATAATGGTAAAAATAAAATAAAAAAATTGACAATATTAATAATACCTATAAACAAGAAAAAAAAATAAACAAAATATATACATATATGTCCTAACTAAAGGGCGGGGTTATTGCCTATGGTAATCTCTTCCACCCAACCCTTTATAAAAAATGACGTCGGGAGAAATCGCTTACCTTGGTGCTGTCTTCAACCTTGGCGACTCGCAGCTGCTTCTCAATGCCGTACGAGTGGAGGAAGTTCCCGCCGAACACGAGACTGTCCCTGGGCGTGTACACGGCGTGGACCCAGCCCGTGGGTATGAAGAACGTGTTGCCCGCCGTGAGTGTGATGCGCCCACACCTGGGGGAGAACATTTTTTTTTATTTTTATTAAAGATGAGTTTTTCACAGCCTTTTTTATTTCGTAGCCATGAAACAGGAGCTACTCTGTAGACGCTTGTGGTCTGTGTTGTAGCCTGCCCATCCCGTAGTATGCCTCCCCTCTGATGGGCGAGAAGTGACACAATACTTCCCATTTAGGTGCTGGGCATGTTGACATATCGGTTAAAGCGTCTCTTAGAAGCCCTTCAAAGCTTAGGAAAAGTACCTTTGTATAAATGTTTCTTTATAAAGAAAAAAAAACCATTATATTATTATTTGAGGTTTTTTTCTTCTTCTTTCAATGAGTTTTTCATTTCGTAGCCATGAAACAGGAGCTACTGTAGACGCTTGCGGTCCTTGTTTTAGCTTGCCCATCCCGTAGTATGCTTTCCTTTTGATGGGCGAGAAATGACACAGTACTTTTCATTTAGGTGCTGAGTCAACACGAGGTATCCCTTACAAACAACTGTAACCAAATTTAGAATGCAATTTCTTTGTCGGCTCGGGGGATTGAACCCAGGACCTTGCGCATGGCAAGCAAGTGATGAGCTACTAATCCAATCGCGCGCTCAAAAAGCTAAATATTATCCAAGCTAAAAGTTGTAACTCCTGGATATCTTACCGTTCTACCGTGTCTCCGAAGAAGATGTCTCCTTGCTTTCCACTCAGCACCCACTGCTCATACAGCTTGATGTTGTGTTCTGTAGGAGGGATCAGCCAGAATACCTGAAACAGGATCAAGTATCTGGTGACCAATTCTTATAGGAATTCATAAACAATACTTGAATCAAATTAATTCTCAACTCTAGTCTCGCGAAGACATAGGTACGTAATTATACTATGTCCTGACTCTCTCTTTATTTTATTATTACTTCTGTGCATATTTTCTTATTTTTTATTTATTAAATTAACATCTAATATACCCACACCCACAATACCCACATAGCTATAGCAGATTTTCGGGACTCTGTTGAGGCCGCTTACATTTGAAAACATGGCTATTCCTAGGGCTACCCTAGGGTCGAGGACACGGAAAATTGAACTCACCTTGCAGCCCTTGAGGATGTGATACCACACCGAGGTGCCTCCGAAGTCGATGTGAAAGTATATAAATAAATAAATAAATAACTCACCTTGCACCCCTTGAGAATGTGGTACCACACCGAGGTGCCTCCGAAGTCAATGTGAAAGTCCGTGTAGCAGCCCTTGACGCTCATGAGGCAGTACTTCTGCACCTTGGGGTACTTCATCTCGTCTATCGCGTTGGTGGACTCCACCTGCGCCTCCTTCAGGTGACGCGGCCACACGCAGTCCACCCAGTCTATCTGGCGCACCTGCGCAGAGGGGGTTTTCGATTTCCAATTATTAAAAAAACATTTTGAGTTTGAGTTACAAAATAAATTCTCTAAATAAGTTAGAATTAGCTTAAGAGGTAACAATATTGTATTAATAATTTATTGTCAATAAAGCAAATAGTTCAAATTCAAAATTCTCCGTATTTCTTTATCCCATAAGATATATGTATAAGACCTGTTTGGCTGCTGGAGTAAAGGGACTTTTCAGTCTTACCTCGGCAGTATAAACAAGGTATATTCTATTTAAAACATGCTATATTCTATTTACTATTTATTTTATAAACATTGGGATCAAGCTTTATTTACATCTTTTATATACAATGAACATGGTAACAAGTTAAGACTATTGGAGTCCTATTATTCCAGCAGTAAGCCCAAGACATATTATTATGTGGTAAAAATCCCGAATATGATGATAACTTGTCATGTCCCGGCTGGGTTTCGAACCCACGACCTCTGGAATCTTTGGATTCACAGAGTGCCGCCTATACCACTGAGCTACCGGGACAGACCGGGACAAACACAAACACCCTGTTCCTAAAAAGTAGTCTCTCACACTCGACTGAAACACTTCTGAAGGTTGATTCTAACAACTAAAGAAGTTACTGAAATCAGTCCTAAAAGAATCTTAAGCTACACACTAATAGCGTTGACCTCTTTTAGAGTTACAGGGGCATGTCACAAAAGATCTATTTAGTGACGAACAGCTTTTGTAGCCGACAGCCCTACTTATACCAATACCAATGTCCTTAAAAATCGATTTTAAATGTTGAAAACTGAAACACAAAATTCAATCGGTGATCATTTCAGAGCATAAAATATTTAGACCTCACGATTGTTTACTGCGAACCCGTCGCATTGACATAAATTGGATGCAGAAAATATCATTGGATATAATAATATCACCCTTATTCATACTGCCCGATTAGGACTAATGAGTTCCACTAATCTAACAGTAAACAGTCTGTCCCGGTAGCTCAGTGGTAAAGGCGGCACTCTGTGAATCCAAAGGTTCCAGGGGTCGTGGGTTCGAAACCCAGCTGGACATGACATGTTATCCTCCCATTCGGGATTTTCACCACATAATAATCCTCTTTGTAAAATCATATTACAATAAAATAAAATTGATTGATAGTCCTAATTGGGCAGTATAAATAAGGCGACATTATTATTCAACCCAAGACGTATTATAATGTGATCAAAATCCAAAAAGGGGAGTAGAACTTGTCACGCAAGGGGTACCGAAACCGCGACCTCTGGATTACCAGATCGGCGCATTCACCACTGAGCTATAGGGGCTGACTGTACTTGGATTCGAATAGATTGAATTGGTTTTTAATCCTTGGATCGATGTATTGAAACCTAGCTTGGACTGGGCACATCCATGCTGGATGGATCCAATGCAGTGGATCTTACCACAGACGGCTGCTTGACGTAGTTCTCGAGCTTAGTGTGGCTGAATTCCAGTGAGATCACGTTGAGCAGTCTATCCTTGTCCGGGTCTTCATAGTACCTGAAATGGAGCCAACAATGTACTTCGTGTTATTCATTTTTATTTATTTTTAGGGGAAGTCACCGTGGCCGACTGAGTTAGCGCGATAAGCATTGCACGCACGGTGACCTGGGTTCGATCCCCAGCGGGGCAGGATTTGGTCTGCTCTGTCCTTGGGTGTTCGGGGTCCACTCATACCTCGTGAGGAAAAACGTGTAGTGGCTTGAATGAGAGCAGCGACCAGTGGCGGAATGATAGGCAAAAACAAGATATCAGGATATTAAATATGGAAAAGTCCTTTAATTCTGCCCTACCCACTAAAAATTGTGATATAATAATATAAAGAAACACATTTATTTATTTTTAGGGGAAAAAATCTTTCAAAAACAGGCGTTGTTTTTTATTTAGAGCTCATGAAAGAGCTCTAAGTGAAAGAACCCTCTATTAACACCGACTTTTTCATTTTTTTTAGTTTCTGTCCTGGAACCGATATATGAACATACATTATTACATTACTTGGGTACCTAACTTATTATATCACATCTTTAGTGGGTGCACAGCATTATACGAGACTATTACTCATTTTTCCAAAAAATGTAGCTACTCAAACATCCACATGAGCTTGGACCTAGCAGGATAACTAACATCTACATGAGCTTGGACCTAGCAGGATAACTAACATCTACATAAGCTTGGACCTAGCAGGGACATGTGAACACCCACCTCTGCCACTCCTTCATGCTCATCTCCACGTTCTTCTGCGTGTTCACATCCATCACGTCCAGGGGCCGGCGCGATCCCACGGAGGTGCGGATGTCATTGATGGAGAAGGAGGAGGAGGGGACCTGCAGCCCCAGGCCTGTCTTCTCCCGGAACAGCAGGGGCGTGGAGAAACCGTACCTCTGCAGGTAGCCGATGTTGAAGTCTGGCAGGGGAGGACGGAAAGGGTTAATATTAAACATAGGTAGTCGATGTTGAAGTCTGGCCATGGAGGACGGAAAGGGTTATTATTGAACATATTGGATCAAGTTTTATTTACATAGAATATATACAATACATAGAAAATGAAATTAACCGATGTTGAAGTCTGGCAATGGAGGACGGAAAGGGTTAATTATTAAACATATTGGATCAAGTTTTATTTACATAGAATATATACAATACATAGAAAATGAAATTAACCGATGTTGAAGTCTGGCAATGGAGGACGGAAAGGGTTATTATTAAACATATTGGATCAAGTTTTATTTACATAGAATATATACAATATATAGAAAATGAAATTGACCGATGTTGAAGTCTGGCAATGGAGGACGGAAAGGGTTATTAGTAGCCGATGTTGAAATCTGGCAAGGGAGGACGGAAAGTGTTAATTATTAAACATAGGTAGCCGATGTTGAAGTCTGGCAGTGGAGGACGGAAAGGGTTATTAGTAGCCGATGTTGAAATCTGGCAAGGGAGGACGGAAAGTGTTAATTATTAAACATAGGTAGCCGATGTTGAAATCTGGCAAGGGAGGACGGAAAGTGTTAATTATTAAACATAGGTAGCCGATGTTGAAGTCTGGCAAGGGAGGACGGAAAGGGTTATTAGTAGCCGATGTTGAAATCTGGCAAGGGAGGACGGAAAGTGTTAATTATTAAACATAGGTAGCCGATGTTGAAGTCTGGCAGTGGAGGACGGAAAGGGTTATTATTAAACATAGGTAGCCGATGTTCAAGTCTGCCCATGGAGGACGGAAAGGGTTATTATTAAATATAGGTAGCCGATGTTGAAGTCTGGCAATAGAGGACGGAAAGGGTTAAGGGTTGGTTGGAAGAGATTGCCTAAGGCAATAACCCCGCCCTTTAGTTAGGACATATATTATGTATATATTTATTTATTTTTTTCTTCTATTATATTGTATATTATATGTCCTATTACCTAATAAAGTGTAAAAAAAAAATATTAAACATATTGGATCAAGTTTTATTTACATAGAATATATACAATACATAGAAAATGAAATTAATAGAACAAAACTTGATGAAGGGCGGTGCTAAATCCAACGGCATTCTCTTCCTAAGGTTTATTCATTTTTACAATAAAATTACAAATGCTTTTTTTTTACAATTACAAAACCCTGAAGTAACATCTTCGTAGCAAATAATTAAAAAAGACTGATAAGAACAGATACTACACTTTGATCTTAACCAAAAGACCTAGAAGCGATTTTTTTAAATAAAAAAAGCACTTGTACTGTATAATTTTTTCACAAAAACAACAAACCAAAAAATACCCAATCTATACTGCCGGTGTGAAATCTAATCTTTCAATATGAAAAAGTGCTTGGAACCAGTAGAAAATGTAAAAAAAGTTTGGAACATTTCTATGAAAACCTCGGACATCCAAGTACAGAGTAGAAAATTTCACCGCTGCTAGGGATCGAACCCAGGTCTCCGTGCGTGCAAGCCTACTCCACTCGGTCAAGGTGAGTACTATTTCTTACATATAAAACAGAAAAAAGGACTACCTACCTACCTATGTTTGTTTGTTTGTTTGTTTGTTTGTCCAGAGTTGTTTAGCCAAAACGGTAAGAGATAGCGAAAAATGTCTCAGAATTGACCCCCCCAAAACCATTATAGCTTTGTCCAGAAAAATTATAAAAAGTTCAAAAAGGCATTGCTGTCCAGCAGTACGGCCATGCCTTAGTAAATTTGAAATTTAGTCCCGTTGCAAAGCACGGGCAAACGGCTAGTTTCTTACATACGAGAAAGATAGAAATAATAAACAATAACAAAGCTCCTAATGGAACTCTTAGCGATGTTAAGACTTTACGATTAGATCAGTAATTGGAAGGTACTTGTTTGCTTGCTTGCCACGTGGAAAGTCCATGGGTTCGCTTCCAAGAGCTGACAAAAAAATTGTAATAAAAATTCAGTTACAGATGTTGGTAGGAGATGCCTTACGGTACACTCATTTTGAAGGAGCACCAAAATGGAAAAGTATTCTGTCAAACCTTGCCCATCAGAGTGAGGCATACTATGGGATGGGCAAGCAACGACACAAGCCAGAACCGCCTAATGTTAGAAAAAAGCTATGAAACCCTATTTTTTGTTGTTGTAAAATCTACTAATTGAGTAAATGCAGGCCTCCGTGGCTCAGTGGTTAAGAGCATTGGTTGCTGACCCGGAGGTTGCGGGTTCGAATCCCGACCGGAGCGGAAAATTCTAAAGCGAGTTTTTCCGTTTCTGGAATGGCATGGATGTAAAGGTAAAGTGCCCTGAAGTAATGCGAAAGCGGTTCCGGGGCACATATACCCCTAAAAATAAATAAAAAAATGTCCAACTTCGTGATATACCCTGTAGTCATTGTAAAAAAAAACTAATTGAGAGAAAGCTCACCTGTCCCGTGCATCTCCTTGACGAAGTTCTGAATGAAGCGATCGGACTCGAGTTTGTCCTGCAGGTTGAAGGTTCGTTTCCCCTCGATGTCATCATCTCCCAGCGTCCAGTCGTCATCCGTGTAGAGCTTACGCTCTTTGCGGTCCCGCTGTGGACAGAAGAGGAAGATATACAGAGGACTGCTAACCCGAGAGCCGGGGGTTCGAGGTTCCGCCGACATGCGGCGAATTTTAGTGAGCCGTGTTTGAGTCTTTGTGACACTACTACATATTATTAAACATATTTGATCAAGTTTTATTTACAAGTAACATGGAATATATACAAACATAGAAATTAAAATTAACAAAACAAAACTTGATCAAGGGGGTGCTAATGCCAACGGCATTCTCTTCCTACTCACATTACTACTCACACTAATATCTTTTTTTGTCTGTAGTAGTTGGAGAAGAAGGAAGAGGATGAGGAGGAGGAGGAGAAAAAGAAGAAGGAGAAGGAAGAGGAGAGTTGGGTACTAGCTCTTGTAGAAGCAGCACTCTCACTAATCTCCCGGATGACTCCTCTGATTTCAAAACTCCAACTACTAATGAGTAGGAAAAGGAGGAGGAGGAGGAAGAGAGGAAAAATAAAGAGGAGAGTAGGGTGCTAGCACTAGTAGAAGCAGAAGAGACAGCACTCTCACTAATCTACCGGATGACTCCTCTAATTCCATAACTCCAACTACTAATGAGTAGGAAAAGGAGGAGGAGGAGGAAGAGAGGAAAAATAAAGAGGAGAGTAGGGTGCTAGCACTAGTAGAAGCAGAAGAGACAGCACTCTCACTAATATCCCGGATGACTCCTCTGATTCCATAACTCTAACTACTAATGAGTAGGAGGAGGAGAAGTAGGGAGAGAGGGACAATAAAGAGGAGAGTAGTGTACTAGCACTAGTAGAAGCAGAACAGACAGGACTCTCACTAATCTCCCGGATGACTCCTCTAATTCCATAACTGCAACTACTAATGAGTAGGAGGAGGAGGAGAAGTAGGGAGAGAGGAAAAATAAAGAGGAGAGTAGTGTACTAGCACTAGTAGAAGCAGAACAGACAGGACTCTCACTAATCTCCCGGATGACTCCTCTAATTCCATAACTCCAACAACTAATGAGTTGAGTAGCAGGGAACTAGCAGCGCTCGTTTCATCAAGAGTACAGAGACGAATCGCGAGGGGAGTTTAGCTTAATACGAAATAATCACTATTCACTAATCAGTCAAGTGTTACTGTTAAGCTAGTGTGGCGTGTTGCTCTACAGAAAGAGTGAATGTGGCGATGTTTTTGCGCGCATTGCACACAATACATAATAGTAACGAAAAATTTTCGCACCAGGCAAATAGAAATAGAACCTGTGTTTCTATAAACACATATAAATAGACCCGGCTGTTTTGCGATCGATCGATTTCTGAGTCCTTCATCGAGCTGATAACATTCCTGGTCGATTAGGCACTCTACTTGTTCCAAGAACTTTTAAATAAATTTTTATTTCCAATTTGTAAATACGACGTTCGTAGTAAGTTGATTTTAACGTGACCCCTTCGGGTATTATCGATTTGAGGGAATAAATTGACGTAAAGCAAATCAGAAATACGCGAATGTCTCTGAATCAATTAAGTAGAGGAAGGAAAGGAAATCTCTTCATCCCAGTTTCTTGATGAGCAAAGCTTTTTTTGAATTCCTTCCATATGATACGATTGTTATGTCAACTTTCGAAAAAAATTCCAGGAAATTCAGGAAAAAACAATGAAAGAAAATCCCACTTGTTGATCATAGGCTCACTCCAGAAAGTGGCTCTCACTCTTAAAATCCTCGAATCTTCTTTTCAACCGTCAAATTTCGTTCATAAAACACTTTGATTTTGTTCAAATCTATTATTTTACCCCAAATAACCCAAGAGAAAGCTTTCTGGAATGAAGCCCCGGCTGTTCGGATTATTTACTCAAAGCACAGCAGTCAAGAAAATTCCCACAAAAAATCCCACCCGAAATAAAAGTCCCACGATTCTTTGTCGAAAGAAGAGTCGGTGAATGAGGGTAGTTCTCGCGGATGGGGTGACACCCCCCCTCCCATTTCACTTGAACGCAACATGGCGTTCTCAACACCCTCTGACGGGCGAATCGATATCGTAATGTCTTCTCCGAAAGGGAAGAGGGGCGGGGGAGAGTAGGAGAGGGGGGAGAGGGGGAATTATAAAGAAAGGGAGGGAGAGAGAGAGAAAGGGTGAGAAGTGAGAAATATCCTGAGGGAGTAAGCGACACAGAGAGGAGCTAAGAAAGCGATGTTTCAAATTTCAGCGAATTTATTTTTTCCAAATTAATTTTATCTTTATTGACATTTGACGATGCAATTATTTGGGTGTTTAAAAGAATCATTTGAATTAGATAAAAAGAGAGAAAGTGAGGAGAAAAACAAAACAATAAAGAGAAACCCGAGTGAATAAAAATATCTAACAGAGGGGAGGAGAGAATATATCGAGAAGAAAAATAAATAAATACACTCGAACCTGGATATAAGAGAACAATATCTAGGTCTAATTAGGTCTAATTAAAGTAAAAATAAACTGTTATAATAAGAGAAACCTGGATAAAAGAGAACAATTTCCAGGTCCAATTTAAGGGAAAATAAACTCTTATAATAAGAGAAACCTGGATGTAAGAGAACAATTTCAAGGTCCAATTAAAGGGAAAATAAACTCTTATAAAAAGAGAAACCTGGATATAAGAGAACAATTTCTAGGTCTAATTTAAGTAAAAAATAAACTTTTACAATGAAAGAGTAAAATCCTGGATATAACAGAGAGAGAGAAAAAAAATTGCGGAATTAGAGTAAGTAAGTAAGTTATCAGTTATCATAATATCTGTGTTGATCACTTTCGTGATGTCACAATACTACTCAAATTCGCTTGACTAAATCTTGGCTGAAACCAGGACTTGAACCACCGACCTCCAGGTTACAAGTCCGCCGCCTTATCGATCAAGCTACTGAGGTCGGTAAATTCCAGAATTATCCACGTTCGACTTTAAGACATCTTCTTAACTATATAGGGAGTCTATTTTTTCTAGAATTCCTATCGAAGCACCCGCAGATCCCCTACCCAGAGAGTTCTAGGTTCCAGTGGTGACTTGGGTTCAGGGTTTCATGGAGGGGGCTGCAAGTGGATTTACTTTCATGGAGGGTGCAAGTGGTTATGAGACGAGATAAAGAACAGGGATGCGTCCGCAAGTGAGATGCGGGCTAGCACGACGGAGAAATATCGTAAGCATGATACAGAATACGATAAGATTCCGATGAAAAATAATTCGGGTATCACGGTGTGGAATACGGCAGAAATTTTGTGAACGAAATGCTTTCGATAAGATATCAAACATAATTGGACTAAATTATTATTTACGTATGTGTTATAGTACGGAATTTAGAATCTAAATAAAAAGTTAAGTTCACTAGGAGTCCTGGTTTGATTTTTAAAAAATACGTACGTACACGCGTACGTAACGTAGACGTAGACTGGGGTATACGTATGTCATTGATATATTATATGTATGTTTCGGGAAATGGCCTATTAGGGGACTTGGACTTTTATAATAAAAAATACACGAAATACAAACAACCTCATTTTATTAAATTGTTTGCAATTTTAAGTTAGAGGAAAGTTCAGTGTCACTTTTATCATCATACTTATTGTAATTTAAAAATAAAATAATTATCTGCGGACTTACAGGTTAGGTGGAAGAGATTGCCAAAGGCAATAACCCCGCCCTTTAGTTAGGACATATATTAATACATATTTATTTATTTTTTCTTTTCTTATATTGTATATTAATTTGTAATTATCTGTGTTGTATATGATATGTCCAATTAATGAAGTGTTAAATAATAATTTAGAAAGCTCCTTGCGATTTACGATATACGAGGGGCACTAGACTTTCCATTGGTATACGAGTATACCGGTCCGATACTCTGACAAAACAAATGTTTTTAATGTAATGTAATAATGTATATTTATTTTAGTTTTTTTTACAATTTTTGTGGCACTCTCCCTAAGGAATACTTCTAAGGATTTTTTAAAATCTACTTCTAGCCTGCACGCGCTGGTATGGCTGCATAAAGCCTTGCTAGGATTTTAAAATTTTAAGCATAAAAATTTCAAGTCAATATTGTAGGAAGAAATTGATATCCAAGGCGTTTAAAGGACTAGTAGACAAGCTCAAGAAAGAGATGGGTTAAGAAAAGAGAAAAAATGTTGTAATAGGTAAAATGTTTGCGAAATAAATGATAATTTTACAAAACCAGAGACTGTATAGCAAGGCTTCTTAATATGTAGGTATAACTCTAAAATGGCTATTCCCATTTAATTACATTGACTATAATTATATTGTTGCATTTTTTTTCCATTAACAAAACGTTTCTGTATATCGTCATTTTTCTATTATATAATTTCTATTTCTTAAATATAAGTCCGTATCCGTCTTCTTCAATTTATCTCTCTCATCTTTTCTATTCCAACTGACCACCTACCACCATGCCTTTGACTTTTCTTACCATACTATGTCAATCAGGCGCGGCCGGTGGGAAAATGTTCTGGGTGTGCCGCCACATAAACCCGACTGAAATGGGATTTATACAGTCGATATTTCAGTCTTTAAAGAGTTTGAGTTTGTTAACCAGGCCAATCATAATAATTGTGGATGAGTTATTCTAGAAATGTGTGATCATTTTCTTTGTGTACGAGCTAGGAGAAAATTCTCTCTTTTTCTTTTTCGTCTGGGGGTACTCAGGAGTTCCGCAGCTCCTTAGCACCGGCCGCGCCTGATTTCAACACTCTCCATGTTTTTACCTTCTTTCTCTCCTCTCTGTCTTTCTCTCTTGCTCTTGGGCCCCTTGGAAAGGTTTAGAGAAGCAGAAAAATGTGGCGACAGAGTAAAGATACTCGTATACGTAGGAGGTAATGAGTGAGTGAGTATGTGTGTGTGCATGTGAGAGAGAGAGAGAGAGAGAGAAAGATAGAGCCAGAGAGGGAGAGAGAGGGAGAGAGAGGAAAGATAGAGCCAGAGAGAGAGAGAGATAGAGGGTGTGAGAGAGGGAAGGAGAGAGAGAGAGAAAGATAGAGCCAGAGAGGGAGAGAGAGAGAGAGAGGGAAAGATAGAGCCAGAGAGAGAGAGAGATAGAGGGTGTGAGAGAGGGAAGGAGAGAGAGAGAGAGAGAGAGAGACTTGGGAGGGAGAGATATAGAGATATTAAGGACGAAATGAGAGAGAAGAGGAAGAAATATTTATGAAGTTGAAGTCAGACTGACTTGTCAGTAGTAACTATGTCTTTCTTCATACACGACCTGGTTGTGTATATAATACCACCTTATATCCTTCTCTGTACCTGAAATTTTTGGAACTTGACGTTTTTCCACTGGGCATTTAAAATGTGAGGGTGCATTGTGGAGAGATACTTGCATTTGCCACTTGGTTTTTTTTCAACCAGGCGTTTTAACACTTTTAGTAGACTTTTCAAGTCCTTCGGCGTCGATTCTTTTGATGTTTTAGACGCGTGTATTAGACAGTTGTTTTCAGGTAATTTAGAAGGAATAGCAACACCGCTTTCTTCTCTTCCACTTACCGTGCGGGTTTTATATTTCTTCCGTTTCTTTTCTTCCACTTACCGTGCGGGTTTTATATTTCTTCCGCTTTCTTCTCTTCCACTTACCGTGCGGGTTTTATATTTCTTCCGTTTCTTTTCTTCCACTTACCGTGCGGGTTTTATATTTCTTCCGCTCGCCGTTGTGTGAGGATCCGGCTGACCCTGCCGCCTCCTCGTCCATACTGAAAGCTTGCTTCAAGTTGTTCTTTGTGGATGCTACACGCGAGTGTGTCCTCTCTGGTCTCCACGTCACTTCTTGTAAGATTAGACACACGAGCAATTCTCTAACAGAGTGCCATTAAAGAAAACAAAGGTTGCCTTGTACAAGAGATGCTCTTGAGAATTTTCCTTAATGGTGGAGTCTTTCATAAATATTATTCATCGTGGACACTAGACACTTTCCTGGGAGTTCATGGGGAATAACGATGCCGAGTATATAATACGAGTAGTTATTGCGCTACACGAGGAGGTATTGCCGTAGAGCTTGTCAGAACATAGCTTTAATGCACGAATAGCTCAGTGGTTCAGCACTCGCTTGCCATGCGGAAGGTCCCGGGTTCGAAACCCCGCGCCGACAAAAAAAATTGTATTCATAAATTAGTTACATGCAGTTGTTTGTAAGGGATACCTTCCGGTGCGCTCGGGTTGACCCAGCACCTAAATTGGAAGTAATGTGTCACTTCTCGCCCATCAGAGGGGAGGCATACTACGGGATGGGCAGGCTGCAACACAGACCACAAGCGTCTACAGTAGCTCCTGTTTCATGGCTACGAAATAAAAAAGGCTGTGAAACACTCTTAAAAATAAACATGTTTCTCATAGATGTTAAAATTTTATCCTTTCTTGAATCGTGCCATTATTGCGAGAAATCAACTCAATGTACTAAATTACAAATTTCCTGGACGAAGGCTTTTTAATGTACGTACGTTATTTTTGGTCTATGAGATAATGGATTAATTTTAACATTTGTGTTTTAAAAATATAATACATGTAAATTATGTGGATTTGCGCGAAGTAGTATCATCACAGCAATGGCGTCTCAGCACCCATGGAAGTTTTTAACTTGACTAGAATTTGAGAAAAAGTATAATTTAAATGAAAACTTTAGAGTCTGAGCAAGATCATTCTATCCAACGACTAAATAGTCCGGTCATTAATAGGGGTTCTACTGTAATAATAATAACTTTAAACTTCAATTCCTTTTTTCCTTCAATAAAGAACGTATTTTTGGAGTACTAACTCATTTCGGTCCACAGTAGAGATGAGCCAGCGTCGATGGCATGTTGAATACACCGGTTCCCTTCAGAACACCGAAGTTAAGCGACATCCAGCGAGGTTAAGACTTGGATGGGTGACCATTCAAATTCTAATTCTCGTGACGCTGGCTTTTCCCGGCCCCACTCAGGCTGGGTGAGGTCAATGTGAGTAGCAGGTTTGTGAGTTTCCTGCGAATGGAGGGTAAAACCCCCGTCGTGATATGACCATGGCAGTTGAAAGCGACGTTAAACCCCACTTAAAAAAAAAAAAAACAGTAGAGATGGACTGTTCTGTTGGCTATAAAGGTTATACCAAGTCCTTTTCTAAGATTTTTTTTTTATTTCTTGAAAGATGACTGTTTCACAGCATTTTTGATTTCATAGCCATAAAACAGCAGCTACTAAAGATGCTTGTGGTTTGTGTTGTAGCTTGCCATCTTGTTGATCTCGTAGTATGCCTCCCTTCTGATGGGTTCGCCGTGTTTGTGAATCGATTTCCCATATAGTTATTAAGTCAATTGTTTGAAGGTGTTCCTTACAAAAAATTGTAACCAAATTATGAATTAAATTTTTTGACGGTTCAGGTTGGAACTCTTTCAGGACAAATATCTTTGATCGTGCGCTCAAAAATACCTCTTAGATTCAAAATTCCTTAAGAAACCTGGAAGTCTGAGAGAAAAAAAGTTCTACCAAACAAAAAAAAAATCCATCCTAAATATTTTCTATAGATACCGTTTTAAAATACCTACAACTGCCTCACATAATTTTGCATGTTTAAGTTTTTGGTCACCTTCTCAAATAACAATCTTGTTGATTGGAAACTAGTCAGGTTCCCCACCCTGCAAGTGCAGCCAAGCACACGAGTGCACTTCAACTTAGTGCACTCTGAAATGCAAGCCAGGCACAGAGCTCTTGACAATACCCCACACTGCAGATGTACTCAGCCTCCGACGCTAGGACAGAGATGAAAGAATCTCGGATACCTCGATCAAAGTTTCGAAAACAATTTGAAATCGAACTTGAGGACGAAACTGAGGATTTCGATCGCCCCGGATGAATCACAGAAAAGTCCGACAGATGCTCCCCGCAACGAATAACATCTCGTTTATCTAATATAAATGAGATTATTTTCGCATTTTTTCACACAATGCTGCGATATTAAAAACAGGCGAACGCGATAGCAGTGAGAATGCAGGCTCTGCTAGGCGAGAGTCACACCAACAGTGACGTAATTTACGAGAAAAAAAAATTGAAATAAAATTCTGTCTGAAAATACGTCGAAAAAAACCAAGCCCTAGCCAATACCAACGCTTGGAGAGGAAAATTGGCTTCCATGTTCTGTAGATATTTCAGACCTTCAATTTTTAGAATATAAAAATCACAAGAAAAAACCTTCCGAGATCTTGAATCGTCTTGAAAATCGGGCGTCGGGCGGTCGTTTATTGCGACGCGAAACGCCGAAAAGCGAACGAAAAACTGTCACGGGGAAAAATCGTTCTTTGTCGAGGCAAGACAAGAGAATTGCGCGCAGGCAAAAAACGAAAAACAAGCGGACGTAGTCTTCCCCTTGCAAGCACGAAGCAGACTAAACTGTTATTCCGAGTCAGACGCAGGCACAGCAGGCAACTCGACAGAGTCCAAAGCCAAAGCAATGAAACGGAGAGTGGAGCACTGAATGGCGAATAGAGGAAGCTTTGGGTCTTGACGATAACATGAACATCCTTGCCCGAGGAGTGACACGAGTCTTCCTCACGTTGCTCTAGGACAGCTAGCCTAGCTGCCTCCACACCCACATGGAACGAGTACGTCAATCTAGAAATACCTTCAGTTGAGAAAGTCTTCCTTGATGCTCTGCCATTATGTAAGAAAAGACCAGTAACAGGAAGCATGTTAATGGTCTAAACTTCTGAACTGCCAAATTTTAAGACGAACCCAACATAAACACTTCTTTTCTGTTCTGTTCTGTTATGGTGCTACTGTAGTATCTGATTTCAGTTATGTGATTAGCTGTTACCATGCTAATAACATGAGTATAGTAATAAAATTGTCTCCACTTTTGCGACATTAATTCGAGCAAAGGCACGATGGCTGAATATTTCCACAGTTGGTTTTTAACCGGCCCATGCTGTCAACTGTGAAACCAAAGAGAGACAACATTGATGGCATTCATGCGAATGTCAAGTTGTATTTCGTTGCTTTTATCTGTCTGTATAGACGACTTGTTAGTCCTCAAAAATGAGCCACAGCCCCAATGTTGATCTTTTTTCACAGATGAATACTGAGAGGTTGAATAGGGGCTAGCTATTCCGTAGCTTCCTATCCAAAAGAGTTGTCCTAATTAACTCCTGATGTAGCTCATACCTCAGAAGAAAATGACTACAAATCTTTGTAGATCTATCTTTCCAGTACAAATTACTTTTTTAATTCCGAGAAATTTCTAGGGGGGAAACAATTAATATATTTATTAATGTACTGCTCACTATGTGAGTTGCCAAAAGAACACAGTATACAAATCAAACTAGTTAGTTATTCCATTTTTCTTTGTTGTTATTATTTTTTTTCTTCTATTTTTCTGTTCTTCTTAGAAATTTGAACTATGGTTTTTTTTTCAGTATTATAATTTTGTACGAAGTAGATATTTAATTCATTCATTTGAATTAGTGGGGAGGTCCAGTTGTCAAGCTATTCATGCTCCAGCTCGGAAGTAAAGCACGCTACGAAGTTATTCCCGAGCATGGAGAATCTCGCGCGATATCTCGCGAAGTTCTCTCCGAGCTGACGTTACTTTTTACGACGGAGGAGAACGAATTATGTATGTTCTCGCCTGGCCCGCTGATCTGCCAGCCTGGTGAACTCGATTGAGGTTTGCCTGCTTCTGAGTGCGGAGTTTCTCTCACTCGAGCTCACCGTGCTGTGTTGCAGCCAGCGTTGCCACATGTCTCTGCTTTTCACAGCGTTGTCGGAGGGATTTTGGTGTGTAGGTGAGATATTTGCGAGATGCTTAGATTCACATCCAGCAGATGACTTTGGGGTAATGTACCCAGCAGCATTATCTGTTGTTTAATTTTTATGTCATAAGTCATAAGTAGCAAGTTGCTTTAGGACGATTATTTTGTTTTCGATGGAATATTCCAGCCATGTAATGAACCTCGCAAGCAAAGCCTAAACTATCCATGATTTACTATATTTGTGGATGCATTTCTAAGAATATTTTGCTGACAGAATTCACATCTTCATTAAATTAAACTCTGCAAGCATGATCTTGATAAACCTTCCTCTAGCAGGCATGTTACATGGGATTTTTTATTCGAAGGCAGGGATTTTATAAGGATTCTGTCTTTCGGCAACACCACACTCAGAGCAACGCTGTAATTCCTCGAGAAGACCAAGTGTTGCCGCTTAAGCCAAGGCATAGAGGGGGTCTTGAAGACTGGGGTGGGTGGGGTATCCACAGCGACGAGGTAGGGAGGAGTGCTGGAGGCCCAAGTAGTCCCGTAGGAGGGGGAAACTACTAGTGATTCACTCTGTTTTTCTGTTGACATTGCAGGACTGCAGGATCATCAATTCATCAGGGCTAGTGAGTGAGTGAGTGAGTGGTATACCCTGCCCGGCCTAGGTATAGCTGACTCGAGTCCACTGGGCGAGGCAGTCAACATGAGAATTATCTCTATATATAAAACAGAAAAAAGGACTACCTACCTACCTATGTTTGTTTGTTTGTCCGGAGTTGTTTAGCCAAAACGGTAAGAGATAGCGAAAAATGTCTCAGAATTGACCCCCCCAAAACCATTATCGCTTTGTCCAGAAAAATTATAAAAAGTTCAAAAAGGCATTGCTGTCCAGCAGTACGGCCATGCCTTAGTAAATTTGAAATTTAGTCCCGTTGCAAAGCACGGGCAAACGGCTAGTGTTCTTATAAAAGTCAATCAGGGCAATGTGGAAGGATCTGTGTGTTGAGCTGGGTCGGTCAGGCATTAATATATTTGTTGCAGGCACAGATATTGTGGGCAGTACGATTTCAATGATTGAAATGCTATGATTTGATTAACAAAGTAATAAACAATAAATAACAACTTTATTCCCTTCTTACGTAGTCACGTCGATCTTCTTTGTTTTATAATGGATACTATATAGACAGCGTTGCTTAAAAACAGGACAGTGTTTTTCCTATAACCTAACCTGAGCACAAAATGTCTTCCTGGAGGTCGGACTCCTACCGGACAACAGTTGCGGTACCAGCCATATTGGGCCAGAAGACAGTAACACAAATCTTGGCCCCTATAAAAGGGTTGATGTTAGGAAGCGCAAAAAGACGTAAAATAAGGAGGTAGGAGTGCCAGAAGCAAACAATGAGGAATAGGTTGAACAATGTAGGTTTGGGAAAAGGTGAAGAGAGAAGAAGATTGAATGCGGCGAAACTGCTAAGCTTACCTGTGATTTATCAAGATAAATAAGTAGGTCAAGAGAAGGGTTTTCAGGTCAAATTCACTGCTCTAGGTATGTATAAGAAAAATTTGGATAAATGAGAAAAAAAAATTATTTCTAGGTCAAACTGTACTTACTGCTCCTATACTAAGCCGCAAAGTATCACAATCACATGGTAAGTACAAAACCCAAAATTTTGTTCTCAAATTGTGGTGATTTTTAAGGGAATAAAAAGTTACAAATATTATGTGTATGTTTTTAACAACTACTATATGTTTTTATTTTTTCTTTTTCATTATTTTCTTCATTATTTTTGGTTTTGGCACATATTTTTTTACGGCTGGATGCTCTATTTGATTTAACGTCCTGGATTAGGACGGGGGTTTTACCCTCCATTCGCTGGGAATCGTACCAGCTACCCACATTAACCTCACCCAGCCTGGGTAGGGCCGGAAATGGCAGCCTCACGTGTTTGGATGGAACAGAATTTTCTTCGAAAAGACTGCCCCAGCCGGGAGTTGAACTCGGGAACTCGGGACTACGGGCAGTAGTCTCAACCATTACGCCACGGAGTGCAAGTTATAAACGTGTATAAAACAAAATACATACCATATAAAGTATGTTTCGTGTTAATATAGGCCTTATCCTATAATAAGGAAAGTATTGTATTCGTCGAAAATTTGACCTACCCAGATTTTTACATTTCTGGACGAGTCATAGCCTCAGGATACAAAAGAAGTTGTTTTCGGCTATTGGTCAGTGCGAATAAAAAAATAATTTTGGAATCCTGATCCAATTTACCGGTATTTTGTTGGAGTCCCGCTTGGACCAACTTTTTACTTTCTATTACCTACCTATAAGGTGTAGTAAGTAATTGACCCCAGTAGTAAAGCGATTTTGAGTAGTGTAAGTATAAGTAGTGCTTTATTTAGACTGTCAGCGCAAGACAGGTAGTCCCATTATGCCAACAGTTTAACATAGCACCTCTTTATTTATTTGAGTATAAATCTCTATATATAAATGAGAAATATGGACGGGCTTTGTATCTTTGTAATATCTTTGTGTGTCCGAATTGTTTAGGCGAAACGGTAAGAGATAGCAAAAAATTGATGAGAGATGACCCCAAGTTAAATTGCCGTACAATACCAGGAAAACTTTCAAAAGTCCAAAATTCCAAACCGTCCTTGAGTTATGACCTTCCTCGAGTATTGCCTTGAGGAAGGGTCCGATTTTAAGACAGTCTTTGCTCTGGAACTTGAAATCTATCGCGAGGACCTATATTTTTTATTATTTAGTAACACATTAGATTAAATTAGCTTTCATTTAATTCATTTTAGGCCACATTCTGACGTACCGTTCTAGAGATATAAGCCAGAATGTTCGAAATTTGGACCTTTTTTTCAGACTTTTCACGTTTTTTAGCAGATTCCAGCGCGGAACTTAAAATTTGTCGCGAGGACCTATATTTTTTATTATTTAATAACACATTAGACAAAACTAGCTTTCATTTAATTCATATTAGGCCACATTCTGACGTACCGATCTCGAGATAAAAGCCAGAATGTTCGAAATTTCGACCATTTTTTCAGACTTTTCACGTTTTTTTACAGATTCCAGCACGGAACTTAGAAATTATCGCGAGAACCTATATTTTTATTTTAAAAACTGTCTGAGAACATCACATGATTTTATTTGAGCCCTTTGTTTCCATATTCTGACAAACCGTTCTCGAAATATGGGCCAGTTTGCTACATTATCAATATCTGCTATGATAGATTTGGCTCGGGATTTTGAAATTTACAGCGATGATGGTTGTGTGTGCGTGTGTGCGTGTGTGTGTGTGTGTGTGTGTGTGTGTGTGTTTGTGTGTGTGTGTGTGTGTGGTGATGTGTGTGTGTGGTGATGTGTGTGTGTGGTGATGTGTGTGTGTGGTGATGTGTGTGTGTGGTGATGTGTGTGTGTGTGGATGTGTGTGTATGTGGTGTGTGTGTGTGGTTTGTGTGTGGTGTGGTGTGTTGTGTTGTGTTGTGTGTGTGGGTGGGTGAGTGGGTGTGTGTGTGTGGATGTGTGTGTGGATGGGTGTGTGTATGTGTGTGTGTGTGATGTGTGTGGGTGTGTTGTGAGTGTGTGTGTGTGTGTGTGGGTGGTGTGTGTATGGGTGTGTGTGTGGATGTGGATGTGTGTGTGTGTGAATAGGTGTGTGTCGATGTGTGTGTGTGTGGTTTGTATGTGTGTGGTTTGTGTGTGTGTGGTGTGTGGGTGTGGTGTGTGATGAATGGGTGGTGTGTGTGTGATGGCTTGGCGAAGCGGGTGCAACCCGCTAGTACAATATAAATAGTAAAGCAAATATTTAGTAAAGCGAGTTTGAGTAGTTGTGATATCACGATTGTAATTAACACAGATATGATAACTATCTAACTATAAGGTATAGAAAGAATAAGTATTGTTTTTGGTCGGTTTTTTCGAAATTGAGCTCATAACATTTCTGGACAAACTAGACTCTTCTGATTTCAAAAAGTAATTTTTATCAAATGGTCTGTTCGTATGTATGTGATGTGTGTACTGTGTATGTATGTATACAAAATATTATCTCAAGAACGGTAAGTCGTAGAGCGATGAAATTTGGCATTTAACTGCAGGGCGCTAATAATACAGAACCAGAACAATTTCATGGAAATCCGGTATTTTATTTTTTGGTTATATATCGAGAAAGAATACAAATTCAAATAACTCGTAAACTGTAAGAGCTATCGAAAAATTCAATAGAATTAAATCGTTTTTAATAGTAATCTACCACATTATTACATATTTCGAATAGGTATCAATTTCTGACATTCTTTATGATTTCCTTATGCCCGTGGGTAAAATTTTGTACAATAATGAAATATGTGCAAATATTTCGAAAACGGAAAGATGTGGATTTTTATTTATTTAAAAATATCGTTTTAAATGGTAATTTAACACATATTTTCAGTACCACCTAATTTTAAATTAATTTTCGACATTATTGAAAATTTAACCAGAGATTGTGTAACTCTCTGATAAAACTTCCTGAAGTGTAATAGAAAGTCGTGAGATGTTCACATCAGTTTATTTATTATTCATCCTAGATGGGGGTTGTGACACATCAAATCCAATGATTATGAGGTGCTCAATACGAATTTGACACATCTTTAGCTTACTGTTATACGTTATATCTTCGAGAGGCGAGTGATGGAATTCGACTTACTTTTGAGTGATAAGGAACGTTGTGCGGTGTCACACCCAGTTTATTTATTATTTCTTGCTGACAGCAAAGACACTATGAACTTGACACTTGTATGGCAGAAATCTTGCTTATTTATATCTGATATGGCAAGTACCTACATGCTTAATCACCTGATCAGTAAATAAAAATAGTCTTTCTGTCTTCATAACAATATTGCCACTTCTGGCAGGTGTTTCCCCTGCCACAACTCACAAGTCTTCTTATGCTTCGCTTCCAGGACCCTAAAGTTAACATACATACCTATTATATTTTTTCCCACACGCTTAGTTTATCATTGGAAATTAATTTATATTGTAGTGCATAATCCATAAAGATCCGCAGTAATGTATCAATGGTGCAACTTAACATCGAGCTCCTCTATTGCCATTCCTTGCGAAACCAAAACATCGAGTCAAGAATATACCCGAGTTTAAAAATAATCAGAAGATGGGAGAGAATTGAAAGCAGTGTGTGCAGTGCAAGCCGTAACTCAACGTGAGGTTTGTAAACACCGAACAAAAACTCTTCATAAAAAACTCGATTAACGTCGCTCTACAGCGCATTATTTTCAATGGCGGATTTTCAGCAATATAAGAGAAATGATTTTTAATACTTGATTGAATAATAGTGGAGTCTTAAATTTGTTTCAACTTTCAACTAATTAGTGGACAACTTACCAATTTTCGAGGTGGTTTCGAACTTGATGGAGAGTCCGTCATTTTGAAAATAAATCACACAATCACTACGTAATTTTTTACGAATTGAACGCACGATAAATGGATTTTTCGAAAGAGGTCACGATTTTGAACGACACAGATCTCACGTCTTTCATGGTTTTAACTCGAATCCTCGAATGATTTTTTTTTCAATCGTTGATTGTTGATGAAGAGAGAGGGGAAACTTCAATGAATGCGGGATTCCCCTCCATCACTAACGTATGTAGTTCAGGTAATGGTCGCTAGAAGCAGCACTTCTCGATGCAGCATGGGTGCGGGTTTTCGTAGTAATAATACCCACTTGTGTGGGATTTTTTACTGATGCGAGTTTTTCCCAGAACCATGAAAACTTAGAAAGCTCTCGTCTCAGATCGAAGACCGAAGTTAGTTTAAATTATAATGTTTCTCCCAAAAGAACATCATTTAGTAAAAAATATAGATGGTTGAGGTTTTAAGAAAAACTCCTTGTATAGTAAGCGAATCCAGCTAGTGGCATTCCCTAAATGGAAGAGAATTTATGTAGGCTAGCACCGCCAACCTTGATCAAGTTTTATTTTATAATTTCTACCTTGTATTTGTTTATGTATGTTAATATAAGTTATACATACTTAACTTATATGTACATAACTGCATGTATTGTGTAGGTATAACTTATATGCGAATAAAACTTCATTGAATTTCTTTAATAATAATAATATACCTATACCTTGAGGTAGGTACCTAATATTCATGGATACCTTTCATAAGTTTCATTGTTTTACTTTTTTTTTAAATACAGCATTTCTAATATGACAAATATATTAAGTTGAAAATGTATCAGTTATTAGTCATTTCTTTGCTTATTGGATTTATTTTAAAAAAGAAAAGAAAAAATTGGATTATTAGTTTACCACTGTCTAATTATTGGATAAATTCTAATATTACATTAGCACACTTGAGTAGGTACCTACCTATTAATTACCTAGTCCTACTTGGTAAGTAACGGAACAATTTTATTGAACTAGATAAATAATAATTTTATTATTAAGTTGATTTTCTTGCAAGTTTTTAAGAAGATAGAGTTTCTGTAACTCAAACAAATATACAATTCTTACTAACAAAAGTTATTTTAAAGTAAATATTAGTCTTACGCAGGAAAGTTACATACCTAGAGGAAAATTGAGCCTATTTAAAATATTTACAGCGCCAGTATTATATACTTATAGTGAAATAAATGAATTTGTAACTCAAAAACCAAAAAAGTAGCCTTCATAAGAACTGCATTTTTATAATTAGACTGACAGTCCCGATTATACAATACATATAACCTCATTTAGAGCTAGGACTCATAAAATCATTTAGGTCTAATTAGGCTACTAGGATTTATACCTAAATGAAGTATAAATCTAGTTGTGCTCCTAGGACTCATAACATCATTCATAGTTGGGCTCCTAGGACTCATAACATCATTCATAGTTGGGCTCCTAGAACTCATAACATCATTTATGGTTGGGCTCCTAGGACTCATAACATCATTTATAGTTGGGCTCCTAGAACTCATAACATCATTCATAGTTGGGCTCCTAGAACTCATAACATCATTTATAGTTGGGCTCCTAGGACTCATAACATCATTCATAGTTGGGCTCCTAGGACTCATAACATCATTCATAGTTGTTGGGCTCCTAGGACTCATAACATCATTCATAGTTGGGCTCCTAGGACTCATAACATCATTCATAGTTGGGCTCCTAGGACTCATATTAACATCATTCATAGTTGTTAGGCTCCTAGGACTCATAACATCATTCATAGTTGGGCTCCTAGGACTCATAACATCATTCATAGTTGGGCTCCTAGGACTCATAACATCATTTATAGTTGGGCTCCTAGGACTCATAACATCATTCATAGTTGGGCTCCTAGGACTCATAACATCATTCATAGTTGGGCTCCTAGGACTCATAACATCATTCATAGTTGTTGGGCTCCTAGGACTCATAACATCATTCATAGTTGGGCTCCTAGGACTCATAACATCATTCATAGTTGTTGGGCTCCTAGGACTCATAACATCATTCATAGTTGGGCTCCTAGGACTCATAACATCATTCATAGTTGGGCTCCTAGGACTCATAACATCATTCATAGTTGGGCTCCTAGAACATATAACATCATTCATAGTTGGGCTCCTAGGACTCATAACATCATTCATAGTTGGGCTCCTAGGACTCATAACATCATTCATAGTTGGGCTCCTAGGACTCATAACATCATTTATAGTTGGGCTCCTAGGACTCATAACATCATTCATAGTTGGGCTCCTAGAACATATAACATCATTCATAGTTGGGCTCCTAGGACTCATAACATCATTCATAGTTGGGCTCCTAGGACTCATAACATCATTCATAGTTGGGCTCCTAGGACTCATAACATCATTCATAGTTGGGCTCCTAGGGCTTGGCGGCGGTGGGTGTGGTGGGGGGAATGCTGATGCCATGTTGTGTGATGCGGGTGTACTGGATGTCAATGGGAGCGGTGTTGTCGTAGAGAGAAGGCGCCTGGAAGATGATGCCACACGTGCCCAGGACACAAGCCGCCGTGAACACACAGAGGAAGAAGCGATCCAACACCATGGACACGTACTTCCAGTCCTCGACGATCTGAAATCAAGCGGACAAATTAAAATAGAGAGGTTAGTAAGTTGATGGCATGGATAATCAGAACTGTTAACTGCTGATGAGAGCAAATAAGCTCGAAATAGCTGTCCAGGTATGTTCTGATATTCATGTACATTATACATCTAGTACAACTTCTCACTTTTCTGTTTATACTGATTATACTGATATAATTATGTACATTGAAGTTTTTTTTTAGTTTAATAATAATAATAATAATAGTGAGTAATTTTTGACGAAATTTTACTCCAGTAATTTCGATTCTTCGTTGCATTGGTATGATGGTTTATTGTATACCCAACAAGGCAATCCCACAGTAAAAAACAAATATTATAACTAACGATTTTATGTTCAAACACACAGGTCAGTTTCCGCAAGTCGCTGTCTTTGAAGCTCATGCCTCCCAATGAGGTTGGGATTTTTCGCTTTTCTAGTCTACCTTCATTGCAAGAGAAATGCTTTATTTTAATTTCAATGTTTAAAATTCTCCAGATCGTTGAGCTACATTGATTATTCGAATATAACCGGGGCTTTGTGGTATATTGTCACTGCAATTATTTTTCGTCTTTGGCTAGTATCTTTTTTATAACAAAACTTTATCTCATATCTAAACTGTAATCTAAGTTGATCGTCTGGTTTTAGCGATCAGTATAATCAGTCAGCATAAACATAAAAGTGAGAAGTTGTATTAGATGTACATGAATATCAGAACATACCTGGACAGTGGACAGTTGTTTCGGGCTTATTCGATCTCATCAGCAGGTACTAGTTCTGAATTTTGATGCCATCAACTAACCACTCTATTTTAATCACTTGTAGCACTAAACGAGGGAATAAACTGAAATTAAGCCTTTTTAAGTTTGTATGAAAAATGAATAATGGATGGACTCTCTTTATTATTATTATTATTATACAACGCTTTATTAGGTATAAATGGACATTATGTACATAGAAATAATTAATTTAACAATGAAAAAAAATGGAAACAATAATATATACAATGAAAATGAAAAAGAATAGAAAATATAAAACAAAAACATAAGTCCTAACTAAAGGGCGGGGTTATTGCCTATGGCAATCTCTTCCACCAAACCCTTCTCTTCCACCCAACTCTTTCTTACCTCGTTGTCTTTGTCGGCATCCTTGATGTGTTGAGCAATGAACCGGACCCCCTCGAATGCCGAGAGTATTTCTGGAGTGAGCTGTCGAGGAATCACGTTATCAGCGTCCGCCACTGATGGGAGATAAACATGGTCAGTAATCAGTATGTATACAATAATTGTACATGTTATCAGAGTCCGCCACTGATTGAAGGTAAACAACACGTATTATTATGTGGTAATTCCCAAATGGGAGGAAAACTAGTCATGTCCCGGCGGGGTTTTGAACCCGCAACCTCTGGATTCACAGAGTGCCGCCTTTACCACTAAGCCACCGGGAGATGTTAACTTGTAGAATAGAAGGTTAACTTTTCATGTTCCGGCTGGACTTTGAACCTCTAGATTACCAGACATACGGTGACGTCATGACCCCTGAGCTCATGTATTCACTAAACTCGGCTCGAAATGGAATAAATTATCATGGTGTATTATTTTTCAACAAACTATGTCCCTCAACCGGAGAACTGCCATACCCTGCTTTTAAAACTAAAGTTGAAAATATCCTCCGAAATAACGCTTACTATTCCATATCTGAGTTCTTGTCTTTTGATTTGTGAGCTGACATGACATAGTGCTGTCCATTAACTGTAACAAGTGTAACATATTATTCTAATCCTTAACCTATGCTGTGATTTAGATAGATAGATATATTATATATTATATTTTAAGTTAATTTTAAGTATTTTTTGTTCTTTGTAAAACTGACATGTGTAACAACTTTTATGTTGAGAAACACGAAAATAAAGATTTGATTTGATTTCACTAACCTGAGGCACGGCCGCGATGGTCGTCGTCATGGAGACCACTCTTGAAGTTGGAGCAATCGTAGTTGAGACAGTCCTTGGACCCGTCCTTGATGTCCCCACAAGAGTCAATGCTGTCCCTGGGAAACACCAGGTAACCATCAATGCAAAGAGAAAAAACATTATGAAATTTTCTATGAGTTGAGAGTGTAATATATTTTTTACTTTCCTTATCCACCGACCTCAGTGGCTTGATCGATAAGGCAGCGGACTTGTAACCTGGAGGTCGGTGGTTCAAGTCCCGGTTTCAGCGTAGATTTAGTAAAAGCGAGTTTGAGTAGTTGTGATATCACGAAAGTGAATAACACAAATATGATAACTTTTAACTTTTTAACTACTTTCCTTATCGTACCTAAAGATAGTAATGGAATCACCAAAAAAAAACTCTCTACCTTTGAAACTTTCGGATCTCATGATTCTTATGGACCAGATGCCTTGGATCTATTCAATTTTATTTCCAAGTCTCTGGTCCTGGAAACGAAAGAGAGACGTGCAGCGGAGTACTTCCGACAAAGAGTGAGTTTCGCGGTACAAAGAGGAAATGTTGCATCGGTGTTGAGCACACTAGGGAAAGACGAATTGTTAAATGAAATATATTATGTACCTATATCTAAAAATATAGTTGAAAAAATAAGATTATGTATATGAAGGTATCAGAGTTATTTGTATCCTTGGAATTATTGTATTTTTTTTTTTGTTGATTTTTAACGAGGCCAGAAACTCAAATTTTGGTGAACTCTAGTGTGAAAATTAAGCTCATATTTTGTAAATAAATATCTAACTTTATAAAAACAACTTTTGAAGCATTTATGCATGGTTTCTGATGGCTCTCTATTTTTTCACCTAATCGCTATTTTTCACCAATAGCTGCCAACTTGATTCTAGATTATTATTCATGAAAGAAAAAGGGCCAAACTATAAAACAGGATTAGATTTAATCTAAGTACAGAGTATCCCATAACTCGGTCTGTAGTAAGGGGCGGACCCCAATTCCTCCGATTTCATAGTTTTAGGGGTATATCTGTTATACTTTTAGGGGGATATATGTTGTACTTTTAGAGGGATATCTGTTGTACTTTTAGGGAAATATCTATTGTACTTTTAAGAGGATATCTATTGTACTCTTAGGGGGATATCTATTGTAATTTTAAGAAGATATGTGTTGTACTTTTAGGGGGATATCTGTTGTAGTTTTAGGAGTATATCTGTTGTATTTTTAAGGATATATCTGTTTTACTTTTAGGGGAAAATTTATTGATGGCATATACCACGCTCACCTGTAGTCTCCATCTATGTAGCCGTCCCCATCAGTGATGTCATCTCGGTAGAAGATATCCCCCGGGTTGTAGGGAGGCCGCCGCATGAACAGGATCTTGGGCATGATGTGCAGGAAGATCTTGCGCATGCAGGGGCCCATGGTGTGGGTGGAGGGGCCGCTGGAACCAGATCAATTATTATTGCTGTGGCGCCCAGTTACGTACGACAATGCCTCATTTTGTAGAGTATAATAATAATAATAATAATATCGCCTTATTTATACTGCCCGATTAGGACTATTAAAGCCCAAGACGTTTTATTATGAGGTAAAAATCCCAATTGAGAGGATAACATGTCATGTCCCAGCTGGGTTTCGAACCCACGACCTCTGGAGTCTTTGGATTCACAGAGTGCCGCCTTTTAGCACTGAGCTACTGGGACAGACTTACATATATAAGCACATACATATCGTCGTCCCAAACACGAAGTGGCGTATCTTCAAAATACAAACTTTAGTAGCGTGACGAGATACGTCAGCTCGTTCTTTGAAAGAAATATTCGAAACAAAATATACGCCGAAATTAAATATACTCATAAAATTGGAACGCTCTGAGATAGAGATACGCAACTTCGTGAGGTGATAAAAAACCATGATTAGAACTAGATACGCCAAAAATCTCAAATGTCCATTTTTTGAGATATGCCACTTCGGCGTGTTTGGGACGACGATATATAGTAGTCCAGAGATCCTGAGTTCGATTCCCGGTGGGAGCAGACTTTTCGCACAGAAAATTCTGTTCCCTCCGAAGGTGTGAGGGTGGCAATTCCGGCCCTACCCAGGCTGGGTGAGATTAATGTGGGTAGCTGGTACCATTCCCACCGAATGGAGGGTAAAACCCCCGTCCTATCTACCTCAAGTCAGGACGTTAAAACCAAATAAGCAATTTGAGCGCCCCGCCCATTGAGCTCACCGGAAGTGGATGTTGAGCACCCCCACCGTGACGCAGATGGAGAGGGAGACGATGATCATGGTGAAGAGGAGGTACTTGCCGAGGAGGGGCACCGCCAGGGAGGTGGGGGGGATGATCTCCGCCAGCAGGAGGAAGAACACGGTCAGCGACACCAGGATGCTACTGCAGAGAGACACCTGGAAGATAACGTACAGATAGAGACACCAGGATGCTACTGCAGAGAGACACCTGGAAGATAACGTACAGATAGAGACACCAGGATGCTACTGCAGAGAGACACCTGGAAGATAACGTACACATATAGACACCAGGAATACCAGGATGCTACTGCAGAGAGACACCTGGAAGATAACATACAGATATAGACACCAGGATGCTACTGCAGAGGGACACCTGGAAGATAACATAAAATTATTTTTTAGCATCCTCGGGGCTGCCGCCAACTTTTATCAAACTTGCCCATGTCTGTGCCAAAATTTGTTCGGGCAAATGTCGAGTGTTTTATTTAGTAAAAAAGTTTTTTCGTGTGTTTTTTTCTGTTCAGGTGTAAAAAAATATGACAAACCAAACCGTAAAAAACAAAGTAGTGTAGCTAGAAACATCGAAATTTTGTTGGCTTTCTGCAGAATTGTTCAGAATCAACTCATCTTAAAAAGGAAACAAGTTCTGATCTGAAGAATAAGCCAAAGTCGGACTTTTTCAGAAAGTTGCAAAAAATCACTTTGTGCAGTTACAAAGGCGAATCCGGAAAAACGGATTGGAGATCCGGGCTGGAAAGTCATCTACCATTAACGGGTGTAAACGTTTTTTTGGTCCACCCTGTAGACACCAGGATGCTACTGGAGAGAGACACCTGGAAGATAACATACAGATATAGACACCAGGATGCTACTGCAGAGAGACACCTGGAAGATAACATACAGACATAGACACCAGGATGCTACTGCAGAGAGACACCTGGAAGATAACAAACAGATATAGACACCAGGATGCTACTGCAGAGAGACACCTGGAAGATAACATACAGATATAGACACCAGGATGCTACTGCAGAGAGACACCTGGAAGATAACATACAGATATAGACACCAGAATGCGACTGCAGAGAGACACCTGGAAGATAACATACAGATATAGACACCAGGATGCTACTGCAGAGAGACACCTGGAAGATATCATACAGATATAGACACCAGGATGCTACTGCAGAGAGACACCTGGAAGATAACATAATAATAATAATATATAATAATAATAAAATGCTTTTCTTTGTGTAATTATGTCACAATTTTAGTGGGTAGCGCAGAATCATAGGACTTTACCACTTTAATTTTCAATATCTTGTATTATTTTTTTTTTTTTGCCTATGATTCTGCCAGTGGTCGCTGCTTCACATCAAAGCAGCTACTCATTTTTCCTCACGAGGTATGAGTGGACCCCGAACATCCAAGTACAGAGCAGAAAAAATCCTACCCCACTGGGAATCGAACCCAGGTCACCATGCGTGCAATGCCAAGCGCGCTAACTCACTCTGCCACGGTGACTACTGGAAGATAACATACAGATATAGACACCAGGATGCTACTGCAGAGAGACACCTGGAAGGTAACATACAGATATAGACACCAGGATGCTACTGCAGAGAGACATCTGGAAGATTTTCATTCTAAAGTAAGGATCCCACTGAGTGCAATATTTTGTTGCGCAAAGCTGCGCATTGTTTCATGATCAACGTTAGGATCAAATGAGATCGAACCTCACTGACACTTTCTTACTATTTCAAATTTGAGAGTAAGCACAAGCAAGCGTTCATTGAATGCTAAACTCAATATTGATCACGGATACCAAAATTGAGATAAATCTCAAGTTAACTATCAATGTAGAAAAAAATACATTTCAATATTTATTTTTTTTCCTCTTCTATCAGAGTGACAAGCCAGAATAAAGCCTAACGTCTACAGAGCATAAAATATAAGACTGGACAATCTGGACATAGAGTTACTTACCTTCTCCCCTGAGTCAGTAGGCAGGTACATAACATGTTAGACTGGACATAGAGTTACTTACCTTCTCCCCCGAGTCAGCAGGCAGGTAGTAGACCAGCACGGTAAGGAAGGTGATGCCCACGCAAGGAATGATCAGGTTCACCGTGTAGAACAGAGTCTTGCGTCGCATGGTCAGGTTGAAGATGATGTCTGGAATGAAGAAACACGAGTCAGTAGAGTCAGAACAGAGTCTTGCGCCGCGTGGTCAGGTTGAAGATTATGTCTGGAATGAAGAAACACGAGTCAGTAGAGTCAGAACAGAGTCTTGCGCCGCATGGTCAGGTTGAAGATGATGTCTGGAATGAGAAAACACGAGTCAGTAGAGTCAGAACAGAGTCTTGCGCCGCATGGTCAGATTGAAGATGATGTCTGGAATGAGAAAACACGAGTCAGTAGAGTCAGAACAGAGTCTTGCGCCGCAAGGTCAGATTGAAGATGATGTCTGGAATGAAAAAACAAGAGTCAGTAGAGTCAGAACAGAGTCTTGCGCCGCATGGTCAGGTTGAATATTATGTCTGGAATGAGAAAACACGAGTCAGTAGAGTGAAGACAGAGTCTTTCGCCGCATGGTCAGGTAGTACTTCCTCTAATCTAATATTTCACCTGAGAAGGGTTCCTTGCAGCAGGGGTAGTACCTACTCCTACTAATCTAATATCACACCTGAGAAGGGTTCCTTGCAGCAGGGGTAGTACTCGTACTAATCTAATATCTCACCTGAGAAGGGTTCCTTGCAGCAGGGGTAGTACTCGTACTAATCTAATATCTCACCTGAGAAGGGTTCCTTGCAGCAGGGGTAGTACCTACTCCTACTAATCTAATATCTCACCTGAGAAGGGTTCCTTGCAGCAGGGGTAGTACTCCTACTAATCTAATATCTCACCTGAGAAGGGTTCCTTGCAGCAGGGGTAGTACTCCTACTAATCTAATATCTCACCTGAGAAGGGTTCCTTGCAGCAGGGGTAGTACTCGTACTAATCTAATATCTCACCTGAGAAGGGTTCCTTGCAGCAGGGGTAGTACTCCTACTAATCTAATATCTCACCTGAGAAGGGTTCCTTGCAGCAGGGGTAGTACTCGTACTAATCTAATATCTCACCTGAGAAGGGTTCCTTGCAGCAGGGGTAGTACTCGTACTAATCTAATATCTCACCTGAGAAGGGTTCCTTGCAGCAGGGGTAGTACCTACTCCTACTAATCTAATATCTCACCTGAGAAGGGTTCCTTGCAGCAGGGGTAGTACTCCTACTAATCTAATATCTCACCTGAGAAGGGTTCCTTGCAGCAGGGGTAGTACTCGTACTAATCTAATATCTCACCTGAGAAGGGTTCCTTGCAGCAGGGGTAGTACTCGTACTAATCTAATATTTCACCTGAGAAGGGTTCCTTGCAGCAGGGGTAGTACTCCTACTAATCTAATATCTCACCTGAGAAGGGTTCCTTGCAGCAGGGGTAGTACTCTTCGTTGCGGATGGCTGGAACCCGGATGATGTCCCACTCCACTGACAGGTAGAACTCACTCAGGTTGATGCCCACAGGGACAATGTTAGACCCGGGCTTCTGGTCCATGTGCTTCAAATCTACCTGGAAAGTTGCAACATCGAGCAACTTAGAAAGTTAATATCCTAATATAGTCTGGCTGGGGGACGTTAAACAGGGAGAAGACCAGTGTCTCGCTAGAGGACTATAAACAGAGAACAGACTAGCCAACCCTTACAAGCCAGGCTAGCTTGCAGTTTCCTAAGGGTTTAATGGCTTATAAAGGAAAGTCCAAGTCCTCATGATGGTTGATCGCACATAGAAATATGTGGCTCAGGATGAGCCAACTTTGAAATAAAGTTGGCTGGAGACCATCACTCACCCCTCCAGCTATAGCCAAGCTGGCTACAACAACAACAACAACAACATCATATCCTGATATCTTTTTTATCCTAGAATTGCTCCACTCTTCGCTTCTCACATAATAGCAACTACTCAGTTTTCTTAACGAGTTATGGCTGGATTCCGGAAATCCTCGTACAGAACCGAAAATTTCTGACTCCAATGGGATTCGAACCCAGGTCACCGTGCGCCGTGCGTGCATACCTAGCGCGCTACCCATTCGGTCATGATAACTACTTCGACTAGTATTCGGTTATGATAACTACTTCGACTAGTATTCGGTCATGATAACTACTTCGACTAGTATTCGGTCATGATAACTACTTCGGCTAGTATTCGGTCATCATAACTACTTCGGCTAGTATTCGGTCATGATAACTACATCGACTAGTATTCGGTCATGATAACTACTTCGGCTAGTATTCAGTCATGATAACTACTTCGGCTAGTATTCGGTCATGATAACTACTTCGGCTAGTATTCGGTCATGATAACTACTTCGACTAGTATTCGGTCATGATAACTACTTCGGCTAGTATTCGGTCATGATAACTACTTCGGCTAGTATTCGGTCATGATAACTACTTCGGCTAGTATTCGGTCATGATAACTACTTCGGCTAGTATTCGGTCATTAAAACTACTTCGGCTAGTATTCGGTCATGATAACTACTTCGGCTAGTATTCGGTTATGATAACTACTTCGGCTAGTATTCGGTCATGATAACTACTTCGGCTAGTATTCGGTCATGATAACTACTTCGGCTAGTATTCGGTCATGATAACTACTTCGACTAGTATTCGGTCATGATAACTACTTCGGCTAGTATTCGGTCATGATAACTACTTCGACTAGTATTCGATAATGATAACTACTTCGACTAGTATTCGGTCATGATAACTACTTCGGCTAGTATTCGGTCACGATAACTACTTCGGCTAGTATTCGGTCATGATAACTACTTCGACTAGTATTCGGTTATGATAACTACTTCGGCTAGTATTCGGTCATGATAACTACTTCGACTAGTATTCGGTTATGATAACTACTTCGGCTAGTATTCGGTCACGATAGCTACTTCGGCTAGTATTCGGTCATGATAACTACTTCGACTAGTATTCGATAATGATAACTACTTCGACTAGTATTCGGTCATGATAACTACTTCGGCTAGTATTCGGTCACGATAACTACTTCGGCTAGTATTCGGTCATGATAACTACTTCGACTAGTATTCGGTTATGATAACTACTTCGGCTAGTATTCGGTCATGATAACTACTTCGGCTAGTATTCGGTCATGATAACTACTTCGGCTAGTATTCGGTCATGATAACTACTTCGGCTAGTATTCGGTCATGATAACTACTTCGGCTAGTATTCGGTCATGATAACTACTTCGGCTAGTATTCGGTCATGATAACTACTTCGACTAGTATTCGGTTATGATAACTACTTCGACTAGTATTCGGTTATGATAACTACTTCGACTAGTATTCGGTTATGATAACTACTTCGACTGGTATTCGGTCATGATAACTACTTCGGCTAGTATTCGGTTATGATAACTACTTCGACTAGTATTCGGTTATGATAACTACTTCGACTGGTATTCGGTCATGATAACTACTTCGACTAGTATTCGGTCATGATAACTACTTCGACTAGTATTCGGTTATGATAACTACTTCGACTGGTATTCGGTCATGATAACTACTTCGGCTAGTAAAAAGCAGTTTTCAATTTTCTCTCTCAAAATTCTTCAAATATTTTTATTTTTTATTTTTTGGTTTAACGTCGCTTTCAACTGCATTGGTCATATCACGACGGGGGTGTTACCCTCCATTCGCAGGAAACTCACAAACCTGCTACCCACATTAACCTCACCCAGCCTGGGTTGGGCCGGAATGCCAGCATCACGAAGTCTTTACCTCGCTGGACGTTGCTTAACTTCGGTGATCCAACGAGAACCGGTGCATTCAACGCGCCATCGACGCTGGCTTTTAATTTTAAACTTCATTAATGTCAATCCTTTTGATATATTTTAGTGTCATTCAAGTTTTTCACAAAGATATCTACACAACCACTAAGAAATCAATTTCAATGATCTTAGGATGTATGTTGGACGATAATGATGTATGTACAAAAAGGAGTGTAGAATTTTGTTTTAAATATGTGAAAAAGGCAATAAGATTGCGAAATAAATGTCAAAAAATAACGTGAAAATGCACATCAAATTGAATGATATCTCAGAAGTTACCTACATTTGAAATTCGGGACGACACCTCATTCCGTCCCGCGAATTTTTTCTCTCAGGTAGTCGATACTCGATTCCGTCCCGAACCTCTCAGATCAATCACTGAATTCCGTCCCGTCACTTATCTTATGCACCTATGTACTATGTACATAAGTACATAGAAGGCATGGTCTTCTATGTATCTTACCTAACCCTACTATATTCTTGAGGCATGGCCTTCTATGTATTTTACCTAACCCTACTATAAACCTGAGGCATTGCCTTCTATGTATCTTACCTAACCCTACTCTATTCTTGAGGCATGGCCTTCTATGTATCTTACCTAACCCTACTCTATTCTTGAGGCATGGCCTTCTATGTATCTTACCTAACCCTACTATATTCTTGAGGCATGGCCTTCTATGTATTTTACCTAACCCTACTATAAACCTGAGGCATTGCCTTCTATATATCTTACCTAACCCTACTCTATTCTTGAGGCATGGCCTCCTAATAGGTGAACATCGCCATTGTTCTCAGTTTATTTTACGTGATTGAAAATAAACTGATGAAAAATATTGAATTTATAATTTATGTATTTATTTATGTATATAGGACGGAACAAATGGGACGGAATCGGGTATTGAACCCTTACGATGACCGGACGGAATCAGGTGGTAAAATATTGACGGGACGGAATCGACGCGCGACGGGACGGAATAAGGTGAAGAAAAGGTAAATGGGACGGAAAACGGTGCCTCCCGAAATTCGAACATTTTAAACTATTTTAAATAAAATATTTCATTGAGATCTTCTGGGACTGTACATGCACCCACAATGCTTGCAGCGTTGCCCTTCTTTTACCTATATTAAGTTGAGTTGATTTAAAGTAGTGTCTAGGTAGTTTTCCGTACTGAATATGGCTTCGGTCCGAATTAGAGAACGCTGCTGTGGTGGACACTGGTACTATAGTATCTGATTTCAGTTCTGTGATTGGCTAATACCTTGGTAATAATAACAGAGAGCAAATAAGCTCGAAACAGCTGTCCAGGTATGTTCTGATATTCATGTACATCTAGTATAATATAACTTCTCACTTTTCTGTTTATACTGATTATACACTATAAATATACAGTCTCCGCTACAGCATCGTTCATTATTTTGGTCCTTAGAATCCCCTGTTAAGATCTGACACAAACTGAACATAGATAGTCTACTCTCAAAATACGGTTGGTCTGTCATCCCACGGGTGTGCTGAACGAGGATGGGTTCAATTTGTGACGCGAAACTATAAAATTAATATGAATCATAATAATGTATATCAAAAAGACCAAGGGACCAGCGTCGTTGGAGCGTTTAATGCACCAGTTCTCATTCGATCACTAAAGTTAAGCAACGAGTTCTCATTCGATCCAGCGAGACTATGACTTGGATGGGTGACCAATCAAATACGATCCCTCCTGATTCCCGGCCCATCTCAGGCTAGGTGGGGTTAATTTGAGTAGCTGTTTTGTGAGTTTCCAGCGATTGGAAGGTAAAAAGTAACCCCCGTCGCGATATAACCATGCAGTTGAAAGCGAAGTTAAACGTTAAAAAAGGCCAAGCGTCGTTTTTTAATAAAGCAATAATATAATTACAGATCGTAGACTTCTACAACTCAGCTGAGGGAAGAGCGGAAAGCATACTTGCTGCATTCCCCCTCTGCACTGCCAGGCTGAGACGCTGTTTCAGAGATAATCTCCTGTTTTTTAATTAGTTCCTTTCCTCACCTGGAATCCGTTGTAGGTCCACGACCCGAACCTCATGTTGCAGCTCTGCTGGTCGAACGGAAAGTAGAGGACGTCTATCTTGCAGGAGGACTTGTAGATGGCAGGGGGTGTCCACACCACCTCCCCAGTGTACTTGAGCAGGGCTTTCGTCATCAGAGTCACCTCGTAGTTCCCATCAGCACTGAACAGGAGATGCGAGGGTTTTCTTAGTGATAGGGTCTATTTACCGTAGAACATGAAAAGTTTTTTTTGGCAAAGAGACACTTTAATGAAGAATTGAGAAAAAAGATCGAATTCATCTAAGTAGTAAAAAGACTTTTATAAATTAGCAGATAACAGATCTAAACAAGAAAAATGAAGAGAAAAAATACAGATAAAATTACCTATATAAATGTATGTACTATTGTACATACATATTATTTCCTCAATAAAGGTCGGGGTTATTGCCTATGGTAATCTCTTCCACCCAACCCAACATCTTACTTTTCTCCGCTATTAATTAGACGTTAGAACATGAACAGACTCACTTGTTGAACAGAACGATGTCCGGAAGCCAAATGTGTTCTGACGGAACATACAGGGTCTCCACGCCACCATAATCTATAGGGTCCCATCGTAGCTTGTAGTCCACCCATTTCTGAAACAGAGCAATGAAATTTGATATCAGATTGGAAACAAGGCCGGGATACCACGGAGTACAGCTTTGTGAAGCTTTTGCAACGTTTGATGCTCCGTTCTTCCTTTGAACCCAGCCCAGTGGGTCTACCCGATGAAATGTTTTGAACGGTTCCGGGATCATATGTTTGAGAGGTGGCTTTTAGTGAGGATGATGCACTGTTGTCCGCGTCTCAGTACTCACACTGTTTACTAGGGCTAGGGTATAAAATCTAGTGTTCATCTACAGATTTTACCACCTCTCCTAAAAAAAAACCCCCCATTGATAGTGTAGTCTTGGCTTAAAATATTCACAGTATCTTTATATTCTTCATGTTTGATTCCGCTTCGCACAAAAAGCTCAAATAGCTCAAACCTTCACATTTTATTAACCGTCGATTTTTAGAGCTAAACCATTCCTCAAATAGTCAAATTTAATACGTATCGTTTGAGTAACTTTTCTTGGAGTCGGCCGTTCAGGGTGGTTATTTTGATGCTTAAAAAAAAAAAACATTACAAAAATATAGCGGACTATACGGAGGACTGTGTGTCATGTCATGATTGAGTGATGAATACAGGACACTTGAATTTACCTGTAGAACCCACACATTGGTTGTCATGACCTGAGACTTCAAGTTCTGAAAGCAGAAAATAAAATTCTAATCAGCCTCTATATGGGATGTTAGACGAAAGAGGGAATTTTTGATTTACAATCAGTAAATTATTAGTAGTTTAGACTGTTGCTAAATTCAGTAGTATTTCATAAGTACATAAATTTTATACATATATTTATGTACATAAATATTATTCGTTACAGGTACATAAATATTATAAATATTCGTTATTAAGTTTCAATGATCTCCTAGTTAAGTAAGTATTGTTTCTATACGAATGCCGCAACAAACCAGTTCAAAGTATTTACCAATATCTAAGCTCCTATTGTCGTCTGCATATATTTCTCATGCTTTGAATTTATTCATTCCTCTATTCAGGAATTTTTTTTTGAAAATCTGAACTTTATTCAACTTTAAGGTTATTATAGTAGGAATCCATTTAAGTTCAATTTACAGTTTTTTCCTTAAAAATACCCTTGAAGTACAATATCTGTTGTACTTTTGTTTACTAAATAACACCATCAGTACCATCACATTCAATGTGCAATTACACACTAACCAATGCGAATTTTTGACTTACCAGTTCAAACAAGTTAGAAAGCTTAAGACCCAAATAGACGGTGAGGGTTTCGGTGTTGTTGGCAACAGGGCGAATCAGACGGTTATAATTACTGAGCAGGTCATCGTAGAGTCGTTTGGCATCGGGGTTCGCCTCCAGGGGTTTCACTGCTCCTGTAAAACAGGTTGGTAGGTGTTTGGAACACTATCTTTCGTCATCAATAATAAGTATTCCCAAAAAGTACACAAGTACCTACCTATAAGGTAACAACAAGAAAAAGATGATTTAAGTCTTAATAAAATAAAACTTATTATTGAAGAAAAAAATTACAATAACAAAAAGTATTCTCTCATAATATATCAATAGAGGTAATCGCAAGATTTTAACATCCAGCGCGTGTTCAACTTCGATTCTCACCTAAAGTAAGTACTGTAAGTAGGTATTTGTTTATGTTGCTGATTCTTCTGATCTTTCATTTCGGGTTCATTGTTTTATAGCTACCTTTCCTTATTGGAGTAGGTTCTGCGCCGTACAATCTAGTGCTTATGCAATGTGCCGTCCTTTTAAAGTTGGTGGAGATGCCTTGTGAACTCTAATACCTATAATTCCTTATTACTTTCCTTATCCTATAATAAGGAAAGTATTGTATTCGTCGAAAATTTGACCTACCCAGCTTTTCACATTTCTGGACGAATCATAGCCTCAGGATACCAAAAAAGTGGTTTTCAGCCATTGGTCCGTGCGTCTGTCTGTGTGTCTGTCTGTGTGTCTGTCTGTGTGTCTGTGTGTCTGTGTGTGAACAGGATATCTCAAGAACGGTAAGAGCTAGAGACTTGAAATTTGGTATGGTAATTAATTTTATACACCAGACGAACCATGAAACTTTTGGTTGAAATCGGCCGCATTCTGCGGCCGCAGGGCCGCAAATATTGGCCGCAAGCACCGCTTCTTTGAATTGGTTAAAGATACAAAAAAAGTTCGAGAACAACATTTTCTCAGATTAAAAAAATAATAGGGGTTCACTCTGATCATTTTTTTGATATCTTTAACTTTTTGGAAACCGGCCCCAATTTACCGGTATTGTAGGGGGACCCGATTGGACTAACTTTTTTATTATTCATCCTAGATGGGGGTTGTGACATATCAAATTAAATGATTTTGAAGTGCTGATCACGAATTTGGCATTGATTTTTAGTTATCTGTTACCGTTCAGTCACCAGTGGTGGAATTCGACTCCTTTTTGGGAGATAAGGAAAGTCGTGTGATGTTTACACCAGATTTTTTTTACTGTGGGGTTCAACGTCGTTTTTTAGAAATAGAAAATCGTTCGTTATACGACATATCTGACTAAAAGTGTGTCACAAAACATACCAGGAAAATCATTTGTAGTGACGGATGGATTCAACTCGAGATGAGTACCTATCATAAGATCATAATATGTATTTTAGGTACCTATTTGGTACTGGGTGTTGTTTAAAACACAGTAAAGTTTTTTTTCGATCAGCTGATTTCAATATCAGCATTGTGTGTTTTTTTTGTATAATTAATTATTCACACATATTTTGGACATCTTACCATACACTACTCTGGGGGAGCATAGCAGATACACAAAGAGAACAACCCTGGTGAAGTACTCCTTGCCAGAGCTAGTCCTCAGCAGTGAGATCAGCATTGTCAGCAAGTGATCAGCCCAAACTTTTCATGGCGCTAGATCAAATTCAGGAGCTGTTGTTTACTTTGCTCAAAGAATGTTTCCTTTAAAATGAAACAATTAACTACTTATTGAAATATTATAATATTATTGTGATGAAAAATAATTTAAAAGACTACGATTACAATATTATCATTATCATAGGGTGGCGTCATCGTGCACGATGGTTGCCAGACAGTGGAATAATGACTCAGCACTTCTCTCACTGTCTTTACAAGGAGGCTAATACCACTGTCTTTACAAGGAGACCCCCAGAACCAAGCAATTTTTTGGTTTAACGTCACTTACAACTTCGTGGTCTAATCACGACGGGGGTAAGTGCAATCTCCAGTGGAAATTCACAAACCATCTACTTTAATTAACCTTAGAAATATTAGCGAACTACTCGTACATAATAACTTCATAAATCTTCAAAATTTACAATTTCAAGATTTTCTTGGAAACAAGGAGATGAAATCAAGTGAGGTACTACTTAACCAAGTAACATTAAAAATGCAATTATTCGTTTCTACATATTTATAAATACAAGAAAACTTAATTATATGAATATTTTATTTATTGAAGAGAAATTTATTATTGTTACACTTATAGTTTCTTGGTTAAAGTTTTTAGAAACCAAGATTATTTATAATCATATATTATAAATGTTGTTAATGTCACTCGTTATCTTTCTACTTCGTGATTACCCTCGTAATAATAATATCAAAATCCAATTCACTAAATAAAATAATAAATTCAATTCACTCTTGAACTAACTGTTATTGATATTCATCTACTGGAAGTGTTTCTCTTACGGTAATATTTATTCATGGATGAAACACTCTTTCCGATCGTTCGCAATGTAACACTGACACAGAAAAATGCTCGTAAAGATCTTTCAGGAAACAAGAGAGAGAATGGAGAGAGAGAAGGCAACAAAGGGAGAGAAAAGGGATGAAATTGGGACAGAATATAGATAAAGAGATATCGAAAGTTTGGGGTGTTTTCCAGGCTTGTGTTTTCATCCCACAGGAGTTAGGTCGAGAAGCTCACTGCGCAAAATCGTTTCTTTTTTTTTCTCCAGAAATATTGCACAGGCTCTGAAGTTTGCTGCAACTAAAATACGTTGTTGTTGTTGTAGCCAGCTTGGCTACGGCTGGAGAGGTGAGTAATGGTCTTCAGCCAACTTTATTTTAAAGTTGGCTCGCCCTGAACCACATCTTTCTATGTGCATCAACCATCATGAGACTTGAATTTTCTTTATAAGCCAATAACACTTAGGAATCGCGAGCCATCTGGCTTTTTATTAGGGTTGGCTAGTCTGTTCTCTGTTTATAGTCCTCTAATTAGACACGGGTCTTCTCCCTGTTTTACGTCAGACCAGACTAAAATACGTTGTATTCTCATATGGTTATGGCTATGTACATACTATGTAACTTTTATAAAAGTTTTGAAGGACTATTTTTATAACCACTATGAGAAGGTATTGGAAATATATTATATGATAGAAATATACAAGTATATTGTACCTATATTATAAAACTCTGTTTTTTTTAAATTTGGTTTTAACGTCGCTTTCAACTGCATAGTCAATCACGACGGGGGTGTTACCCTTCATTAGCAGGAAACTCACAAACCTGCTACCTACATCAACCTCACCCAGCCTGGGTTGGGCCGGCATGCCAGCATCACGAAGTCTTCACCTCGGTGAACCTTGCTTAACTTCAGTGATCCTACGAGAAGCGGCGCATGAACGATGAACGCGCCATCGAGCGTTCAATTTCAGTGACCAGGTCAGCTTCGGTTCGCTTCGTTCAAAAAAAAAAACCGCTTTAGGTAGAGAGGTATTTAATTTTTATCACTGGTCACTGAGTTATAGTAGGCAAGTTCTGAGTTCTGCCACAGAAGTAGGTAAAAAAGACCGAGGGAATTTTCTAGAAGGGGACTTTTTAACTTTTTCCTTTGTTTTGTAATTCTTCGCTGTCTTCTCAAAAACAGTAAACGTGAAGTTAGCAACCTTTTTAAAATCCGACAACCGACAAATCACAAATCGACAAGTGGCACTTTTTGAAAAAAAAAAATCAATCTCGGCTTATCACTCTTTATCGGTTAACTGTGAACATACCTATCTAAACTTATCAGAGCTGAGGGTTTAGAACCCAGAATCTTTATCACACAAATAAGTCAATAACACAGGTGTTCTTATAGTTTAAGTCGTTAAGCTGTCCTAGTAGACTGTTTTTTCTGTACTGTCATACCATTTCTTTACTTCCAAAATAATACCATTTAGTTCCTTTTTTTGTTCATTTGAGAAAGCAATCTTTTCTCCTTATTGGTCTGACTATTTGAAATATTAATTATGATCAAGTGGTTGTTCTCAGGCCTTGTGTGTCACATTTACTTGTGAATGTGCTGGGTAAAGGCAGTATACCCTTGGATACTCACACCTTTGATAAGGTAAAGAGAACTATACACAATTTCTGATTCAGATAATGATAATCTCCCCTAACAAGATGGACTGCAGACGGCATCACTTCTCATCAAAACACTAGTAGCTCTAAAAACAGATGTAGACCTCATGCAGATACTCTAATAAAATGAAACATATCATAATAGACATAAGGACAAAAAGACCTTTCATTCAATACCCATGTGAGGACCAGGAAGCAACTCTCTTTTTGGTCAAAGAGCAGCATCTTGGTCACAAAAATGTAATTATAAAATCTAATAGGTTTTTATTATGTTTCAAACTGCACTGAATTTCAAGAGCACATCATTTTAAAGAAAATTTAAGAACCATTAAATAAAACAATGACATGTAGCTGGCCACAATAAATAGATACAATTCTGGAAAACACTAAACATAAATACTGTAGTACAATGGATAGAAACAAGATATCCATATCATTCAGGTTTTGTGTGTTTTGCTCCGTCACTACATTTGGTCAAATAATATTTGAATTCTTTAAGATTTTGCAGAAATTCCACACCTCCTTGGTCAAGTTTGATGTTGCATTTCCCTATGGTGCCAAACATGAAGCATTTCTTCAAGTGTCACAATCCAGCATGCATCGACCAGATTTCCTGGTTGCAGAAGTGGGTGTGAAAGATTACGGTGATCGGGACAATGAAGATCTGGCTAAGAGGTGATACATGTAGAAATAATTGTAGCCAGCATCATGACTCAGTACTTGTGAAATTACTAAGGTTGCAACATTCCAATGTTAGGGATTTTGGTGGGTCACCTCTCAAATTTTGTACCTTTCATATTTCCTGTACAACCATGCTGTGTGAAGTTAATTTAAGTTTTTTGGTTTGTGAGTTTCCAGCCCAGTGAAGAATAAAAACAAAGTGTGTAAACCACCCCCCCACATGACGGCCTCGAGTTGCCCCCCTTCACATATCACTGAATGAGTCTTCCCGCCCCCTCCTTGTTCTATCCCATATCTAAATTAAACATAAACATAATTCAAAATTTTTAAACATTTACAAAAATTAAACCCAGACCCCCACAAGAGTAAATATCTAACTCACTTTAGCCAAAGATTCTATCCTTGCATTTATATGGATTTCCATGCAACTGGGGTTTGTTTCCACACTTCTTAAAACCCTCACTATCAAGTTTCAGTAGAAACATCAGAACAAGCACTGATCAAATAACCATTTTTCCATATTTTATTTTTACAGGTTCAATATTGATACCAAAGAGTTTCCTGTGTATCTTCTCTTTGTACAGGGTGTGAAAGAGCCTTTTGTTTACAAAGGCAAGACTGATGATGATTACTCTGCAGAGAATGTGATCAACTTTGTCCGATCCAAAGCTACAGGTAAAACTTAGCATCTTGAAAGATGGAATATTTTGTATTCTCTTTTGGTTAGAACCATAATTCAAGTTTGTTTAATTATAATCTCATAGTCAGCAGAGTTCACTTGTTAAATACATCAATTCCCCATGTGTAACTGAATTCAATTAACGTCAGGTATGGAATTTTACCTAACCATCAATCTTGTATCAACCCCACAACAGTTGAGTGAGTAGTAAACAAAACACATCTCAAGTTGTCATCAGTCAGAACCAAAAACCTCATGTTAGAGGTCATTACATTCTGGACTGGAGGGAGACTAGCAGGGCTGCGGAGCTGCGGAAAAAATTTGAGCTCTGGCTCCGGCTCCAGCTCCTCTTTGTATTATTTTCTAGCTCTGGCTCCTGGAGCTAAGAGAAAAAAAAACTGGCTCCGGCTCCTGGCTCCAGTAATGTGCATCTTATTTGAATACAAAATGTATATATTAGTATAAACTGAATACCTATCATTGGTTGTATCAAAAAATGTGTTTAAACACTTACATTATGTTCTATAACTTTTCCCCTTATCTAGAACCATTAAATCACAAATTAATAACTCTTAGGTACATTTTAGATTTTGTATTGTATTTTACTGTACATAAGAACATTATTTACATTAGATTTGAGGATGGTGCTGGAATAGTGGATGTGGTGGAGTAGTGTTATTTATTTTCAATAGGTAATAATAATAATAAATAAAAAAAACCACTCATAATTCATTTTTAAGTCAGAGCTGGATGCGGAGCCAAGTTTTTGAAAATTTGGCTCCGACTCCGGCACCAGCTCCTCTTTACTAAAATAATTGGCTCCGGCTCCAGCTCCGGCTCCTTCAGACCAAAAAATGTTAAGCTCCGGCTCCGACTCCGCAGCCCTGGAGACTAGATAGTGTTGGCAATAAAAACTTACAAAAAAAATGAAGTACAAAATTTAGCAACTTCAATTACATATTAACCAACAATCATTTTGGTTCCCCCACATCACAGGTATTTGGATCGGAGCCCCGGGATGTCTGCAAGAATTCGATCAATTGGCAAAAGATTTCATCCGCTCCCCCTGTCCTCACAAGCGCAAAGCTCTCCTGAAGAATGCCGAGGATCTGTGGGACAACATCAAGAGCAACTCCGCGCGGCGCTCCGCAGAAACTTATGTCAAAACTATGCGAAAACTAATTTCCCTTGTTGCTGAGGGAATTATAAAAGAGGGAGATTTCCTGGAGAGGGAAAAACTGCGTGTAAAGGGACTGGTTGGGGAGAAGGTCTCGGATCAGAAGAAAGAAGAGCTGAAGACCCGGATCAATATTCTCGACTCGTTTGCGTTGTATTTGAAGAGTGAAAAAGACGAGTTGTAGAGGCTTACAGGTTGAAGGGTTGTACATGTACATATATGTCTCCCTTGTCTTTATTCCATTTTAGCATATGTTGCTATTGGGGTCGGCCTTGTTTAACCTCATAGTTGAGGTTGGTAGGGTGGAGCACGTTTTTTATGGCTGGATGCTCTTCCTTACGCCAACGATTCTATTTGGTTTTAATGTCCTGATCAGGAAGGGGGTGTTATGTTCCATTTGCTGGTAATCGTACCAGCTACCCACATTAGTATAATGTATTGACATGTGAAATAGATGTTTATATTTATACTGCACAGCAGATCTTGCATCCAGTGACTGGTAATCAGACGTCACTGCATTCAAAGTCCCACCGTGAAATTTTATGAAAGTGAATTTCCATATTTTTTTTTTTTTTTTTTTTGATGTACAATATGTACATATTGTCATGTCTTACGATATTTCGAAGTGACTACTACACAAGTTGGAAATGTATAACATGTAAAATACAAATAGCTTATTGTTTTCTAGGTGTATTTTATTTGGGTTAATATCTATTGTATATTTTTAATTATTGCAATTCCTCTTTCACCAAAGTTGTTCGTCCATTTTCTTCTCAAGATATAAATTTATTCTGTTCCATAACTATTTATTATTTTGTTTGTCCAAGTTTATTATTAAGTTATTTTTTATTTTGGTACTGCCCGGGGCAATTAGTATAGTAAATAAATAACTGCCCATGCCTCCAGCTAGATTGTCTCTTTAGAAAATACTATCCGAGTACCAGAACCAGATAATATTCATGGTTTTATCGATGCTACCATCATAATGATGGTTGCATATGCATATGCCATATGATAACGTAATTATGTAAATCCTTCTACCGTCAGTAATTATGAGAATGTTTACTTTTTCATTGCTTTTGTTTTGATATCGATAGGAGTTTTGATATTGTTGATACTTTTCTAAGGTGTTGTTCCTTTTTTTTTTTTACAAGTAACACCAATTAATATATTTTATTAAACATTAAAAAAAAAACATTATTCAGAACATCATCGTTTGGATGACAACCAAATGATGATGAACTAAATGATTAATGTCTATTCTATATTTTTCAATTATTGCAATTCCCTTTTTTTAGTTGTCGTGTCCCGGCTGGGTTTCGAAGCCGCGACCTTTGGATTAACACTATTACAAGACAGATGCCTTGACCACTGAGGTACTGAGACAGACAGAGTGATAGTGTATGAAAAAAACCAGATCAGTATTTTATTTTATTGTAAATAAACACGTGATTTCTTTGCTATTAATTACCATGTGTGTAAAATTTTCACCAAAATTTTCCGAGTTTTTTCTACACCTCTACAGATCAGGCCACCTTAGGTTAATAGCTAAAGAGAAAGTTAAATAAAGAAACTATAGACAGAGTTGGATTTTCTTGTAACAATTATAACTTCAAGATCTCTTTATTTTTTGTTCACAGTGTTGGGTAAAAAAGATATTATTGAAATCACATTTAAAATCCTCCGCCATGAATGATAACTTTTTCCGACTCAATAGTGCAGTGGTTGAATGAGAGAGCGGTCAAGGCAGGGTTATGAAGATCGTCAACTGACCAAAGGATTAAGGGCCGTATTATGAAACAGGATTAGTAAATCTAAGCCGACCATTAGATTTTATAACTGACCGATAGTATTTTAAAACAAGATTTTCCGCCACGAAGGCTGGCTACAGCTCCGTTACGCCACAGTGGTACATACAGCTAAAAAGCCCGGCTTAGATATGACCTCTACAGTTGTTGTCAAGGTGAAAATTAAGGGATAGTGTCCACTAAAATTAACTAATCCTGTTTCATAATCGGACCCGTCTCATTCAACCAGCTAACCTGCCAAGTAGTGATTTATGCGAAGTAGGAAGTATTTCTTTTAGTGAAAATCGAGACTCCCTCGTGGTGGCAAAATAAGAAGTGTGGTGAATCAAGAGTGAGATATACCTCGTGTACATTGCAACGAGCTCTTGGTCTTTTGGGGCTGAACAGTAAAGAAAAGATTGCCGTGGACGTTATCTCTCTTTACTTCCTCCCAATATAGCATCATATATTTATTTTACTATTAGTTTTTGGCCACAAAGTGAACTCCTAGTAAAATTGGCATGCCCGAAAAATGCCGCAAAAACTGCTAAAAAACGTTGGAACTACTCAAGTTGGAAATTCTTTTAATTTAACATAGTTTGGACCAAGGTTGGAAAAATGAGAAATCATTTCTAAATTTCACTTCAATTAGAGCGCTTTACTCTACTTTGCCACCTACAGATCATCTGATATTGTTGGAGTTACATATACACCTTTCATCAATAGAAAATGGTCAGAGTGATGAAAAGTCAACTGACATCAATAGAAAAGACTACTATCCCTTTAAATACAGTTTCGCATTAATTTAGAAACATGAAAATAATTTCTTTTAGATGCACTCTAAAAATCTTGAACAGTTTTAATATTCTTACCCATAGTTACACATTTATTGCTTTCTTTAAACTGTCGGAGGAAGACAGATACATTTATAATCCAAAATAAGTTAACAGTCCTATTTCTAAGTCAGATTTGGCTTCATTAGGGATTTAAATACAAGACCACAGGTCTCTTTTCTTCTAAAATGTACCAATTTTTAAAATTGATTTTCCCAAAAATATTTTTTTTTGTACCAGTAGATTCTAGTTTCGACTCAAAAGTTTTAGAACAGCGCGCATAAATTTAGCGCCATAAAGAAAATTGTTTTCATTAAGACTAGCACATTATAACAAATCTTTTAGATTCTATTATGTTCACTCATTTATTCTCTCTCATATCTCTCTCTCTGTGTCTCTTTACTCTCATTAACAATCTCAACAAAATACAAGAAATTTATTTCCTCAAAATTGAGCCCTTACAGTCCATTACTAACTCTACTGTAAAGATAGTTTCACACCGAGGCAAATTAGTTCGTTACCTGCAACTGGGTAGCTAAGAAAATCTTGCAATTTCAAACAACCACTAGGAACATGGCAGCTAAGTTGCTTGCTTAAAGAGATGAGCAACCTACAGTTTGCTGCTGAGTGCTTCAGTGAAAAGTTGCTTTCAGCAATTCTCTCAAGAAAATTAGCAAGTAAAAATTTGAGAGGAGATTTAAAGCTTTTATCTTTTAGAATCTTTGCAATACAAGTTTTCAAGATTTTCTAATTATTGTACGTCTTATAAAAATAAAAATTCAGCCTTTGAATTTTTGCTTTACTTCAGCCTTCGCATTTTGCTTTAAATACAAGAAATTGCTATTTCTCATTACTTCACGAGGACAAGAGAACTCCGAGATTTAGTCGCAGAAACAGTAGAGCTTAATATTTAGAGTCCTCGTATATAGCAGTAGGGCAAGCACGAAATGCTTCATGTAATGGTAACAACCATTTTCCTCCGCCATTTTTACAAGTTGACTTACGAGCAACCATATTGTTCTCCAATGGCTGTTCAACTCAAATAATAATTTAGAAAAATCAAATAGTTTACTATCTCAGCTCAAAAACTGAGCAATATAACATATGCAGACACTGAGTTTAAAACATCTGCATTGGAATTTAAATGAACTCCTAGGAGTTTCCATTCATAACAAACTCATCCAACAAAAAACATACAACGTCTAAACAGAGTAGACCAGCTGGCATATTTAAGAGGTTATCTTGCTGTTGCTCAACGTCCCTTTCTCATTGGTGTCATTCAAGACGGGTGTTTTATCCTCCATTCGTTGGAAAATCAAAAACCAGCTGACCACATTAACCTCAACCAGCCTGGATTGTGTCGGGAATAGTCCCACCTTGGGTTCACTGACCTGGATTAACCATTCTCCATAATGCTGTAACGACACAGTGAAACCAGTCCAACTAAACAGTGAGAAAACGTTGAGGCGTAGCTACAACAACAAATATGCCATTTGAGCACAGATCACAAAAAGTACATTATTCACATTTATACAGTAAATTTCCAATACAACATTGAAAATCTCTTTGAAAATACAAAATGTTACAAATGTGTAAAAAAATATTCAGTATAAAAATCCTATAAAAGAGCTTGGATTCTGATTGAGGCTCTCAGACCCTCAATATTACAATCGGTCACTTTTTTCGGGATTAAGGTGATGGTGTTAGCACAGGAGAAATGACCTTTGATTTTCAAGATGGCAAGTAAAACATTCTACCCTAAACTTACAGATAGAGGAAGAAAGTCTTTTACATGAGTAGAAGTTTGAGATGTAGTAGATGTTTGGTTTTGCCTTGTGTTTTGTATATGGTGTATATGAATGAAACAAATCAAATTGACTTTTGTTTTTAATCTCGTTGTTAAGAAAAGTCCATAAGAAGGCACTGAACAAGATTATTAACTGGATTGATTATCTACGCAGTTTTCAAAGCAATGCTAGTGTACAGTTCATACTAATAAAATTTAAATCACTAAAATCCTTAGAAGTAATTGATTTTATTTTATAAGATATTCTGTTTATACGGTTTTTTTTTTGTCTTTCTCGGTATTTGCCTTCATGTATCTATTTCTCATACATGACAGATAAAAAATGTTTCATACCACATAAACACAAGATGAAATTACATCGTTTAATTCCATTTTCAAGTCACTTGGTATTATACAAATCCCGCAAATACTAGAAATTGTTTTTTAAAAAAAAATAGGATAGAAATGAGAAAACAAAATAATTTCGTTCACATGACATACTTAATCGGAATATTTGTATGTTGAAAATAATAAATAACAGCCCGGAAGACTATAGAAGAGCAAAATATTTCTCAATCAATGATATAGTACTAAATCTCAACACGGACACAACCGCGTCCATTGTAGGTACAAGGAACAAATTTTCCATTTATTCAGGCTTCAAAGAACATAAAGACTAGCTGTTTCAAATCAAAGAGACAAGCGGATATTCCATTAATCAAGAGGTGACCACCAGCCAACACTTGCGCTTGATTACACCAGCTCAGCTGGAGATTCCTTATTGGTGGCAAAATATGCGTGGTGGGATATACCTAGTGTACAAATCAAATATATGAGGCTGAAAACACGCCAGATGGTCATAAGCACAAGATCATCTAAAATGATTACCACAGACACCAAAAGTAATAATAATAATACTCTTCAGTGGAAGGTAACCACCAGGCGAGGTTTATGCTCATACCATTTTCTACCACCTAACCCTGAGAGTCTTATTATTATGTGGTCACAAACTCAAATTAATGAGGAAAAACTAGTGCACTGGGTGGCATTCGAACCAACGGATCCCTACGCTACTTGGATTACCAGAGTAGCGTGTTAACCACTTGTCTACCATTGCACTTACAAAAGGTGACAGAGATTCAGAAACAAATAGAATCTGTGCACGAGCCGTCTGATTAATTCTCATTGGAATAACAAAAGCTTATCCGACAGTTTCACAGCTGAACACATAATGCAATTCAAGAGCTGACACTTGGTTCAGGATCAGGAAGCACGACACTCCTGAGACTTGCAATGAGGAAAATAGAAACCGAGCATGGGTATGTGGAGACAAGAAACAAAACCGTTCCATAGGAACGAACCACACGCGACTGTTCCAATGAGAGGAACAAATTCACTGCTAAAAATTAACAAGTGAGGAAATTGAACCCACGACCTTTGGCTTCAGCGGCAAGAGACTCACTGGTAAGTAAATTTCCTAAACAAGGCAGAGTTACGTATAAAAAATTGTAATCATTAATCTACCTATTCCCGGCTCCTGGTAATTTTATTTTTTATCTATCTATCTAGAGAAAAAAAAAGTTTATCAACTAAAAATTTGTTAACCTAAAAACAACAACACCCCCACACTAGTATTATAACAAACGTGATACGTGTCTTGCCAGTCTTCTTTTTCACTCATTTCTAATTATTGTTCTCAGTCTCTTCTTTCTAAGGTTGATCTAATCACACACACTTCGATAGCTAGGAACAGGATTTATCATTTCTGTAACTCGGTCTTTTCCCTTTTAACAACACTAGAAGTCCATTCTAATGTTCATATAATTAATAATGTTATACTAGACGAGGATACACGCTTCACTAATAACGTTGACAGTGTAGAAAAATACAAACATATGTCTGGAACGTTGATTATGAGATAAGAGCTTACCAATGCTTTTTTTCGCTCTGCATAACCTGCTCAAAAAGGTTATCACAGAGTCAATCTAAACTCATCCAAATATGAATGTTAGATTGGACTAACATCCAAACATGCATGTATTCATAATGTTAGATTGGACGAACTTCCCTTCATACTATCAAGATTCAACTTTGCTTCACAAAAGGCTGCTGAATGCAGTTCCAGATCAGTTTGGTTTCTGCAGCACATCTCCCTCACAACCAGTGCGAATGATCACGAGACAAGACTGGACCCCTCCTCCCGTGTTCTCTACTCGTGCTGATGGAAATAGGAGAAGTACGAGTCCAGTTTGTATTGTGATGTTACCAACGGGGAGTCACGTGATGTCTCACGCCTGGTGCTTCCTCATCATTGATTGTGAGGGAGTATGACTTGGATGTGATGCTGCTGCTGATTGGCTAGCGCTAGAAAACAAGAAGAGGAAGAAAAGAATTTATTATTTCATCAGGTATTCGAGATATAAGTCTTTGGTATTCTTTGAAGAAATAAAAATAATCAAGCACGGTTTATAAACAAGGCACACCTTTTAAGAATCAATTTTTTTTTTTTTAAAGATGAGTGTTTCACAGCCGTTTTTATTTCGTAGCCATGAAACAGGAGCTACTGTAGACGCTTGTGGTCTGTGTTGTAGCCTACCCATCCCGTAGTATGCCTCCCCTCTGATGGACGAGAAGTGACACAATACTTCCCAATTAGGTGCTGGGTCAACACGAGCGCACTGGAAGGTATCCCATCCCTTACAAACAATTGTAACCAAATTAAGAATACAAATTTTTGTCGGCACGGGGAATCGAACCCGGGACCTTCCGCATGGCAAGCGAGTGCTTAACCACTGAGCTAATCGCGCGCTCTACCTAGGAAAAAACTTTTGAAACAATACCTTTTTTTTTTTTTTTTTTAAGTGGGGTTTAACGTCGCTTTCAACTGCCATGGTCATATCACGACGGGGGTTTTACCCTCCATTCGCAGGAAACTCACAAACCTGCTACTCACATTGACCTCACCCAGCCTGAGTGGGGCCGGGAAAAGCCAGCGTCACGAGAATTAGAATTTGAATGGTCACCCATCCAAGTCTTAACCTCGCTGGATGTCGCTTAACTTCGGTGTTCTGAAGGGAACCGGTGTATTCAACATGCCATCGACGCTGGCTTAAACAATACCTTGCTGATGGTGGTGCAGGTACTGCTGCATGGCTGCCGAGTTCTGAGCGGCGGCCGCAGCAGCCATCATGTGAGGGGGGTGCGGGGGGGCAGGCATGAGGTGGTGGTACATGATGGAGGGGGGCGGAGGGGCGGGCTGGTAGGCGAGGCTCTGGGCGGGGGGCGTGCCCTGGGCCCCCGGGGGGTGGTGGAAGTGGTGCCCCTGGGGCCCTCCTGGCTGTCCTTGGTTGTCTGGGGGAGGGCGGAATTCAAATAGCATTAACAATATATTCCAGCCTTGCTTTCATAGGAATGGCTTTAGTGGTGTAGGAAAGTATCAATTTCAAAGATTTTTGGTACAAAACCTCTTTCATCATAGGGTGGCGTCATCGTGAACGATGGTAGCCAGACAGTGGATTAATGACTCAGCACTTCTACCACTGTCTTCACAAGGAGGCTAATAATTGACAAGGGCCCCCAGAACCAAGCCAATGCTGGTCTACTCCTTGTTGATAGTCCCCCCGCCAGACTGAATTCTTTACTCTTTACTAGTTAAATATTCTATGAAACATTAATCCGTTCAAATAGGAAATCATATCATTTTTTTTATATAAAAATAACAATAATTTCTTATAATATTGACCGAAACCTCTGAAATAAAATGTACGATATATCCCGGCCCTGTTTTGATTGAAAATCCCAAAGTAGTCTTCAAATACTTCTAATGTCAACTACTTTCAGAAATGTATAACAAATGGAGAAGTTCCATTTAAGGTTCCAATGTTGACCCCCCCTGGTAACGATAGCAAAAAACGAAATGCAAAAGAAAATTTTTGCCCCTTGATATAATAATGGTACAACGTGAAGTTTTGTGATTGGTACTTCAACGTTTTATAAATAATTTGTGGGATAGAAGAGAACTTAAGTAAATCATATTTATTTAAAAGTACATAAAACAATAATAAAAGTATAGATTGTAGACTTCTACAAACTCAGGGGTGCAAGTGTTTTAGCTATTTTTAAAAGTTAAATCCGTTTTGTAGTAGAGAAGCGCCGGTAACCAGTAAAATAATCTAATCGTGTTATTAAATGTAAGCGACCTCAGAGGAGTCCCGAAATTCGTCTATATCTAGCTGTGGGTACTAGGGTCTGGAGGCTACGGTATAGGGTCAGAAGGCTACGGTATAGGGTCTGGAGACTAGGGTATAGGGTCTGGAGGCTAGGGTCTAGGGTCTGGAGGCTAGGGTCTGGAGGCTAGGGTATAAGGTCTAGGGTCTGGAGGCTAGGGTATAAGGTCTAGGGTCTGGAGGCTCGGGACTAGGGTCTGGAGACTAGGGTCTAGGGTCTGGAGGCTAGGGTATAGGGTCTGGAGGCTAGGGACTAGGGTCTGGAGGCTAGGGTATAGGGTCTGGAGGCTAGGGTCTAGGGTCTGGAGGCTAGGGTCTAGGGTGCGGGGCTCCGTTGTGGCCGCGGCGTACTAAGGTTCAAAAAATCTGTAATATAGATCAGTCACGAGTGTGAGTGGTGCACTCACTTTGTTGTTGAGAGGAGGGCGTGCCCCCCCCTTGCATGGTGTTGGGCGAGGGAGCGGTGGGCGCATGGGGTGGGTGGTGGTGCGGGTGTGGGCTCATGTACTGGGGCGGGCCGGGGGGCGGGGCGGGGCTCTCGTGGGGGTAGGCATGCACCAGGGGCAGCATGCTGCGCACCATCTGCTGGTACTGCTGGGGCGGCACCAGGTGGCCTGGGGTCAGGAGTAGGAACTCATCAAACATCACGCATAGGTAATTCTACAAAAATAACTTGGATTCTTTAAGTTTTTTTTTTTTTTTTTTTTTAACATACACGACCGGTTATCCCACCGGTGGGACAAGTGACCTTCTTGATTTCAAACCTGCTTGTCCCACCGGTGAGACACCTATTCCTATGTTTTAGTATAGAAATATACTCTATACCCCTGTATAATTTTACTCTCCAAGCGGGTTTTTCGGTACCAGAAGGTCAGATATGCTCAGATATAGCGGTCCCATGCGTACATACACTGAAAATGGTGCCGGTCGTGTATGTGTTAAGGTAGTTGTGCCCCGGAACCGCTTTCGCATTACTTCAGGGCACTTTACTTTTACATCCATGCCATTCCGGAAACGGAAAAACAGAATTTTCCGCTCCGGCCGGCCGGGATTCGAACCCACAACCTCCGGGTCAGCAACCAATGCTCTTAACCACTGAGCAACGGAGGTCGGCTCAAATGGTCTTAACCAGGCAGTACCACTATGGCTGTGCCCCCTTCAAAGTAGAAAAGAATGTCAGTGATTATGGACAAGAACACAAACATTATTGACTCTATTTACTCTCTAACAGTCACACGCTAATTGATATGAAATTGAGTTCACTGGTGAAGGGAAAAAGCTAGTTCATTGATATCAGTTTTAATTTAATCAACCGACCTCAGTAGCTTGATCGATAAGGCGGCGGACTTGCAACCTGGAGGTCGGTGGTTGAAGTCCCGATTTCAGCGTAGTTTTAGAAAAGCGAGATCGAGTAGTTGTGACATCACGAAAGTGATGAACACAAATATGATAACTAGGGTCAAGGCGGCACTTATGGACCACTTAAGGATTTTTTTTTGGTTCGATTTTTTTTTCCTTGGTTCCCTTTTATGCTAGAAGCATATTTTTAATACTTGTGGAGAGCAAATTTTGTCCTCTTTCAGTATCTTAAAGGAACAATCCTTTAGGCCAAACCATTTTTTCTGTAAAATATTTTTTATACAAAAAAAAACGCGATTCCTGACTTATGGACCACCTGTCTTGACTTATGAACCAGTTTTTCCTCACTTATGGACCATCTTGATATAATCATACATCTTGGTATAATCACAAAAAAAAACGTTTGATATTGACTATCTAGCCTTAATGGTAAAGTGCTTATTACATTCGCTTATCATGTAGGGGTACTTTAGTTCGATTCCCGTTGTTTGCATACGCTTAGGTGCTTGGGTAGCTGATAACACTAATAACATAAGAATAAAATGTACTAATTTTACGAAAGAGTATCAAAAGAAATTGTTTTTATTTGTGTCAGAAATACTAAATAGGTATAATTTGAGCCAACATAGGTCCCTACTCTGAGTCAGATATACATATAATCAAAACAAGACTTGCACACATAGATGAGATCATTAGGATCTTCTTGATCATCAAGTTTTTTTTCAATACATTTTTGATGAGAGATTCTGATGTTGCAAATCATACAAGGGACGCAATATTTATGAATAGCAATGTTTTTACCACATTGATAGCAGAGCCCACGTTTGTCTTGTGTTGAAATTGACTCTTTGGTGCCAGGCAAAATACATTATTTATCAGTTTCTTGAAGGCAATCTTCATCCTCCTTACGCATTTCCTTTTCAATGATCTTAACTGCATCTTCAACTTCTTTATCATTTGTCATCTTCTTTTTCTCAACATCTATCCAGTTGGACAAATCTGACTTTCTTTGTGATTTACATATTATCTCATTACACTTTTTTCAAATGTCCTTATTTCATAAAATTTATTTTTCTTTCTTTTTTGTGCTATTTTTGTTTTTTTTAGCTTGTCTTTCCTTCTTTTTATCTGAGCGCAAATTTTCAAATTCCAATTTCTGATATTATTTCTTCTTGTGATATTCCATCATCTGTTCACTTGTAAGCACAGGCAGACAATTTACAACATCTTTACGTTTTCTTCCCTTTTTTATAAATTCTTCTGGATATCTTATTACCTGTTTCATTGAATAAGTTCTTTATTTTTATGTTTTCACAAGCGGTCTGTCGCCCGCTTTGCGGGCCGAGGCATGGCCGTGAAAGCAAAAAATCCTTTTTCGCCAATGGCAGGTGTTGTAGTGGGAGTTTCGAAAAATCCCGTCTTATTGCACATCTAGACTATAAGACAAAGCTATCTACCAAATTTCAGCTTCCTAGGACTTACGGTTTGGGCTGTAGAGCGATGATCAGTCAGTGGTCAGTGAGTGTCTTTGACATTTATATATAGAGATTTTCTATGTCTTCTTTTCATTTCTTCCGAACTTCAAAGAGCATGTGGGCTTCTTCTATGCCTTCCCATTGGATATTTCTTTTGTGTGTATCAATAAATTCAGTCAGAACTACGTGAAACGGTAATGATTTTAGGGAAACATAAATTTAAAAATAGGTGGTCCATAAGTAAAGAAAAATATATAACATGGGTCTTGACTTATGGACCAGGCGGTCCATAAGTCAAGATTAGTCGAAAAATGTCTTGACATTTGGACCACCCCCTTAGCCAGGTCCAGTTCTGCGCTAGAATATTTTCTTTATATTTAGAAGATAATTGATCACCTCTAGTTTAATTAAATCAACATTTTAAAAATAAATAATGAACAAACAAATTAATAAAAATAATTTAAAAAAAAATAAATTCTTAAGAAAATTTCTTAAAAATACCTACCTTTTAAGAAAAAAAGTTTGCGATATTTTTGTAATTATTTCACACGCACTGAGGCAAAATTGACTTATTGCTACAGTTATAAAACACTTCAAGCTATCATATGAGCATAACGACATTTTCTTGCGGTCTGTAGTTTGTTTATTTTTCAAACTTAAACTCAGTGTGGTCCATAAGTGCGGTATGGTCCATAAGTGCCGCCTTGACCCTATCTAAATTAATTATTTATTTTACTAATTAAAGTACAGGTCGATGGGCATACCTATCACCCTATACCATTAGAACTAGGTCTCATATTTAACTATAGAGGAAAAATCCAAGCATTGGTTGGGATCCAAACCACAGATCTATGCGCTAGACTGTTCACATTTCAAGTTAACATAAGATAAGAGATAAGAATAACTTTTATTTGGTATTTTCGCCATTACAATACAATAAAATACAAATACAAAAAGAATAAAATAAAAATTACAGAACATTATTTTTACTATTGCTTTTTTTTTAGCGCCGTAACGCCATAGACTTCCAATGCTTGGTATTTCAGTACGATAGCTGAATGTCCCTTACCTTGCGGACTATAAGGCACAGTGAACTGTGTGTCCCTTACCTTGCGGACTATAAGGCACAGTGAACTGTGTGTCCCTTACCTTGCGGACTATAAGGCACAGTGAACTGTGTGTCCCTTACCTTGCGGACTATAAGGCACAGTGAACTGTGTGTGCATGGGGGCCGAGGCTAGCAGAGGAGGCCCAGTGGCCGCAGCCACTTGCATCTGCTGCTGAATGTCCGACCTGTGAGAGAGGCCCACTGGAACACCGCCCGCTGAGGAAAGGGCAACACGAGATTTGTCAGAAAGATATGATTAAACATGTTAGATCAAGTTTTATTTACAAATAACATAGAATATAAACATTAAACATACATAGAAATTAAAATGAACAAAACAAAACTTGATCAAGGGCGGTGCTAATGCCAACGGCATTTTCTTCCATAAAGATAAAATTCATTCAAATGAAATTTAAGAGGATAAAAACCCCCTCGAAATGTTCATTAGGCTTTCCCACTCAGCGAGACATTTTGTTTCAAAACGTTTCGCAACATAATGTCTCGACTTGGAAATAGGAAGTGATGCAATGTTTCAGTCAGTGGGATTCGAAGAGAAAGAGCGGAGCCTGAACGGTTGTAAAACTCTTCGCAACGTTTTGAAACAAAATGTGGCGCGCAGTGGGAGACCAGCTTCAAGTTCCTATGAAATGAATAACGGGCGAGAGAGGCCAATGAATACAATATGCGATGGAAAAGGGAAACAATAAATTAATCATCTATAGGAAAGATAAAAACTCCTTCAAATAATATGCTACTTGAAGGGGTTTTTATCTGCTGCAGCATGGATAATATTGGAAATAGTCGTGTAATGAAAACAGCTTAAAAAGATTAAGAATAGAAAGAAAGAGATTATTTTTTTAAATTGTACAGTACCTTAAGTTGAATATTTTTCATATGCTAGTGATTAAGAAACATAAAGCCTAAACATTTCATCATGGGAACGCTTGTTTGACGGAGAACGTCTCTGGTATGCTTGGAGCTGGACAGGCTGATGATCCCTCCACCACAATGGACAGGCCAGAGATAACTTTTCAAACTATGACGTGGAATAAATATTTATCCTTTTTTATTTTAGATCATAACGCATGTATTGAAGAGGGCAGCGTTCCCCAAACTTTGTCTGCACCACGGTGGTCGTTTCTCAACTTCAATGTTTTCTGGGGACCGGGTGTATACTCACTGGACTTCCTATACCGGCTGGGGGGCGGCTGGGGCTGCGAGGTGACCATGGTGGTAACATAGGCCGCGGGCATGACCATGGGCAGGGGGGCGGGGGGACCCTGCGGCTGGGGGGGCTGCTGGGGCACTGGCTGCTGCTGGGGGGTGTAGCTGGGGGTCTGGGGGGTGTGAGGGCGGGAGGGAGTGGGTGTGCTGGGGGCGCGCTGTAACATTAGGACAGCAGGAAGTCGAAACATTACTTGAAATATAACTTCAAAGTAGGTACTTCGTCATTTAATGCGGAATTAATTGATGGACCTTTGAAAGTTCACTCTTTCACAAACTGGGAAGAGTATTACAATATTTCAACGAATGCATTAAAAAATAAACATTGCTTTTTGACATGTTTCAGTCTTTATTATTTCCACCCTAAGTTCAAAATGCTTCTCTATTATTATCAACATCGAAAGTTATACACAACAAGACATAATAAGAAACATAATTATTAAAATTCTACCTCAAATATTTGTGCTATAATCACAATTATTGTGATAGTAACACAAATTTTGTGATTATAACACAAATATTCCTCAAACTAGTTTTACTAAATTATTGCTCAACTTGGTTCTCGAAACACGGGCTTCTGGTAACGAGTCCGCCGCCTTACAGATGCAGCTACTGAGGTCGGTAGAGTATGTATTACAATTTACAAACATATTTATGTATTTAATGTTACAATTGTTGCTATTTTCTTGTGCCCGAACATACTTTCACAATATTTTAGCTCTCTCAACATTCAATCTATCTAAAAAAAAAAAAAAATCTATACCTCTATCTTCACAGTTTATTAATTTGGCAAATGAGTCGCTCATTCTACTACAAAATAAAGAGGTACGATCGCATCAATGAAGAATAAATTATCATTTGCTGTTGTCGTTGTATATTTGAAAGAAATAACTACAACGAAATTCAATTGGCAACATCTCAGTAGTAATTTAGAAACTTCTTTTGCAATAAAAATTTCAAGTTTTACGGGAGAGTATTTTTTTAAACTCAAAATCGTTTTCTTTAACGTGAATATGTTCTACAAGTTAGCTGTTCGCAATTTAGATAGTAAATAATACAAGTATGAACGTAAACTTCATTAATATTAAGGCCATACATTAATAAGAATTGTGAGTGTAACCAAACGGGGGTTCATAATAATGCGCACAGTTTGAGCTGAGCTCATAAGCGTAAGGGTTCACATTAAAGTTCAGTTGTTCATTGTAAGGGTTTGTAAGGTAGCTCGACTGTTCATTGTAAGGATTCATATTGTAAGTGTTCACATTATAGCTAATTGTTTCACTGTAGGGGTTTGTTATGTAGCTTGATTGTTCATTGTAAGGATTCACATTGTTATTTTGCTGCTCATTCCAAGTGTTTCCAACAAAACTTGACTCTGCATTGTAAGGATTCACATCGAAAGCCTGTGCTTCATTGTAATAGTTCGTACAAACATGAACTTGCTCACTGCAAGTCACACTCTGAATTGAAGATTCATACACGGTAAGGTTCATAACATCAACACATGGTTCACAACATTCAGTTTCGTCCTGTATTGGACAAGATGATGTTAGTGGATATCGAATTTAATGTAGATGAAGACATTATCTTGTCCAAATTTTCTAAATTGAAATTCTAATTGAATGGATGAGCAGAAGAACCAGGAATGTCAAAAATCGATTGGTTCTTTTTTCGTAGAATAAGAAGGAATGTACTCTTTTGTATCATCTCTGTGAATATGAAGGAGAAATACCCCTTATAAGTATATTTTTTTTCGATTTTAAAGTGGGGGAAGCATACTCATTAGCATGATAATATTTGTCTTATTTTTGCTTTTCTGAAAAGTCGATTTTTGACATCCTTTTGGCTCCTCGACACCTATGGAGAAGGTGTGGTGGCGCCACCTTGTTCCACTTACCGGGGAGAAAGGCTTTTCACTTACCGGGGAGAAAGGCTTTTCACTTACCGGGGAGAAAGGCTTGAACTCCTTGGCGTTGGGATTGAGCTTGGAAGTCTTGAGCGCCGCGACAGGGGTGACCTTGTCCCCGGGGGGCGGGGGCGGGCCGCCACTGGTCTGACTGGCGGCGTCCCTCTCCGCCACTGCCGCCGCGTGAGGAGAGGTGGCGGGGGGGCCGGGCTCTGGGGGCAGCGGGGGAGGGGGGCACCACAGGGGGAGGGGGGGACGTGGAGCGCTCCACCTGAAATTATATATATATATATTTTTTTATATTTTCTTTTAATCCAGAAGTGAACAAGATATATTTTATTAAAATTTACAGATAGAACATGGAAGTCAATTCTTCTGATGGCAATGCTCCCAACACGTTGGGTGGAAGAGATTGCCACAGGCAATAACCCCGCCCTTTAGGTAGGACATTATTGTTATTTTCTTTTTTACTTATTTATTTTGTCATTTGTTTGTTCTTTTTTCTTTTCTTAATTTTATACTGTTGCCTGTTTGTCCTCCTAATAAAGCTTTAAAAAAAAAAAAAAAAAAAAAAACACGCTAGCATTGTTTTGAAATTAAAAGAAATCTATGAATGCATTGGGTGGGATACAAGCTTGCTCCCAGCCAATCTAGTTTATCCAACTAGAACTATTTAGACCTAAAACCCGATCTAAACAATTTCTTGCCCAAAGAATTGGTCTGGCCATTCAGAAGGGTAATGCTGCATGTATCCTTGGGTCGATACCAGAAGGTCCACGGAATGGAGGAAGTTTTTTTATTTGTAAATAAATAAATATTCTTATTCATAGTACCTTGAAAAAAAAAAAAAAAAATAGATCTAACTAATTAAAAAAATTAGCCCAACCCTTTGCTTAGAAATAGGACTATTGAGCCATTCACAGTGCCTCACCCAAGGTTTACAAAATTGCATGAATATCCCCTCATTAAGGCAATGACACTGTAATTATCTTCATATTGACATCAGTGTATTCTCACTGCCAAAAGAAATGTTTAAGATGAAATGCTTAGACTACCTACAACAAAAAAATTAGAGATATTTTGTCACTCATATTATGGTAGAATATATGCATTAGATAGTATTAGATACCCTTTATATTTTGATAATTTGTAAAACTATTTATAAGTATAATAGCGAACATTAGTATTGCTGTTTTCAATTGTAATTTTTGTAAACAATGTTATGTTCTTTAAAAAAAAACTATTCTAGAATCTAGATATGACAAACAAGACTAGTGCTGTACCGTGTTGTGCTTCACCTCAGCCGTCTGCCCCGCCTCACTGGGGCCGGGCCCTCCACTGGGCGGCTGCACAGGGGTGGGGGGGCTGGAGGGGGCGGGGCCACTCCCAGCGTCTGCCAGCTTGAAGTCTGAGCCGAACTTCTTCAGATCCTGGATCTGCTCGTCACGCCCTCCTGCGGGTCAATGGAACATCATCATTAAAGCCCGGATTTTATGCAGCAAAAAAAGGCTAAAATATGCAATTGCATATGCAAGCGAAAAGCCCAATATATGCAAAAAAATTAACAAAAAGCCCAATATATGCGAAACTGTAAACAAAAATGTAAACCCGTAAACTCACTGAGCCAGGACTTAATTTTACTTTTGTCAACTGGCATTGTAAAGTTAGTATTTACCTAAGTCAAAAATGCAAATTATATTTTAATCATATTTTTCATTTCATTTCATTTGTATATATTTATGTGTATATTATATTGTTATATCAAATTGTATTTTGAATTAATAAAGAAAGTACTAATAAAAAAATAAAAATAAAAAAAAATCTCAAAATAATCTACACTTTTAACTAGAGTTTCCGTTATCCAGTAAAAATCAGTAGAAAAGTTAATCGTTTACAAACATAATAAATTCACTGCAAGTAGAAAACAGTTGAAAACTAATAGAGAGGAAAGAGAAAAAAGAAATACAATACATGGTAGGTACACTCACAAAATGTGATTTTACAATTTACGTTCTAAGATTTGAATGGACTTCAGTAGCTCTGAGTAGGTAGATAGTGTAGATAGGTACCTATCGATTTTTTTCCCCTAATAAACCCCGAAATATGCAAATTTTGGCCAATATTGTTGAAATATGCAGGATTTTACTCAACTATTCAAAGTCCGAAAAAAACGCCAAAATATGCAATTGCATATGCAAATATGCAATGTGCAAAAATCCGGGCTTTAATCATCAGCATGCTTTTGTGTCAGTAAATAAAATTCGGTACGGAGAAACAGTGATGAAAAGATGAAAAAGGGCGTTTTTTCGTGTAAATGCGCCCCTTTTCTCCCGCGGCGGGCGCCCCAGTGGGAATATTTCAAAATCCTTTCTTAGTGCGCATCTAAGACCTAAAAGTGACCTAAACGCCAATTTTCAGCCTCCTAGGACATACCAGTGCTGAGATATCGAGATGAATGAGTGTCACGTGAGTGAGAGAGTGTTAGCTTTCGCATTTAATAATAATAATAAATGCCCGCAGCACGGGTGTATATTTACGAGCCTAGCTCTATTTACAAACAGAAAACAAATAACATGAATATATCACATAAGAAAGGTTTAAAAACAATCATATCACAGTTATAAAAAAAAATCAAGTGAAGTTAATATAATTATATAATTTCTAAATTTTGCTCGTAACAATTTAGACAGCTGATATTACCTCTGGGCTTCCTCTGAGGCAAGGGCTGCTGCTGGTGATGAGGAGGCGGAGCCTGATGAGTGGGGGGCGGAGCCTGTCGTGCTGCGGCCACGGGGGGAGGCACAGAGGGGGGAGGGACATGCTGCTGCTGCTGTGGAACAGAGAGGACGAGGGTTAACTTGTGATAGGACCAATTTCTATTTGAATGTAAATTAAATTTAAGATTGGACATTGAGACCATTATTTACCAGTGCACTGGTAGACTTTTTGCGATACCTCGGTGGACTTTCGTAACCATGAAACAGCAGCTACTGTACTTGTGGTCTGTGTTGTAGCTCGCCTCACCCTGATGGGTGAGATAGCACTGGTAGTCAAGTGGTTAAAGCGCTAGTCTAGTAATCCAGGTAGCGTAGGGATCCGTTGGTTCGAATCCCACCCAGTGCATGAATTTTTCCTCATTAGTTTGAGTTTGTGACCACATAATAATATGACTCTGAAGGTTAGGTGGTAGAAAATGCTTTGAGCATTAACCTCGGCTGGTGGTTACCTTTCACTAAAGAGTATTATTATTATATCAATACCTCACACTCTGCCGCGTTGTTTCTTTCTCTGTATAAGGCGTTCTTCACACCTCGGCCGAGGTGTTTCATACGGGATCATCAACACGAAGTGTGTAGTTAACATTTTCACAGGATGACATTTTTCTTCATTTTCAGAACTCGGCCAGTTATCTCGGGTAGTTAAGAGTTTAGTGCCTAGTAAGGCAGCAGACTTAAAACATTTTTATTCTTCTTTGAGTAAGTTATCATATTTCTGTTGATCACAATTATATCACAACTACACAAACTAGATTTACTTGGGACTACCTGTCTTGCGCTGACAGTCCAAAAAAAGCACTACTTATACTTATATCGTTGAAATTGACAGTTAATAGCTATTACTTAATTTTTGTTCAACTTGGGAATGGGACTTGAACCACCGACCTCCAGATTACAAGTCCGCCGCCTTGTCGATCAAGCTACTGAGGTCGGTATGTCTTGAGTAACTGTGACATCACGCTTGCTTTCTTCTTATTCTTCTTTTACTCTGTCTTATCCCGCTTAAGCAGGGTGGACGATGTTCAACCTCATGGTTGAGGTTGTTTGGTTTTGGCTTATTTTTACGGCTGGATGCCCTTCCTAACGCCAACGGTTCTACTTGGTTTCACGTCCTGGATTAGGACGAGGGCTTTACCTTCCATTCTCTGGGAATCGTACCAGCTACCCACATTAACCTTGCCCAGCCTAAGTAGGGCCGGAAATGCCAGCCTCACATGTACGGAGGGAGCATAATTTTCTTTGTGAAAATTCTGCTCCGACCGGGGAACGAATTCAGGATCTTTGGACTACGGGCAGCAGTCACAACCGGAGGCTGGCGTGACATCACGCTTGTGACTGTCAGAAATATGATAACCCTCCTCCTTCATACTACTATTTATTTTCATTTAAATACTTATTTTATTATCTTAATATATATTTAATATATTTTAAATGTATAATGTACTTCAAATGTATTTTAAATGTAAATCAAATTTCATTGTATCTTAATTGTAAACATACATTATTGTATAAATATACAGTAAATTGATTGATTGATACTGGTGATCCCTGATTCTTAAACCTACCACTACATGATGTTCAATTCATACCTGCTGCTGTTGTTGCTGCTGTTGTTGCTGCTGGTGGGTGGTGCTGGTGGGGGTGGTGGTGGTAGTGGGACCCAGGCGTGGGAAGGGCTGGGTACTGCTGGGTGTTCTGCAGCTGCTGGATGTGCTCGTGGGGGGAGGAAGAGGGGGGAGGTCCTGCAATCAGAAGGGGAGTTTTCACTTCATGTATGGAATTATGGATAGTCGTGCACATTTCCATTCAAATGCAGTTAAATGCATCAAAAAATATTGACAGACCACAGAGATATTTAATCATAAGTTCAATTTTTTCTCTCTCGAAAATAAGGATTTATATATAGATCGATATAAGTATCGACAACTTCTTCAATTAAAGGAAACTTAGTTTGTAACTGTAAAGCTCTCATATTTCCGTGAGCTACCAAGAAACCTCTGCTCTAGCTCGCGATCAACCATAGTAGACCAGACAGATCACTGGTCTACTCGCGAACTATGTTAGGCCAGGTAGACCACTGGTCTACTCGCGAACTATAGTATGCCAGGTAGACCACTGGTCTACTCGCGAACTATAGTAGGCCAGGTAGACCTTTGGTCTACTCCCTGACTATAGTAGACCAGGTAGATCACTAGTCTACTCGCGAACTATAGTAGGCCAGACAGATCACTGGTCTACTCGCGAACTATAGTAGACCAGACAGACCACTGGTCTACTCACCGGGGGGCGTCTGCTGCTGAGGCGGAGGGGCGGCCGGACTCTTCCTCTGGGGGGGCGGCTGCTGCACCTCGCTAGGAACTATCTGCTGGGGCTGGGGGGGGCCCGGGGGGGTGTGGGCCGCCTGGGCCAGGTGGTGGCTGGGGGGGGCCCCGGGGAATGGGGTGGGCGGCACAATCATCATCGTGGGGTGCGGGGGAGGGGGGTGGTGGGCTGAGGAAGAATAGAATAGAAATAGAAAAGAATAGAAATAACCTTGTTTATACTGCCGAGGTGAGACTGAAAAGTCCCTTTATTCCAGCAGTCTAAACAAGGTCTCTTGTTTATTTTCAAATTTAAATATACATTTTGTACATACATTTAATATTATTAAGGTAAGAATATTGAATAGAAGGTAAGATTTTCTTTTTTTTTACGTCAAGAAATGTGTCAACATTTATTCATCGCTATAAAAAGTGCAATTTTTGGCCAATTAAGCTGTAATTTTAAGGGTATGTTTCATACATGTTTATTATTCAATGTAGAACTTTTGAATGACCCTATGTTAAGCTAGGCTAAGAAATGGGTTCAAATTTATGTAAAATGGTTCGGTGAACTCTGAAGTGAGGTCTCATTCGTATGATCAACTAGTTATCATGTTGTTAAGATAGAAAACGAGCCACTAGGGAGGGTTCTGACAAAAATATTGTACTCTGAAGTGAGGTCTCATTAGTATGATCAACTAGTTATCATATTGTTTTAAGATAGAAAACGAGCCATCACTGGGGTTCTGAAAAAAAAATAGTGTAAGAACCTATTACAATACTTTTTCTTTGTTAAGGATCGGTCGGTTCTCACCTCGCTGCATGTGTTCGGGGGGTGTCTGGTAGCGAGGCGGGGGAGGCGGTGGTTGTTGGTGGTGCGGCGGAGGTTGAGGAGGGGGGGCCGTGGACTCGGAGTAGGAGGAGCGGGGGGCGGGGGGACGCGCGCCATTCCGCAGGCCCTGCGCCCCGGGGGGGGGCATGCGGTGCTGGGGCGGCAGGGAGGACTTGTCGTGGGGAGGGGGCGGGGCGCCGTTGAGACGGTCCCTGTGGCCGCCCCCGCCTCCCCCTGTGGGCGGCGCCTGCTGCTGCTGGGGAGGCGGCCCGCCTGAGTAGCCTGCCAAGCAATGCGGACAAGTGTCAAGACAATAATCGTGTACAAATATTCTAATAAAATAATAATAATAAGAAAAGTATTGAACTGAATCAGAAGATGTATTTTTAATCCTGAGGTCTCCAAACTTGGATTAAAAACGAAAAGATGATGATGTATCAGAATAAAATATATACCTATAATAATAATATCGCCTTATTTATACTGCCCGATTAAGACTATTAAAGTCCCATTATTCCAGCAGTAAGCCCAAGACATATAATTATGTGGTAAAAATCCCAATTGGGAGAATAGCATGTCATGTCCCAGCTGGGTTTCGAACTATTATGTGGTAAAAATCCCAATTGGGAGACTAACATGTCATGTCCCGGCTGGGTTTCGAACTCACGAGCTCTGGAGTCTTTGGATTCACAGCGTGCCGCCTTTACTACTGGGCTACCGGGACAGATATATAACTCTATGAAAATAGTCCTAATTTAGTATACAATGAATACATAAATACACGAGTAACAATGATACGAGGTTTATAATAAAATAATAAATTATTCCGCACTATGCTTTCCCTCTGATGGGTGAGAAGTGACAGAAGTTAGGGTGATGGGTCAACACCACCCCAAGACTTACCAATGTTAGGAGGAGGGAAGGGGGGTAAGACTCACCAATGTTGGGAGGAGGGAAGGGGGGTAAGACTCACCAATGTTGGGAGGAGGGAAGGGGGGTAAGACTCACCAATGTTGGGAGGAGGGAAGGGGGGTAAGACTCACCAATGTTGGGAGGAGGGAAGGGGGGTAAGACTCACCAATGTTGGGAGGAGGGAAGGGGGTGTTAAGACTCACCTATGTTGGGAGGAGGGAAGGGGGTGTGTGTGGTGTTGTGTGTGGTGGTGGTTGTGGTGGTAGCTCTGCTGGTACTTGCCGCCGCCCTGTCTGTCCTGCCTGTCATTGTGCCTGTCTGACGGGTGACGATCGGAATGTCTGTCTGGTCGATCTGAGTGTTGCCTGTGAATGTGAAGAGGGAAACACAATTTATACATTATCCGCAACTAAAAATGAAGATAAACGGCGCCAACGACTTGCAAAAAACAGGTTAAAGCGCCTAAATTGAAGAAAAAAAAGTTGAAGATCACCAGATTTGTACAATTAAGATACAAGTAACAAACTAAATACAATGATTATAGCACAATATATGGACATTGCCTGAGATATATTGTAAAAGTATTATGCCAAACAACAAAATATACCCTCTTTTTTAAACAGGTTAAGCGCCTTAATTGAAGAAAAAAAAAAAGTTGAAGATCACCAGATTTGTACAATTAAGATACAAGTAACAAACTAAATACAATGATTATAGCACAATATATGGACATTGCCTGAGATATATTGTAAAAGTATTATGCCAAACAACAAAAATATACCCTCTTTTTTAAACATGGGCTATGCCCGTTAATTTGTTAAAATCAACAACAAAAAATGTACCTTTAAAATATTTTTTAGCGAGGAGGTTAGTTAGAGTCAGCGACTGGTTTTGTATAAAAATTATAAATCTATTATTTTTATGCTTATTTATTTGCATTCTTCAAAAAAAAAAAAAAAAAAAAAAAAAAAAAAAAACAAAATACACACACACATACATAAAGACTATATTTTATTCTAATCTAGGAGTTGAAAATCTGTATATTAATTACTGTAAGTGAATATAATATATGTTGAGTTCCATTTCCTTCACAGCGACTCACCTGTCTGAGTTGTGTCTCTCCGAGTTGCTACAGTGACTCACCTGTCTGAGTTGTGTCTCTCCGAGTTGCTACAGTGACTCACCTGTCTGAGTTGTGTCTCTCCGAGTTGCTACAGTGACTCACCTGTCTGAGTTGTGTCTCTCCGAGTTGCTACAGTGACTCACCTGTCTGAGTTGTGTCTCTCCGAGTTGCTACAGTGACTCACCTGTCTGAGTTGTGTCTCTCCGAGTTGCTACAGTGACTCACCTGTCTGAGTTGTGTCTCTCCGAGTTGCTACAGTGACTCACCTGTCTGAGTTGTGTCTCTCCGAGTTGCTACAGTGACTCACCTGTCTGAGTTGCTACAGTGACTCACCTGTCTGAGTTGCTACAGTGACTCACCTGTCTGAGTTGCTACAGTGACTCACCTGTCTGAGTTGTGTCTCTCCGAGTTGCTACACAGTGACTCACCTGTCTGAGTTGTGTCTCTCCGAGTTGCTGTGTCTGTCCTGTCGGTCGTGGTGCCGGTCCAGACTGGAATGGTTCGAGTGGTGGCGCTCCCCCGAGTGGGAGTGAGGGTGGTGCGAGAGGCGCGCGTCGCCACTGGAATGTCGGTCCGAACTGGAGTACTGCCGGTCGGACGAGGAACTGTGTCTATCGGACTGGAGAGAAAAAGGATAAGATAAGATTTTATTTGCACATTAAACATAATACATGTGTGGTACAAGGATATACCAAAAAAAGCAAAAACAATGAAAAAAAAAAAAAAAAAACAACAAAGTAAAATAATACAATACAAATACAAGTGACAAATTAACAAAATGAAATAAATAAATATTTATGTCAAAGTGTTATCTATGTTTATATGTATACTCGTATGTGTTTTAATTATTATTATTTTCCTTTCAAACTTAATTATCTTTCTGTTGAGATTTTGGTGAGAAATTTCTTATTTGAATAGGGGCAAGAGCAATGCAAGAGATAAATATTAATGAAAAAAAACAGAGTTGTGATGTAATATTGAATTGAATTGAATATGTTTCTTTATTAGAGTGAATAAGAAAACAGTGGAGGCCGTTACAAAGTTTTGGCCCCACCAATTACATTGTTACTCACTATTTATAAGTTAATACAAAGATGGAACATTACAGTTGTTTAGTTTAATAATAAACATATTATGTTTAGACATGTATTCTCACTTCTCACAATAATAATGATACTCTTTAGTGGAAGGTAACCACTAGGCGAGGTTAATGCTAAAAGCATTTTCTACCACCTAACCCTCAGAATCTTATTATTATGTGGTCACAAACTCAAATTAATGAGGAAAAATTCGTGCACTGGCTGAGATTCGAACCAACGGATCCCTACGCTACCTGGATTACCAGACTAGCGCGTTAACCATTTGACTACCAGTGCACTATCTCACCCATCAGGAGGGGGGCGAGCTACAACACAGACCACAAGTACAGTAGCTTCTGTTTCATGGTTACGAAAGTCCACCGAGGTATCGCAAAACTCTATCAATTCTGGCTTACTCTTGTGGAACATTTTTTTTTCGAGCTCGGAAAAGCTGGTGGAATCAAGACCACACACCATAGCTAGCTGACGATTTCCGATAATTTTAATAGGTTTCAAGTAGCGACTTCATCAGAGGCATGGTTCCTCATGAAATCATTCAGGCATATTAGCATATACAGTGGGCCAGTAAATGTATCAGAGGCGTGGTTCCTCATGAAATCATTCAGGCATATTAGCATATACAGTGGGCCAGGAAATGTTCTGTTTGTATTTGAATGATAAAAAAAAAAAAAATAACAAAGGGGGGTAAATACACTTAACCATGAGCCACCCTAATGCGTACGAGGTTTGATAGTAAAATTCGGAACGACCGTTCTTATTGCCTTGAAGGTTGCTTGCGGATCAAGTGCAGTCTGGGCGAAGATATGGGGGTTGTCCAGGAACTTGATTGTCAGACCTCGTACATTAGATCGGGCTTTTTTTTTCCAATAACTTTATTAGTTCCAATAACAAAGGCGGCACTCTGTGAATCCAGAGATTCCAGAGGTCGTGGGTTCGAACCCCAAGCGGGACATGACAAGTTATCCTAACATTTGGGATTTTTACCACATAATAATATGTCTTGGGCTTACTGCTGGAATAATGGGACTATAGTTCTAATAGGGCAGTATAAATAAGGCGATATTATTATTATATTTTGTTTTAACATTCATACATATCCTTCATTTAATATTAATTTAATTGCTACTGCGATTCAATATACTTTTCAGTATGTGGTGGATTGCAGCAAATAGTATTATCTTCTTTTTTTTTTCATGTCTCATTTTTATTATGTTATATTTTTAAGGTACTTTATTTGTATTTTTATTTATCAACAAACATTTTATCAAAAACAACAAAATGAAAGAACAATAAAAAATGTAAAAATGTTCATCAATTTTTTTGAATATATTAAAAATATTTTATGAATTTTTTTATTCATAAAAATATTTATTAAGTTTTTTTTTAAGTTTTCATATTTATGTTAATCACTTTGGTGATATCACAACTACTCAAACTCGCTTTACTAAATCTACGCTGAAACCGGGGGGACTTGAACCACCGACCTCCAGGTTACAAGTCCGCCGCCTTATCGATGAAGCTACTGAGGTCGGTAAATTTTTTAGTATGTTATATTTAATACTTACATTAAGACCGACCTCAGTAGCTTGATCGATAAGGCAGCGGACTTGTAACCTGGAGGTCGATGGTTCAAGTCCCGGTTTCAGCGTAGATTTAATAAAGCGAGTTTGAGTAGTTGTGATATCACGAAAGTGATTAACACAAATATGATAACTACTTACATTAGAATTATTAGGGTGGCGTTCCGAGCGCTCATGACTATGGTGAGATGGAGGAGGAGGCTGAGGCTTGCTGTCGCCTCCACTGAGGGGGAGGGGGGTGCTGTGGGGAGGTGCCTGGTGGCCCGAGGTCCTGTCGGGAGAGGGGAGGGGTGTGCAGGGGGGGCTGGGAGGTCTGGGTGGGGGTGGGGGGCCCCCCCGAGGAGGAAGAGCCGGAGGAGATGGTGCGGGGCATGAGCTTGCCTGCAACACATGGAACAACATCAACACGGTTACATTTTTTTCTTTATATTTTTTTTCTATTTTTTTTTTTTTTATTTTACATTTTATTTATTTATGAACAATATTGGATTTTTACAAAGGTTCTTTTCCTAAGCTAATGATAAAAACTTCTCATAACATTAACATTCAGTCAGTAGCAGTGCAGTAGTACTGATAAATGGTTCTCTTAAGAAACGATGTACATATATTTATTTATTTAGAAACTTTTTATTAGTAGGTAGAACATAATTATATACAGACAAATAATGGTAAAAATTAAATATAAAAATTGACAATATTAATAATATAAACAAGGGAAAAAAACAAATGTATATACTGCACAATTAGATAGAATTTACATCAAGAGATCAAACAAGAGGTATTTAAATGTGTGATTTTTGACACTAAAGTGTTGAATATTCATGTGTTGCAATAAATAACAATAATCAAACTCTGTCAGAGTATGCTTCTATGATCCAAAATAAATAAGGATAACACCATAACACAAGATATAGGCAAAAAAAGGCTTTGCGCTGTTGAATTATATACAGGGTGGCCATTGGCCATACTGTCTATACAGTTAAACCCCACCCCCCCTATCTCAAGAACGGCTGATAATATAGAAAAACACAAACACAAAACCATATTCCTTTATTTACTGGGGGAATAATTTTCAGCATTTTTTTGCCTACACGGCCTAAGTCAGGCTGGGTATGGTATGAACCAACTATAAAATCTTAAATGAAATGGCTTGTCTTGTGGCATATTGCTTAAAAGCTCACATTATGAGAAGTTCATTACGACATACCCTTCTCGAGATACAGGGTCGGCCGTCCTGGCTAATATCCCTATATTTTGACCTAAAACTCGTTAACCGTAAGTGCCAGATGGGTAACATTTATTGATATTAACTCCTTATATCAAAACCTTTCGAACAAGTTGTAATTCAAATTGTTTTTTGGTTAACACTTTTCCGTCTGTTCGTCCCGCTGGCTGACGAAACTGAGATAAACAGAATTAGTCGAGTTATTGGTCAAAATGCATGGATATTACAGTACGCCCTCGTGAAGTTGTAGCTCACAAAAATAAGTTGTAATGAACTTCTCTCAAGAAGACCTTTAAAACAATATGCCATACGACGTATCATTCCATTTAAATTTTCAAGTTGGTCCGTGTCCACTTGTCCAGCCTGACTGGGACAGTGTAGGCATTTTTTTTTTTTAGCTGAAACTTAATCCCCCAAAAGCAAAAAGATTAAGGAATATGGGTATTTACGTTTTTCCATGTAATGAGCCGTTTACAGGATAAGGAGGATGGAGTAGAAGTTTAAGGTCACCCTATACGATCGATGACAACTACCTACATTAATAGAGAGAAAGTTGGTAAGTCCAGAATTTAGGACTGACAAAAAATCAAATGAGTAGCTAAACTGAGAAAACTCAGTAGCCTCGTGAGGAATTTCAAAACTGGACAGAAATTTCATATGGCGGATTCGTATTTGAGATATGAAAGTGAGAAGTTCTACGCAATTTATATACAGTAGAAATCGTTTATAACGAACTTCACGGGACCGGTCAGATCTGTTCCTTATAGCCGATTTTACTAAAACCGGTATATGGGCTATAAGGGACAAGTTCACTATATCCGATAATTATCGCGTATAGAGAACAATGTAGGTTATAAGGAAACTTCGTAAGATATGAAAAATGTACATTTATGTATGTAGAATTGTGATACATACATAATCCACTGATTCAAAATCTGGCGCTACTCGGTGCTAACACTCATTGACAAAGTTCTGCAGAACTAAACATGTTTTCTGTTTCACTCAAACAGCATGAAAATTAATTTTGTACATTATAACCGATAGGAAGTAGCCACGGTGCTTGAAAATTTGTTCACTAAAGCCCATATTGTTCTTTATACCCTGTTTGTTATAAACTATGTATGTATAATGTATATGTTAATTTTCCATAAGACTCCAAGGGAACGGAGATTTTGTTTGCTATAGCCGATTGTTCATTATAAACGGTGTCGTTAAAAACGCGTCAAGTGCCAGCCTCCGTGGCGTAATGGTTGTGACTACTGCCCGTAGTCCAGAAGTCTGGAGTTCCACTCCCAGTTGAGGCAGACTTTTCGAAGAAAATTCTGTCCCTTCCAAACACGTGAGGATGGCACTTCCGGCCCTACCCAGGCTGGGTGAGATTAATGTGGGTAGCTGGTACGATTCCCAGCGTATGGAGGGTAGTACCCCCGTCCTGACTATCTCAAATCAGTACGTTAAAACCGAATAGAATTAAACGGTCACAATAGATCTAATTAGGTCGCAGTGTTAATTGTAAGGGTTTCACTGAAAACCCTGCAACCAGGTCAGATGATAATAATAATAATAATATAATCCCGGTAAACGGGCTTGTATTAACGGAAAGAATCCTGTTTACAAATTACAACAGTAAAAACATTTACATGAAAAATATAGTTACAGAAAGGCTTAAAGAACAAATGGATTTTTCAAAACATAGAAAAATAAAATAAAAATACTAACGATTTCCACTGTATTTTAATTGAAGGGGTTTCTTACCGGTGGAGCGGGCGGAGGATTTCTACTGTACTATAATTGAAGGGGTTTCTTACCGGTGGAGGGGGCGTGACTTCGCTTGGCGGGCGGGACGTACTTCCCGTTCTCCGCGGGCTGGGAGGCCGCCCCTGGTTCTGCTGGCCTCGTTACGGCCGCGAACCTCTCCTCCTCGTCCCCATTCTCTACTTCTAGCCGCGCCCTGAAATACATCACAAGTCGCGATGTAAATTAAAACAAGCAGACAAGAAGCCGTGATTTTATTTCTAAAATGTGATCCACAATTATTCACTTCCTCTTTGATAGTCTACCTACCTTAGCTGTATTTTTCTTTCCAACCAAAAAAAATTCCAGGTGATGTTTTTTCCAAATATTTCCATTTTATTCCAAGGTCAACTTCACTTTCTAACCAAAGTTAACCAAACGGGAATAACATGAACCAAACTGGAAGCAAGTCATTTTTCTTTTGGAAGAGGAAAAATTTCTTCTCCCAAAGTTAATCAAAATGGAAGTAGAAAATTCTTGCTTACAATTTGGTTCATTTTAGTCCCATTTGGTTAACTTTGGTTAGAAAGTGAAGTTGACCTTGGAATAAAATGGAAATATTTGGAAAAAACCTAACCTGGAATTTTTTTTTGGTTAGAAAGAAAAATACAGCTATGGTAGGTAGACTATCAAAGAGGAAGTGAATAATTGTGGATCACGTTTTAGGAATAACAAGGTAAGATGAAAGATTTTTTTTTCTTTCAATAAAAAGCAGATTTTTATTATTTGAACGAAGCGAACCGAAGCTGAAGTGGTCACTGAAATTTACTTTTTTTTATTTGACTGGAGCGAAAAATCCTGACCGGAGTGGACCGACCCGTTCGTTTGGTCATGGTTTTTGGTTTGGTAAGAAGAAGAGGAAGTGGATATTTTCAAATGCAAAATGTAAACAAGCACCGATATCTTTAATGTAAACAAACCAGAGTCCCAAAAATCGCTTTTTTTATTTTTCAAGTTTGGTTGACCAGAGCTAACCATTTAGTCTTGTTCAGGCTTTACATTCAATAAAAAAAACTGTTTAGAGTCAAACCTGGATATAGGAAAATTCTAGGAACCGGAATTTTTGCTCCTTATATTCAGGTTTCTCTTATTAAAAGGTTATTTTCCCCAATGGAGAGAAAAATTAGACCTGGAGTTTTTCTCTAATATTGAGGTTTCTCTTTTTTCTATCCAGTTTAACTATATTTATATCAGTAAGCGTAATTACTTTAAAATCAGTAATTTATTTTATGCTGGTCTACCCAAACATAAAAAACACATCATTATCTTTGTCCTTTTCGTATAAGTAACTTATCTTGAGTATTGCCCATTGCTCTCTACAAGGCTGCATTTCCAATCCCTTTCCAAGCTAAAATGTAAATAATTTTTATCTTTGTTGGACTGCTTCTATTACCTGTAGGCCGGATTATTTTCTATTTCATTAGCAATAGCCGCGGCTCGTGCCTCAGCCTCCTTAAACTCCAGCGTGTCTCTCTTCTGAATTTGCACTGTGTATCCGGACAGCGATTGATCAAACGTTGATTGGACACCGTACACCGTTTCGTTCTTCTTGAACATGTCGTTCACATCCCAGCCATTCTGAGAAGAAAACCAATGCTCTTTAATTCCTTTTCCCATGTATTTTCCCACATATTTGATATTGATTATCAGTAAAAACATATATTGACATACCTATTTATAAATTCACTAATCATAAATAGGTACTGAATTCGTTTTTTCATCATTACAGTTTTAATTTACACAACAATAAGACATTGTCCTTGCAGGGGGACTGTAGTCAATAGTAGGTTGCAGATAAACCCTAACTGGATTTTGCAATGGGGTTGTATACAAGGTATTTAAAACTTTTAAATCACATACCAAAAGCCAATTTAAGTCTGTGAGCAACCAAAAAAGGTACAGTGAGAGGACACAAAAGAAAATAGTGAATATGGTCTAAAAAAAAAAAAAAAAGAGGATGAGACGTTTCTATATTAGAAGACTTACCGTTGAAGTTCCTACATTGTGATTGCAAATTTGATCCAGGTCAAAATCTTCCTCGCCCCCAGGACCTGCCATATCTTCAGCCCAAGGCTCTAGTTCCCGCTCTCCAATGACTCCATTGAATTTACTAATAGCTGTGTCTGTGGCAAATGTATCTGGAAGTGGAAAATACTTAAATCAGCAATTTAACTTCTAAGTAAATAGGATACCTAACTATAAAGAAAGTAACGTGACACATACAGTGCAGCATATTTTTTCCAACAATGAACTGTCTCTTATTCTTGCAGGTATTGTTGAAATGTGGTTTTACAACTATTTTTAGCCACAAGAATCTGTCAGTCAAAATTTATCATTTCTTACCTCTGACTGCATATTCTAAATCAACATTTTTGGCTTCTATTCGGACTATATCTTCTAACTTGAATATCTTCATATCAACAACTGTGTTGGGATCAATGCATTGTGGGTTCTCTGGATCTACTTGGTGAGTCATACTGATCACCAATTCGAACTGTTTAGAGAAAGTCTTCAGGTAGCCTTCAAATTGCTTGCCGTGCACTGTGTGAACCTAGAGCAGAAAATCATAGAGGTAAAAAAAACATCATCACATTTGTCTAATTTTGTAACAGTCAATACTGGATATAGGAGAACAATTTTCAGGTAAAAAACTCTTTATCAGGAAAAATAACCTTTTTATGGGAAAAACCTTGATATAAGAGAAAAAATACAATCCCCAAGTTTTCTTATAACCAGGTTTGACTTTAGTTGAACTTACAACTTATTGTCCAGTTTACAATTTGTATACAACAGTGAACAGAACTTTGTCTGGAGATGAAAAGCCTGAAAATCAGTTGATTACATTTTATGAATAAGTGTGATGAATTGATGATAAATAAATAAAAAAGCACTTACCGTGACTTTATCTCCTATGTGTGAGGTAATAGCTTGCATGAATCTAGCATTACAATAGACACCTTCTGGATTAATGGACAACCTATCAGGACCTCCTCTGGACCTTATGGGTCTGAAATTTAATAAAAACAATTAGGTACCTTCTCAATCATATAATAAAAAGTCAGACTTGAGAAAGAATTGAATCAACAGAGTCTTAATAGCTCCATGGTCAAGGTTTCAATTTGATCATCCAGAGATTTTGCCTTTGAAACCCACCTGGGGCATGACAAGTGTCATCTACATATTTGGGATTTTGACTGCATAATACTTGTACAATTTACATGCATTGTGATTATGAATAAATTAAATGAATTCAATTTAAAAAAAGTCTTGGCCTTACTGCTGGGAGTGCTGGAATAATTGGACCTTCCTAGTCAGAAGTCAGGCACCATATGTTTTTTTTGTTTTTATTTTTCTCCACTTTTATTTCTTCATATTTCTGGATGTTTCATAACCTCCTGAGCAACTTTGATTTTATGTCTGTGTGTCTGTTAAAAATATTCCTTGTAACGCACAAATCTCAGAAACTACAGAACAGATTTCAATGAAACTTTGTACACATTTAGGAGATGTTATGAAGATCTCTGGATTCACAGGGTGCCACCTTTACCACTGGGATAAGACTGTAATTTTAATATTGATTGTAATTGATTTGCTTAATCAAAACATCTCCAATACACAACAATGGTTGTAAAACTGATTTATAGAACAAATTGAACACAAATAAGTAGGTAAAGCATTTACATATTGTACATAGATATAGTTACATAGATATTGTAATTAATTTTAGTACAGTTGAACCTGGATATAATAGAACATAAGAGACAGAACAAAAATTCCATTATAGATAGGTTTCTAATATAGCCAGTTCTCTATACTCTATATCACATAATGAGGTGACGCAGAGACCTGAGATTTTCTCTATTATAGGGATGTTTCCCTTATATCCAAAATATGAGAACTGTACAAGCAAAGATGATATTCTGGCTCCATCGTGATCTTGCCAAACAGCTGTTTCTTGACAGATTTCTATGAAACTTTCACAGAATACTTAGAATCATATAAGGAAAAGATTTCACAATGGAAAAACTACAATTTACACCTTAAATTACTTTAATTTTGATTAAAATATGAAGCTTTATTGTGAATTCTATGAACAAATTCTACCATTTTTCAATAGACTTTTGTGATAAATAATGGATTTCACTTCAGAAAAGACCAATTATTTCAAAGTAAAACTAAAATTGTTGACACTAGACAGACTTGCATGGCCAATCATATCAAAATTTGAATTAAGAAATCATGTTAATTGGAATTGAAAACGGAAGTTGTTTTTAGAATTCACAATAAAGCTTCATATAAGTAGTCCATATTTTAATCAAAATTAAAGTAATTTAAAAGTCTGGTGTGAAATCATTTTCTTATGAGATTCTAAGTATTCTATAAAAGTTTCATAAAAATCCGTCAAGAAACAGCTGTTTGACAAGATCACAATGGACCCGATATTATCATACAGGGTGGACCAAAAAAACGTTTACACCCGTTAATGGTAGATTACTGACGACATTTCTAGGACGGATCTGCAATCCGTTTTTTCGGATTCGCCTTTATAACTGCACAAAGTGTTTTTTTGCAACTTTCTGAAAAAGTCCGGCTTTGGCTTATTCTTCAGGTCAGAACTTTTTTCCTGTTTAAGATGAGTTGATTCTGAACATTTCTGCAGAAAGCCAACAAAATTTTGATGTTTCTAGCTACCCTACTTTGTTTTTTACGATTTGGTTTGTCATATTTTTTTATACCTGAACAGAAAAAAACACCCAAAAAAACATTTTTACGACATAAAACACTCGACATTTGCCCGAACAAATTTTGGCACAGACATGGGCAAGTTTGATAAAAGTTGGCGGCCACCCCGAGGATGCTAAAAATAATTTTACGATTTTTTATCACGTGATCTTCTGGGAAAAATTATTAGATGTTTGCCAAAAACTCTTCAAAAATCCTAAGAGTTTTCTAGCTGTAGACTGTGTAAGGGCGTCTTGTATTGTTTACGAAAATTGTTTACATTGCTTTTTTTGAATACCGCGGTCTCACATGCCTTCATCAGCCAGTTTAGGAAAATTCAAATGATAAATTTCGTGCTTCTCAGATTGTCAGTGGTGTTAGCTAGATGTGGTAGTGCTTAGAGTGTTAGTCGCATGACCGAGGTTCAATGCTCGACGGTCAATATTATTTTAACTATAAAAAAAATCTGATGGAATATTTTATTTATATCTGTATCTGACCTGTTGTAACACCAACAACTTATGGTTTTTTTTTGGGGTAAAACCATCTGTAAATTGAGTTATATCAGATACTATTGGTATCACAATAGACATAATTATTATTCATGTAAGCCCCCTGAGAGACTGCCTTGATAATGTAAGGATGGTTTTTTTTATGCTTCCCTACGAGAGAAAAAAAAAAACTAGCGAATTTTCCAAACGAAAATAGAGTTTATGAAATAAATCCAGGTAAATATGTAGGTAGGTTCTTCTATCATAAACAATACTATTTAAATAACAAATATTTACCGATTGCCAACTCTTAATAGAAGGCTTGAAAAAAACAAGATAAAATTTTGTGAAATTAATAAACTTATGCAGTCTTTATTATGTTTTATACTATTTTGATATAAACAAAAAGGTATTTAAAAAAACATTTTGTGTTAGTATGTTCAATGAGAAACGATTAGACGCGCACGATTAGCTCAGTGGTAAGCTAGTCCCTTCTCAATTCCCTCAGAGGAACTGTTGGAAGTGGAGTCCACCTTCCTGGATGCAAAGGTTGAACCTCTTCATCATGTTCCGTCGAATGTTGCGGAAGATTCCAGGTTTTTCTGTCAGGTCATCATCGAATGCCAACAGGATTCTTGCTACCAGATTTCGTAAACTATGTTTTTCACGTGATCTCAAATGTTCCTGTTGGCAACTCCATATGCTAAATGCGTATCTGCCATTTCAGCATCCGAATTATAATAATGTAACTTGTACTAAAAAAAACTCAAGAAGTTTAAAGATAATATTTCATAGAATGCAGAAAAATATGCTTGAAAACTATCATCGAGAAACAAACAATCATTCATTTGACTGGCCTTTAATTAATTCCAAGGAAAATAATTATCAGACATAAATAGCTAATTACTCTTTGAGTACAAGACGACCCTACACGGTCAACACTTTTAAGATTTTGAACATCATTTTTTGAGACTTACCTGGTTTGTTTACCCAGAAGATCACGTGATAAAAAATCGTAAAATTATTTTTTAGCATCCTTGGGTTGGCCGCCAACTTTTATCAAACTTGCCCATGTCTGTGCCAAAATTTGCTCGGGCAAATCTTGAGTGTTTCAAAGCGTAAAAAATTTACATGAGAATTTTTTTTCTATTCAGGTGTCAAAAAAGATGCCAAACCAAACCGTAAAAAACAAAGTAGTTTAGCTAGAAACATCGAAATTTTGTTGGCTTTCTGCAGAAATGTTCAGAATCAACTCATCTTAAACAGGAAAAAAGTTCTGACCTGAAGAATAAGCCAAAGTCGGACTTTTTCAGAAAGTTGCAAAAAATCACTTTGTGCAGTTATAAAGGCGAATCCGAAAAAACGGATTGCAGATCCGTCCTAGAAATGTCGCCAGTAATCTACCATTAACGGGTGTAAACGTTTTTTTTGGTCCACCCTGTATACAGGGTCTTCATAAAGTCTCACCCAGGCCTAGGTTTCTCGAAAACGACTCAGAATATCAAAAAACGCAAAAACCGTATTCCTTTATATTTAGGGGGATTGATTTTCAGCCAAATTTTTTTTGCCTACACGGCCCCAGTCAGGCTGGGCATGGACCAACTTTAAAATCTTAAATGGAATGGTATGTCTTGTGGCATATTGTTTTAAAGGTCTTATTGAGAGAAGTTCATTACAATAAATTTCAGTGTGCTACGACTTACCTTTCTCGAGATACAGGGTCATTTTCTCCATAATTTACGGTTAACGAGTTATAGGTCAAAATATATGGATATTACACAGGACGTCCGACCCTGTATCTCGAGAATGGTAAGTCGTAGCTCACTAAAATTTGTTGTAATGAACTTCTCTTAATAAGATCTTTAAAACAATATGCCACAAGACATACCATTCCATTTAAGACTTTAAAGTTGGTCCATACCTAGCCTGACTGGGGCCGTGTAGGCAAAAAATTTTTGGCTGAAAATCAATCCCCCTAAATATAAAGGAATATGGGTTTTTGCGTTTTTTGATATTCTGAGTCGTTTTCGAGAAACCTAGGCCTGGGTGAGACTTTATGAAGACCCTGTATAATACATAGCTATTGCTCCACTCTATGATTTGTGGTTGTTTAGAGCTGGAGAGAATTCAGGAGTTTTCCAGCTTTTAGATAATTTAGAAAAAAATCCAGAGGGTAGAATTTAATATTTGAAAACCAAGTAACTGATTGACATTAACTTTGGTGTACATATATACAATTGACAGTGGGAATCAACATACACACCCCCAAATGATACAGCTTGTTTGTATAGGAGTGCATAATACAATCCAAGGTAGGTTTAGTTGTAAAAATTTAGGTCAAATGCACAGAGGACAATTATATGAAACTTGTGAAATAATTTGTTCAGCAAAAATAAAAATAAATCAAGTAGCGACTTGAAAACCTATCACTCCAATCAAGAGCAAGAGTATAACATAAATTGAATTGAGAAAAAGAGACAGCAGCTTACAGGAATGCATTACTGTGGATCAAATATTCAATGATGAATTTCTTTTGAAAAAACACAACATGAGAATCATGAGGAATAGAATTGTGATAATGTCTCAAGCACCAGAATACAATTTGCTTGATGAAAATGAAATTGATTATAACAAGTGAGACACTGAAACTACTCACAGAACACTGTTTTAAAGAAGAAAAACACACTTGAAATTACATAAAGGAAGCTGAAAAATTATTAAAATATAACAGACATCCCTATTGATTTTCTAAAAGGAGGATGCAAGACAAACTGATAGAGAAATAGGAAATTGGGTCAAGCAAGAGAAATGCTCTAGATGTGCATTTTCTGTCTCCTGCAAGTGCAATGGGAGGTGGGGGGGATATTTAATAATAGATAATAGCAAAATGTGGGAGTTGGGAGAGTTTGCAAAAAATGTAATTTTAGCACAAGTTCAATTTGAGTTCATGTGCAAAAGGTTTTAATCTGTTCACTATCAGTGTTAAAGTATTATTTAAATAATACTGTGTCAAACTTTGAGTAGGACATGTGAAACCACCTCCTTCGGATGGCTATCAGTGATACTGAAAATGAGTAACAATTCTGAGGGACTGATATATTATTATGTTGACAATTATGCAAATGCTAGAAGGTGTGACTGTGTTGATTGGGAGGAAGAAGGGCAGGGAGTGATGCACATGAGTGTACTGATAACATGAGATAATATGAGAGAAGCTGAAGCGTAGAAATATTATTTGATGTTCTGATTGTGGCTGATCTAGTAGCTCTAAACAAAAGAAAATTAAAGTGAGAAAACTTACCTCCCCGTCGTGGCCACTCTGTTTTTCTTTTTGTTATTCATTGCTTCTAATTCTGTGTTTCGGCCCGTATTGGCACCTTCACGAATTCTGGTAGGGACAGGAATTTTGAAGGTATTACAAGTCAATCCTTTACTAGCACGGTAACTAGGTACGTTATCTTAAGGAGACGAGTACCAAATAGACTTTCGACAGGGAAAACTTTCCAATCGTGAAAACGAAATGGATGAGCTAGTGTTTATAACAAACACTAAAGTAAAAATTACAGGTAACACTTCCAATTTTTACTTTGATTGAAACACTGACTTAAAGGAAAACCATTAAGGACAAATTTAATTGAATCCTTGTGAGTTCAGCAAATTTTCTCAAATTACTTTTTAAAAGAAAAATGTCAGCTTTCCCAAGAGATGTAAATTTAATTTTCTCCAAAGAGCAACTCGTTTGTTTACTACGCAAAAGAACTGCACATTGCATAATTAGCTTAAATAGCAAAATCACAAAGGTAAAGAAGAGTTTTACGAATAACCGGAATAACTTGCATTAGATAATTATAAGAAATAATTAAATAATTTAAATGGACTAAATATTATAGCTTTAAATCCGTTCTTGAGGCCAAAATTCAAATTATCATGAATCTAAAGCTTCTAGGAAGTTTCTTTCTCGATCACAATTTTTGCAGGCGTTTTTCGTGGAGGCAAAGCGTGCATTTCTGGATGATCCAGGAGAAATAATAATAATATCATGTTCCATCAATAAATATAACTTTAAACAATTGGTTATGCTTCATGAAAATATACCAAAAGTAGAATAATAATGATATTAATGATCATTCTTCATGAAATAGCTGACGATTGTTGGCAAGTAATTTTTCATTGGTATTGAAATAACGAGTCTGTACCACTCTGTAATCCCTGTATGCTCAATTGCTCATTCGAATTTCACGTACAAAGAGGTAAAAATATTCAAATCAGCTGTCCGTTTTGCCGGGAATGCCGGGGCCGGAATCACGTTTTCAATTTTTTCACTGATTCAGATACATACAAATAATAATGGGTATTTTGCTAATAATCAGAATAGCGAAAAAGAGAATTTATCCATTATTATACTGGACACTAAATTACATTGAAAGAAAAAAATTGCCGTAAATAAAACTTCTTAGATTCCCCGCTGAAAGATCAGTGACCTAGAGATTCTAGAACATAAAACACACATGGTGGGTACCCTGGGCTTTCGAAGGTCATTCAACTACCAGTATGCTCAGATTGCTCAGTGCTCATTGGATTATTATCGGAGCGCAACATTACAAAATAACGAGGCAATGAAGATAGTTTGTGTTATATTAGTAATATAATATTACTTAACAATCTGAACATTTGAATCAATTTATATTTTTTCAAAAAAAATCTCTAGCCTAAAATCTGCAACACAGTAGATTGAGTACCTACTTAGGTAGGTAGGTAGGTACCTAGTGAACTAAAAACTCTTAACTCAATATAAATTTACAAGCGAGCTATCGCCCGCTTTGCGAGCCGAGGCATGGCCGTGAAAGCAAAAAATCCTTTTTCGCCAATGGCAGGTGTTGTAGTGGGAGTTTCGAAAAATCCCGTCTTACTGCACATGTAGACTATAAGACAAAGCTACCTACCAAATTTCAGCTTCCTAGGACTTACGGTTTGGGCTGTAGAGCGATGATCAGTCAGTGGTCAGTCAGTCAGTGACTTTGACATTTATATATTAAGATTAGTACCTATACTATGAACAACACTGATGTTTCAACGTAATAAATGTAAAACTGCGCAGTGCATGGCTATGTTATGCATAAACGTCATTATAGCTACAGGCGCTACACAAAAGAAAAAAAATAATATCGTTTCTCTTATTTGGGAAGGGAGATTTGGTGTCCCTACAGTTCTTATTCTTACAGGGGGTGGTCCTTTGACCCTGCCTGATCAAAATATGATTGACTGCCGCTTACTTAATCCTTCTCTTTGATTAAAGCATAGATTTATAAAATAGATACCTAACTCCTGTTCAAGGCTGAGGTAGGCCTTCGATTTGGCAGCCATTTTCTATAAAGAGTTTCCCAACATGGATTCTTATGTAAGATTTAACAATTTTAAATTTATTCTATCTCTGAAGTTAGAAAGTCTTTTTTAGTTGATTTTTTTGTATTTTGATTCTAAAGAATACTGCTGGTCTACTCCCTGTTTATAGTACATAGTACCCCAACCCCATCTAGGATGAATAAATAAAAAAAATTGTACCTCACAAATATTAGGTATGTAATGTGAAACCTAACGCACGGTTAGGTCAGTGTTAAAGACATTTCCAAAAATGTATCGCAAGGTGGGGGTTCGTATTTAAAAAAATGAAGTTGGCCCCCCTCGCCCAGACATGAGGGCCGGTAACAAAAATCAGCCCCACCCTAAAAAAAGGTCTTATTACACCGGTTAACCGTACAAAATTTTAAATTTACTGAGAAAGCCATTTGAAAGATATTTAAGGGTTTCCAGACTTTTGCCCCACCCTGTATACGTGTAGATTTGCCTTGAATTGTACGCGTAGTGTAAGCCTTTCTGCAAAAGTGTATCCAACAAATTCTTGGTTAGTTTCACGTGTGAAGCAAACGTATGTAGATACTTCACGTTTGCCGCTTGCATTCGCAAGCCTGTCAGCACGCTTGTCATTCACTGGAAATCGTTCCAGCTACCCACAATCCAACCTCACGTGTTTGGAGGGAAAATAATTTTATTTGGAAAGTCTGCCCCAACCGGTAATTGAACTCGATATGTCTGGAGTATGGGCAGTAGTTACAACCATTACGCCATGGAGGCTGGCCACCGATAGTCTAAATAAAGCATTTATTTGGATCAATAATTCTGTATTTTTAAGCTTTAATTACCTCTAGATCTTATTCAAAATCACCGACCTCTGTAGCTTGATCGATAATGCGGCGGACTTGTAACCTTGAGGTCGGTGATTCAAGTCCCGATTTTAGCGTAGATTTAGTAAAGCGAGTTTGAGTAATTGTGACATCACGCAAGTGATTAACACAAATATGATAACTTACCTTTAACTTAACTTATTCAAAATTTACAAATACCTACATCCTACATATAGATAAATATAAAAAATTCGTCTCCGGTGAGAATCGATCATTATTTAATGTACTCATTGCCAACAATACTGAACCGGGGTAGTTTTCTCTTAGTGAAGTTTGGCAGTGGGTTTCAAATTTTGAAAAGATCAACAAAATTGCTGAGCGCTATCTAGTGTCACTTAAAGGATCACACTTGTTATCTCAAGATTTCACCTCTCTTCAGCAAGTCCTGTGAAATTTTCTTTCAGCATCTTTTCAAACAGTTTCTTTTTTCTATCATTTTGTTTTTCTCCTTGCAACTCATTGTTATTATTTACAGAACAGTACTTGGGTCACAATATAATTTTCGAGCATGCAACTCATTATAATATCTGTCCCGGTAGCTGAGTGGTAAAGGCGGCACTCTGTGAATCCCGAGAGTCCAGAGGACGTGGGTTCAAAACCCGGCCGGGACATGCTGGATGCAGTAAGCCCAATGTGTCTTGGGCTTACTGCTGGATTAATGGGACTTTAACAGTCTTAATCGGGCATTATAAATAAGGCGATATTATTATTATTATAACTATTTCAGCAAACAATGTAGTGTCACTAGTTAAATATGAATTACCCAAAATTTTATGTTATAGTCTTATAATATTACTGGGTACCGCAACATCCTTAAATTAAATGTTGAATTTTTTTTTACCTATGCTATTGGAAATGAGTCCAAAACATTAAAAATAAAAGATTGTTTTTTCTTTTATCTACAAATGTTGTTTCGTTTTTATTTCATCTATCAGAGGGAAGTCAATTATATCAAAAAGTAGTGATATTCCCCCAAAAAAGCACTTCGTGTAAAAACAGTCGTCAAGGGTTGGAATGATTAAAAGGAGCTGATATCAAAAACGTCAATTTTCTATGTTTGAAGGAATTATTTTTCACGTAATCAGTCTCTTGATGATTCAACCAAATGTTATTTTGGGGGGATAACCTTAACTTTAGTCCTGTTTAACAACTCGCCCTAATTTTAAACCTGGGTTAAATCATTTCGCCGCCTGTACGCCTCGCCGTGCCCGCGGCCTGAACATAACTTGACAGCTCGTGTCTACGTTCAACGTCAAACTCATTTTCACACGAATGTCTTCAAACTTCTCGCAACATTTGCTGGGGACAATTTCGAAAGCCCGGAGAACTGTGGCCGCCATGGTTTTCAAATGCAGCAGAGCGTACTGGCCGCCCACACACCTGCGTGGTCCATTGTTGAAGGGAAGGTAGCTCCGAGGAGCACGTTTGGCAACATTCTCTGGGAGCCATCTGTCAGGATCAAATGTGGCGGGGTTCTCGTAGATGAGAGGATTGTTTTGAATGCTTTGGATGAAGATTCCTATTGTTACGCCTGTGGGTTGATAATTATTAAGATCTTTATTATTCTTAGACATTGGTGTGTATGACCAATATGACCATAGATGTTGACATGCACCACTATAATCTAATAAAAGATAGATATATTCTTGGACATGCAAGGAGCCTATACATTGGATCTGGGCGTACATAATCCTCTCACCACCGTGATTTAGGTATCGATCTTTATCTAACGGACACGGTATTATTAATATTTAACATTAAAAAATACACTTCCAATTATGGACACAATACTTCCTCGTGATTGTTTCACATTGTATACACGTGCCAATTTTGAGATTTTATACTAAATCACTTGTATCTCCAAAACCGCTGAACTGATTTTCTTCAAATTTATTTTATATGGTAGAATACTATTTTTCCTACATTCTAGATTCTACAAAAAAAATCTGTATCGGCAAGTGGTGGACCTTGTTTTTTGACTTTTTTGTCAAAAATTTCGGATTTTCTTAAACATCAGAGTTAAATTATAATTAATTTAAAAATAAATATAAATAGCCTATGTAAAACAATAATATGCATCTACATACAAAATTTCATCCGAGTCGAGTGTGCCGCCGTTCACGAGATATAAGCGTTTAAGTAAAAAGTTAGTGGTCAGGCGCGCATGGTCTCTGTCACCCAGAACCGCTTGTACGAATTTGATTAATTTAAAATGGGACCATTTACAGAATGTCTCCTAGATGTGTACAAAATTTCATTAAAATCCGTCGAGTACTTTCCGAGATTTGCGCGTTACAAGGAATCGTTTTAACAGACCGACAGACGGACACAAAACCAAAGTTGCTCGGAAGGCTAACTCTGATTATTTACATCGTCATACCTCGGCAGCTAAATTAGTACATCAATATCTTGCCCTAACTTTCAACTTATCCGACAGAAAAATACAATTTTATAAATACCACCCAGAACCAGTACTAGAAAACTCGACAGCAAAGCTGTACTGGGATTCGACAGTTATTACAGATCGAAGAATTGAAGACCCGATATTGTATACTGGTGAACAAAATCAACTATTCCGTTAACCACAGCGCGTTAACCACTTGACTACCAGTGTTCGTGACTTTCCTTTTCAGACAGGAAGGTCTGTTAGATTCGACTCCTACCTTGGGGAATCACATATTGTTTATTGTCGCGTCCCGTCACGGTAATGTCTTCGGGAGCACATCTTCCAATCACGGGAGCCGCAGGGAACAACCTCAGACATTCCTTCAACACCCTGTCCAGATACTCCAGCCTGGCCAGATCTTCTGGGGATGGACAAATGTTGAAGTCCTCTCTCAGAACTCGAACCATTTCCTCGTGCACCTGTGAAGGTTCAGAGAAACAAAAAGTTAAAAGTTATCAAATTTGTGTTAATCATTTTCTTGATATTACAACTACTCAAACAGCGTTACTAAATTTAATCCACGCTGAAACCGGAACTTGAACCACCGACCTCCAGATCCAGCTACTGAGGTCGGAAGGTTAAGAGAAACAAAACAAGTGAATAACAGATAGATGCACATTTCTCTGTTTCTCACAATTCTATTAAAAACAAAATAACGGAAGAGAATGCCGTTGGCATTAGCACCGCCCTTGATCAAGTTTTGTTTTATTAATGTCAAATTTCTATGTATGTAGGTATATATTCTATGTAAATAAAACTTGATCTAATACGTTTATAACAAAATAATCTGTAACGCTTCCCCGTTGTTAGCACCTAAAGCTCTATTTCAGGTAATTAAAATAAAGAGTATAAATAGTCTGAAGATAAGTTTAACTGAATTTTTTGTACTAGAAAATAAACTAGGTAACTTAGTAAACTCAATGTTTCTGTGAAAGTAAAAACCTACCTTGTACTGTACCACAGGGTTCTGTGCTAGTAAGAGGAGTAGCATGGTGCATTCAGAACCCAATGTATCTGTGATAGTAAAAACCTACCTTGTACTGTACCACAGGGTTCTGTGCTAGTAAGAGAAGTAGCATGGTGCATTCAGAACCCAATGAATTTGTGAAAGTAAAAACCTACCTTGTACTGTACCATAGGGTTCTGTGCTAGTAAGAGAAGTAGCATGGTGCATTCAGAACCCAATGTATCTGTTCCCGCCAGAATCATCACAGATATATTCGCCAAGACATCGTCCTCAGAAATTTGTAAGTCCGGCTCCAGGAGATACTCGATGAAACATCTTTCTGGAAAATTCAAAAACATTAATATACCTAGATCATTCTAGATCAATCCCAAAATCTATAAAGACTTAATCTGAGAACCCACTCAGTGTAAAATTCTTTTAAAAGTTGTAAAGTTTTGAACGCCTAAATAAATTGTAAGCAATGAACTAGGATGTTGAAAACTTATTTTTATTTGGAGAAAAATACAATATTTGAACCCAATAAATTGAAAAGTGGAGAAAATAGAATAAAATTAAACAAACACTAAACATTACCCTCAGAACTTTCAGTGTGTTGGGTGACGTCTTTCACTCCGTTCTGAAGTTTCCTTTTGTCCTTGTGAAAGTCCAAAATACTTTTACTGAATGAGAGATGCGTCTTGATTCCTCTAACGTCTTTTGCTTTTAGACCAAGAAGCGCGAAGATGAAGTCGCTTCGAAGTATTGGAATCATAAACCGAGCTTGAAACAACTGGAATTGAAAGGAGTCTTTGATTCGACAAAAGACATAGGGGTACCTATCTGAGATTTAAATTATACAGGGTGTTCTAAGAACGATCCGGCTTATGTAAAGGGTAGGTCCAGAACCTCATGAACTATCACATGTATATTTGTATAAGCCCAAATTAATAATAATAATAATAATATCGCTTTATTTATACGACCCGATTAGGACTAATAAGTCCCATTATTCCAGCAGTAAGCCCAGGACGTATTATAAAGGGGTAAAAATCCCAAATGGGAGGATAACTTGTCCTGTACCAGCTGGGTTTCGAATCTCTGGATTCACAGAGTGCCGCCTTTACCACTGAGCTACCGGGGCAGACTAATTACAGTGGGACAGTCTGCTAAGTCTGCTTGCTTTCTTCAAAAGTTATGCCCAGATCACTGTCTTTCGCACAGATTGAGACCCTGGTCCGTTCTGTTGAGGTTTCTGAGCATTTTTCACTGAGAATTTAAGAATTTTGTGAGAATTTTTAAAGCAAGCTTAGAGACCAAGACGTCCAATAAGTTAGTTGCATTCAAAATGATTTTAACCCAAAGAGCTATTCAATCGAAAGAGAAGAGTTTTTCAAAAAAAATCCTTTTTTCCCTTCTTTAAATTGTGAGTAAATTTCTTTTTGAATGTTGATGGGTTGCCATTGTAACAAAATGCCTGTGAACTCTTGTTTTTTGTAGTTTTTTATGTAATTTTGTAGAGGTTAGCATTTTGTAATTGTAACAAAATGCTAACCTCTCTTTGTAGTGCGTTGAAAATCCACGAAATTAAAGTTGGGTTGCTTTGAGAAACACTATTTTGTTTTACTTTCCTTGAATCCTTGTCCCATACCTACATAAAAAGGAAGGCTGTCATGTGAAAGGTAGCAATCTCAAAAAAAATCCCTTTTCATAAAAGTATTCTTAAACCCCATCTCTACTGGCTGTAAAATCTGTTCGGCTCAAAATTGACTCCATCCTTAATAAATCCCCTCTTTAATATTTGCGTTTACAACAAAGTCAACAATCTCCTTCGAAAGTTCACCTCAAACGCAGCAATCTCCAACTTTTTTTTTTTTTTTTTTTTTTTTTTTTTTTTTTTTTTTTACGAGGGGAAAAAATTTCCAAGGAAACAGTGAACCCGATACGCAAATAGCAGACAAAACCGAACCCAAGAGCAAGGACCACGGAGTATAAATACATAGTGATATATGTATCTACACCCCCAAGTCCCAGCTATCGAGAAAGGCCCTACCAACTATGAGATCGGGAGAATGGGATTTGGCGAACCCACTAAAAACAACCCCTCGTTGAACCAAGGTAGAAAATCTGGGAACTATAATATTGCATCCAGATTTACACTTAAAAAATAAAAAAATAGGTAGGTATCTACCTACTTTTTACCGTTTATTTTAATCCAATATGAAAGAAGGTAACCTACATTTTTCTAATGTCTCTAATACTATTTTTTTTATAGTGTGATGTGCAAATGAAAATAAGTAAATAATGGAGTTTGGTACCTACTTTATTTCCTCTTTTTTTGGGTTTTGCGTCGTCTTACAACTGCATGGTCATATCACGACGGGGGTTTTACACTCCGTTTGCAGGAAACTCAACATCCTGCTACCCACATTAAACTCACCCAGCCTGGGTTGAACCGGGAATAGCTAGCATCACGAGGGTTCGCTTTTGAATGGTCACCCATCCAAGTCCTAACCTCGCTGGACGTTGCTAATCTCCTACAGTGTTTGTGTCAAACTTGACAATCTCCTTGCGTTCATGTCAAAATTAGCAATCTCCACTTTTTGATTCGATTTTCTAGCATACTCGTAAGTAGTATATTTTCTTTGAAATTTCCTCGATGAAGCCATTTATATATTACTTCCGAGAAATTTCTAAGATTAGAAATCGGAAGTATTGTGTTCGTTTTTGTAAAAAAAAATATTTTTTTGCTCCGATTTCAATTTTTTTCATATTTCTGGACGTTTCATAACCTACTGAGTAAATTTGGTTTTGTGTCCGTCTGTCGGTCTGTCTGTCTGTTAAAACGATTCCTTGTAACGCGCAAATCTCGAAAACTACTCGACCGATTTTGATGAAATTTTGCACACATCTAGGAGACATTCTGCAGATGGTCCCATTTCTTTATCAAATTCATACTAGCGGTTCTGGGTGAAAGAGACCATGCGCCTGACCACTAACTTTTTACTTAAACGCTTATATCTCGTGAACGGTACACCCGATTTCGATGAAATTTTGTAAGAATATGCATATTATTGTTTCACATAAGTTATTTATATTTATTTATTAATTAATAATAAATTGACTCTGATATTTAAGAAAATCCGAAATTTTGGACAAAAAAGTAAAAAAATAAGGACCACGACTTGCCAATACAGAATTTTTTGTGGAATTGAGAATGTAGAAAAAACGATATTCTACCATTTAAAACAAATTTGAAGAAAATCGGTTGAGCCATTTTGGAGATACAAGTAATTTTCTATAAAATCTCAAAATTGGCACGTTTTTACAATGTGAAGCAATCACGAGGAAGTATTGTGTCCATAATTGGCAGTGTTTTTTTTTCTCTACTACCAATTAAAATTTTGTGAAAAGGGCTACCGCTTCATAGTAAAACAGTCTTTTGCCCCCCCCCCCTGAAAAAAACTGTTGAGTGGAGATTGCTACCTTTGACAGGACCGCCCTCGTACCGTATTCCACCCTACCTTCATCACGACTTCTCCAGACTCGATGCATTCCACCAGCTCCGCTTCATCTTTTGTTTGGACATCGAAATCCATGGTGCATTTTATAAGACAGGACAAAGTGAATACATTGAATATTCCTGTCGTAAAGCAACTTTCGTTCTTGCCAGAGTACTTGCGGAAGGTGTCCAGCACTTTCATACATTCCTGGTGAAATTTTGGAACGAATGATCTCAAATTTTCCGGGCTCAGTCCCAGGAGGAACGCTTTTCTTGTGCGTCTATATTGAGGCAAATCATTCGAGTGGAAAAGTCCTGAAATTTCAAATAAATAAAGCACTGATAAGGTGATAAGCCAGCGTCGAGGAACACACCGGTTCTCATTCAGTCACTGAAGTTCTTACTTTTAGGGGTCATCGACCCTTTGTCTACGGGTCCAGCACGGGTATAATAATAAAAATAAAAGTAACTTTATGTCATTCGTCAATGAATACATGAATACTTACCATGAATACATAAATAACCAATAATACCTAAATACTTACCACGAATACATGGATACTTACCATGAATACCTACATCAATACTTACCATGAATACATCAATACTTACCATGAATGCATAAATACTTACCATGAATACATAAATACTTACCATGAATGCATAAATACTTACCAATAATACATGAATACTTACCATGAATACATCAATACTTACCATAAATGCATAAATTAATACTTAAAATGAATACATAAATACTTACCATGAATAAAATACATAAATACTTACTATGAATACATCAATACTTACTATGAATACATTAATAGTTACTATGAATATATGAATACTTACCATTGGCAAGATAAGGTTTGGCGGCGTATTGGTACTCGATAGATTTGAGCTGAGATTTCTGGTTCACCTGATAAGCTACCTCGGGGTCGTTTACAATAACGAGCAGGTTGCCTCCGATCCACACCCGTGCCAACCCGCACCTGGAAAATGCATTATTATTATTTTTTTATTTTTATTATGAACATAACATTGTTTCAAAAATTCTTAGAACTATAAATTGAAACAACAATACGAATGTTCACATTAAAATAAAATAATTAAGAACTTAAAACTATAGCGAACTAAAAACTAATTGTCTTACATTTGCTTTTAAAGCTTTCTTAGACAGTAAAAAGTCGTCTGTACTTAGGTGTACTTCAATACATAGAGTCATTGCTCTGTTCAGTGGCGATTCATGAAGTTTAGTAAGTCTAGGATGAGGGACTGTGAAGGTTTCAATATTTGTATTTCTTAAAATGGGGTTTGGTGTTTTTTCCACTATTTTTTCTTTGAGTTCTAGACATGTAATATTATTTTTTACAAGATTAAAAATTAACATCACTAGGTCTACTTTACGTCTTATTTCAAGAAAATTAATATCAAGCATTTCTAGAAGGGTGTTGTAGGAAATAGCTTCCGGGTATTTTGGATAAAACCCGTTTTCTTTTTTAAATAGGTATCAGATGTGGACTGAATTTTTTCAATTGTTTTTGATTCTAATTTCGAGTAATTTCCACAGTAGATCTCACTAGTGATAAAAATAGCGTTCTTAAAACATCAATATCCTTAACGTGTTTTCCGAATCGAATAATAAGGCCAAGTTTTCTATAAGCTATAATTATTCTCAGTTATCTTCTCTCGAGGGTGTGAAGCACCTCTTACTTGCTCACTGTGTCCATGTGTGGTGTCATGTTGTTCGAAGGATTGATATGGTGAATCCTTATCAATCTCTTCCATCCAACCTTTTAGGGTTGCGTGGAAGAGATTGCCACAGGCAATAACCCCGCCTTTTAGGTAGGACTTTAGCTTCTTTCTCTTTTTTCTTCTTGTTTCTTTGCTTAATCTATTTAATTTTCCTTTTCAATTTTATTGTATTTTACTGTATATATTTTTGTTCTACCCAATAAAGCTTACTATAATAATAAGAACCCTTTGGACGCCCAGATTCATTGCTCTGGGCTCCTTCCGTGTCCAGTGTGTTGTGTATGGTGTTTGTGTAGTGTGTCCTAATAATGCATTTTAAACTGACATATTTAAAAATATTTCTTAAAATTTGGCAGGTATTTTTTTTTAATTAAAAATTGAAGCACCACATCCTCCGTGGCGTAATATTTGTGACTACTGCCCGTGGTCCAGAGATCACAAGTTCGATCCCCGGTTGGAGCAGACTTTTCTAAGAAAATTTCGCTCCCTCCAAACACGTGAGGCTGTCATTTCCGGCCCTACCCAGGCTGGGTGAGGTTAATGTGGGTAGCTGGTGCGATTCCCAGCGAATGGAGGGTAACACCCCCGTCCAGATCAGGACGTTAAAACCAAATAGAATCGTTGGCGTTAGGAAGGGCATCCAGCCATAAAAAACGTGCTCCACCCTACCAACCCCAACCATGAGGTTGAACAATGCCGACCCCAAAAGCAACATAAGCTAATATGGGATAAAGGCAAGGGAAATACACGGAACCACTTAGAATTTCGACCATTTAAAACCATTTTTTTTGTTCCCAAGTGTATAAAATGAGTTGTATATAAAAATTGAACCTTTGAGAAGGTGTTACACCAGTAGCAGATCTGTGATCAAGTGTCCTGGTGCGGTTTTGTTCGCAACGTGAGGAAGATAAATGGTTCCAAACCGCCACTTTGGGCAATTACAAGTATTTTCCTGATGGAGGTTTTCCATCCAAGCACTGAGTAATGGATGAAATATATTCATTAATTCCTTGACTGCCACAGTGCATGCATTTTCTTCATCAATTTGAGTTTGTGACCAACATAATAATAAGACTCAACCA